>JAODKT010001744.1:48546887-48626515 GCA_027576195.1 Cossypha heuglini
CATGCCAAGCACTACAATGGACAGTCCAATAAACCAACAATAAAGAAGTTTTCCCTTCATGTGTTTTTGAGGAATTTATCAAAAAATTTCCCTTGCCTGGGAAAAAAAAACAAACTAAGGATAGCATTCATCTTGTTGGACTGTCTTCAACAACACTGTGGCTTTAACTGAGTAAGTACTCTAAAAGTATACAATCGTAAAAAATGTGTGTTTCACATTTTATTAACTGGAAAGAAAGTAGCATTAATGCACTACATTGAAATATTGCACAATCTGAAACTGCAGAGAACCTTTTTTGGTATAGGGCAATGCACTATTATCAGGAAAGACTATCACTTGGAGTTGTCTTCCAAACACAGAAGAAAGTACAATTAATTTTTACATATCTGAGTACTTTTTTCAGTTTCCTAGAAGGCACTAAATGACATGTCAGTCAGCTTTTTATTTAATGTCCTTTGTAGAGAAATCTTTTAAGTTCAGGAGAATTATTTTTAAGTATCTGAAAAATTGGACATCTGATAATTACATGGAGGATTTATTTTTATGTTTACTTAGTTCACTTTTCAAAGCATTTCTAGGATGACCTTTGATTTGAACAAATCTTTTTTTCCTTCTTTTGGAAGATGGAGGAAGCTTCTTGCCTAGCAGTATATCTGTGGACTAAAATGGCTGTTGATGCTGACTAATGTGTTATCACTGTGGTGTTCATGACTTAGTTAACTAATAGCTCAAGATGATAAATATCTTAGTACAAAATCAAAGGTCTTCCAACTTAAGAGTGGTCTCTGCATTTTTATTCTGTGTTATTAAAATTTTTTTGTTAGACATGAATTTTTTTCTCTCAGAGTTTCAAAAGAAACATTAAGTTTGTATCCAAGAACAGGTATGTGTGAAACATCTTGTACTAACTGGCATATTACTATTTAATAAGCTCTTCAATTCACATACTGAATTCTTAATATTTCTGCTCTAAATGCAAAAATACAGGTAGCCTTTCATGACTTCATTAATAGAATACAGAGAAATAGATCATTATTTTCACTCATTATAATGATTCATACAAAAAGAAGAAAGTACCAAATACCTGAGGCTCATGACTATACTGATTTCTAAAACAGTAACTTGTATTTTGAGTATTTCAGTATGTATGGATTTTTGCAGGGTAGATTAGACCGCTTAGTGTTTCACAGTGTCAGGTATTGTGGATAGTGCTGGTGAAATCAGACTGCAATATTGTGTGAAAGATTTATGTAGTCAGCTTAAAGCTTCATTACTGTATTATTGCCTTTGTGGTCAGCAGCAGAGCCAGTGAGACTTTTTGACAATCGTGATTCCAGGAAAGAATGTACACATCAGAACATTTTTCCCAGTGTGCACCAATAGCACCTGTAGGCCTTCCTGTTAACACACAAAAAACCCCATCATTTTCCCCTTGACACATAAGGGGAAAATACACATCCCCTTGTAATGCATAAATATGTAAATTAAAATAATAAACCAGAAGAAATTAATGAATTTGGAAATGGAAGGAAGAAAAAGCTGCATAACATCTGTGTTGTGTGAAAAGGGACTAAAAAATATCTACCATGCTTTGTGGAAGCCCTCTTTTGTTTTCCCAGTTCTTGGAAAAACATGAATAATTTATGCTGTGAGTTTATTTATAAATAATGTATAACTGTCTTATAAATTATTACTAATTCTTTTAGTGAAGACCTAAGCATGAGTTACCCACATTTTTATAGACCAACAAGAATAAAATGCCCCATTTACTATAAAACTCATTTACTACTCAAGTTTTTAAGCATGGTTTTAAGAATAACTGGGACATATCACTATGTTGAATATTATCTGCAAGTTCAGCCCTGAGTTCAGTAAAATAAAACAGAGGCTCTAGCTGAGTAACCTGACAGAAATGTGTCTAATTTCAGTATCATAACACTGGGTGGTGGTAGTCACATCTGAGTTGATTTCCTGCTGGCCACCTTTGCTCCTTCATCAGGTCAGACATTTTGGTGTGAGCTGTCTTATGTTCATTCCCCTTTCAGGAAATTTTGGCTGGAGAGTTTGGTAATTATTAGGATTTGTTTGGGCTGTTGGGACCTGGGTCTGTCCTGCTGGAGGAGTTACTGCACAGCAGCTAGCACAGGAGTGGCGTACAGCTGGAAACGCGCGTCACACCTCACGCACAGCGTGCAGCTGGAGAGCAAGATCTCTAGAGGCTGGCTGCAATGGAGGAACATCAGGCTTAAGGTTACACATAGGACAGAGCCACTGTGGACATAGTGAGAGAACCCAAACTGTCCCAGAGGAGGGGCAGAGCAAGCCTGCACAAACCTTCACAGGGTGCATGAGCAGTCAACCTGACAGCTCAACGTCTTCCTAATGAGGCACACACTACTCATCTGTGCAGGGTAGGAACAGGAGTTTCAGCCTTCCTAGGAAACCTGAGCCTATCCTAGGCATGTAAAGGGATGTGGGAGGCATCAGTGAGCTGGAGGGGCTTGTCAGTTCTCCAGGAAAGCAGGTATATTTGCATGATCAAGGAGCCTAAACAGTTTTGCACAGGCCTATCCTCCAGGTCCACAGATTGCTAAGTCTTCCTGGACCCAGATGTACTGCAGATGGTGGGGTACATAAATTAGCAGGTTTCTCCACTGGTCATCATTTCCCAGGTTTGCTTGAGCCTATCTCAGATAATGAGGCAATAGACTCTTAGTTTAAAATTCCTGTGACAGGCTTTAGATTTGTTTCACACCACTACCTTGTGTACATCCCGTAAAAGGTCTGCTGCTTGTGGGCAAGAGCTTCCTTTCTAACTGCAAAATTCTCTTAGGATAGTGGCTTCTGTTAGTGATAAACTCAATGTTCTCTTACTGACTGACAAACAAACAAATCCAAAAATACAAATCAACAGATATATCCATGTCATAGTCCCTACAAGTGTTTGCCCAGTGCGTAGTGCATGGAAAGGCACGTAGACAGACCATTTTGCACAAATGCTCCACAGTGTAGAAAACTTTAATGGCATCAAACAGATAACATGTTCCCAGATACAGGCTGTTGATACAACAGATGAGGTTATACTCCAGGACCTTTTAATGCAAAAATTGTTTATTTGAGGTATTTAGTAGAAAATCTAATTTAATTGTGAGCAGACGATTGATAAAATCGTTGTGAAGCTCAATAACAATACTGATGTGGCTACAAGAACTTTGACAGCTTTAAACTACATGTTGATCAAATCTGATCTTAGTTTTAACCTAAATACACATAATGAACTATGATTTTTGAGGAGAAATTGACTAATAAGACTTAGTCATTTATATTTAAAACACTGCAAAATAGCATTTCCTTAGAATTTTTTTGAGAGGCTTAAGCTGCCTTGAAACTCATATGAGAACTCAGAGGCTCTGGTAGCTTAAAGAAAAATAAAGAAAGTTCTTAGCTCAAGAAGTCTGCCTTAGGAGTCCAGTTTTTAGGCTATTCCTACGCTTCATGGAACAAGCAGAGTATGCAGCAGTGCGATGTATTAACAACGGCTGGAAGAAACACCACATAAAACCTGTGGCTTCCAGAAACATTTCAGTCCAAGTGTTTACACAGCACTCGGATATCCTAGTGCAAGCTACCTACACAGAATGGATAAACAATTAAACATGACCTGGAATTTTAATAAGCAGAAGTCTTGGTGTAAGCCTAAAAGATTGAGAAAAATAATTTTTAATTTCTCAACCGATATTTGTCTTACAGTAATACAGAGTCAACAAATAATGCTCTTTGGCTGTTAATAGTGCATGTCTAACCACAGGGTAAGTGAAGCTTAAATAGATTTAAAATGATACTGGATTTTCAACAGTCATTAAAAGGTCTGACCACACAAATGCGTCTGTTTCACCTCTGGACATCTCCCTATGGTCCCAACTATCTCAGAAAGGCTAAGTGATAGCAAAATATCCTAAAATAATCCAGATCCTTCACATAAGGTTACACTGAAATAACATTAAAACTTGGGTGTTTTTCTAGGCAGTTTTTTTCAGCCTTTTTGGAAACACCTTCTGATGAGTATGACATCTTTTTGGCTAAAATATCAATAGCAAAAGGCAAAGAGATAAGATCAACTGCACATACCATGTATCTGCATGCCCAGTGCTCCAAATCACAGCTGCAATATATTTACCACTAGAACAATTACATTACTAACTACTAAGTGATCATAACTGGAAAAAAAAGGAAATGGATCTTGCCCTCAGTGTATGATGGAAAAGAATGCTGGGTTTTATTACCCAGAAGTACAGGAAGGTCTCCCAAATGTCACATCTAGTTCAAACCTAATTTCAAATAGCTACACTTTTTACAGTCAGCTTTCTCTTTTCCTCATCCTTTGCCTCGAGCTTCTTCACTAGAGCAGAATCTCTTATCCCAGGGATGGCAAAGATAAAATGGGTATTTCTTTTAATTCTTCAAGAACTATTCAGTAACAAAAGACGAGAGACTTATAGAACAAAAAACAAAACCAAACCAAACAAAAAAAGGCTCAAACACATTCTACTCTTTTCTGAACACCTTTAATAGTTTTTTGTATTCAGAAATTAAAGGGAATTTCCATTTGTTTGGACACTCATTACCAATCCTTTGTCTAGAGAGATCCAACTGATCTGGTAAGCCAGGACAAAAAAGTCTAAGAATATTTGCTGTGTTCCTGACACTCACAGAACAATAGGATTAGGTGTGATTAGGAATGACATACAACTGCTACTAAAAAAGGAAAGCTTGCAACAAGTTGACTTATTTTTTCTTTTGAATTTATTTTTTGACTTTTCTATACAGGCTTGTTTAATACAATTTGCTATAATTTCCTTTCTATTTTCCTTTATTTTTATTAAAAATCACCACTATGAATTTTATTTTGTTCATCTTGGTTGTTTTTTTTTTCTTTGTAGTTTTATTCATTCTTCTTGTTCTCCTTGTTCTGCTCACTTCCATTCTGCAGTCTTGTCCTTATAATTTCCATTTTGGTAGCCCAATCACATTTTCACTCCCTCTCTGTCTCCTTCTGCTTAATACATAATCTTATTTTATCACTTCTATATTTAATTCTTCTCTTTGCCAGGAGTATGGTCATATTATATTTGTCCCAGACTCTTCTCCTTTGTCTTCTGATCTACCTTGGCACTTCCATTCTCAATTTTTTGTTCAGTGCTCTATCCTTACCTCTCTAAATCTATCTACTGATGTATCTGCCATCCTGCCACCCTTGGCAGAAAAATCTGTGGATCCAATACCTGGAACCATATCTTCATTTAATACTGGACCTATACTAAAAACTTCACAAAAGCAATTCCAGCATGGTAACAAAAAAAGTTTTGTGGCATTGTCTTTTGATTTTCGTAGTTGTCTTTGCAGAAAGAAAAAGTTCAGAGAGTCCTCAGAAGAAACATGACATGGGAAGATCCTAAGTAAGACTGAACCCTGAGATTTGTGAGCCGCACAAGCATCGAAGTAACCCTTGCTTACCTTCTGTACAATGGCAATACATAGTTCAAAGTTGGCACTTCAAAGAGACACACACACACAGACATGCACACACAAGAACCTTTGTGGATTTCAGTCAACACTTACCCTATCTGTCCTTGCAGCTGACTGATTATTAGGGCAGTACTGGAGGACCTAACTGGTTTCACTCTTTTGGAGCTCATCACCCTTAGGCAATGGCCTAAGACATACAGGAGCAACTACAGTTTCAGAAATTCTCACATTCTGTCTGATCTTCCCTGGTGCTTTCCCTGGCTCCCTTTGGATGTGAGCACTATGGCATATTGTATGCATTACTTTAGAAAGTTATTGCATTGTAATGTATCCAAATTCTACACTACCTCATATTACATACTGAGGTGTTTTTCCTTGTCTCATTTTGCTCGTTTTTCAACATACTTGACTCTATGTAATCTCAGAAAATTATCCCTTATTCTCATCTGATTTAGAAAACTACAACAGGTGAGATACAGAACTGCAGAAGCAGATTTATCCTAAAATAATGTTTCTTAGTTTTGCAGCTTTTTAAATTCAATAAATCTAAAACGTCCAAAATTTAGGGAGCTGAAATGACCTGTACTCTTTTTCTTCTATATGAATCATATGAAAATACGTGTTTTGAACAAATCCATTTGTTTAAAGTCAAGTTCATGAAAGGAATTTACAGATCCACTTGCATGGATCTACCATGAGCTTCAAGAATGATTTTTAACCTTGTGCCTTCTCATACTTTTCTAAGGTATGTTTGTCTCCAGTGCCTGATCAACAAACATCATGATGCTTTTGATGAAAAAACCCCAAGTTTCCAGTCTCTAGCAAAATCTGAAATGAGTCAAAACTTCAGATGGTTCTGGATTTTACTGAAATTTCACAGGAGTAAAATTTTCAATCTTGCAGCAGACTTCCTCTCCTAGAAAGTAGTTTGTACCTAGATCTTCCCATCTATGTTATTATGAAAATACATCCAGGACTGCACAGAACATGAAGGAAAAATCTGAATCAAATGAGAACTCCAATGCATTGGATGATGATGAAATGGTCAGAGAAGGTGCCAGTGATGACAGTTGAACGTCCCTTTGCCTTCCCAGCCCCCTTCATATATTCTCAGGCATAGGATGACAAAGGGAAGTCCACGGGTCACATGAACAGATATTGTTGACATAATATACTGTCTAAACTGCCTTCTCTACATAACCAAATCAATCAACTTTATCCATTAATTCCTTACTCGAAGGTAATTTTTTCTCACAGGCCTACCAAAACTCAACTACATTAACCACTCTATAAAGAAGAAAGATTAAATACAAGGTCACAGGTTCCAATGCCTATGGTCTGTCTGTTTTTCAAACAGCATATAGTGGAGGTAGAGCAAACCTTCAGCACCAAATAGCATGTTTAAAATCAGAATAACTGCAGCATGATAATGAACAGTAAAGTCCTGCATTAGGTCCTGTGTGGTCTGGGAGACAATTCTTCCAGAAATACCCTGCTCAAAAGAAGAGTATCAGTTTCACAAGGTGGATCTACACAGCCTAAGGATTTGGTGTGGTCATCTTTCTCAGAAATATGAACATGCTTCAAGGAAGGAATGGATGTAGCAGTGTAAATTTGTTCCTGTAAGCTTCAAAAAGGCTAAAGAGTATATGGGTTAAAACATTTATAAAAGATTGAAAATTTTATAAAAGATAAAAAAATAAAGAAAACTACTTCAAACTTTCAGATTTTTTGAAGGGTCTATTTCCAATCCAACATACACTGCTTTTAACATCCTCTGGCTCAACGTTCTGCTTTCAAATATGTTTTTGTTTACATATCCAAGTTTTTACAATATTTCTGGCTCTCCTGGAAATGGAACAGTTAAAATCCAAGAAAAGGACTTTTTTTTTTTCCTTTGCATTTTTTTTTCCACATATAACTGTTTCTGAAGAAGAAGGTGGCAGCTAATTTTATGAAGCAAAAAGAGTTTTCAATAGCAGGAAAAAATCTTCCTTTCTCATCAGCACAGGCTGGACTCCTGCTGGCTAGGTGACATTATAAATGCTTGTTACCCCCATTCCTCATTTTAGTGAAGTCCTTTTGCCTCATTTTGCTCTTTTCAACTGCCTCTTTCCTTCTCTGAGGCCGTGTCTAATACTATAAAATGTCAGAAATCTAACAAGTAACGGATCATCTTTCAAATCATTAGAGGAAACATTAGATCTTTTCACGTTTTGATCTATGATGGTAGCTGTTAACTCCAATTTGAACATCACTGCCTCACTGACTGGACTCCACCAATTTCCAAAGCAAATTTTGAGAATGTAAAACATCTGTCAGATAATTACAGAGAACAGAAAATTCTAGCAGATTTCTGACCAAGATTTAATATTTTGATGTATGAAGCCTTCAATATAAGTAAAATATCTGGATTTTAAAAAAAGGCATTTTCATGTGGTCAGTATGTTTTCAAGGCCATTTGCCAGGTATGCAAATATCACGCAAAGCTTATTTATTCTGCTCTTTGAACCACTACATTACCGCTTCCTGACATACTCCTTCCTAACACATGCTGAACAGAAATTTTATTACTGACACATACGTGGTGTAAGACACGAAATGCACATGAAAGACAGAAAATGATTGCAAGTTTTGCCAAGTGGTTATGCATACACATGAACATGCTGTGAATGCATGCTATGCTGTGCTGTGCTGTGCTGTGCTATGCTATGTTATGTGTCAGGTCTAGATTCTGATTCTGCTGACAAAATTATACATGCTCTTTTAAAGAAAAACCTACAACATTCGTATTAATTCACGACACCTTTCATTCAAATTAAAAGCTTTCATATGTGCAATGTCCAACAATTATTATATATATAAATCTGTTTCCTTGTCTTGCTCCTCTGCTCCAGAAAGAGCATTCTTATGAAGGAAAGCAAACATCTGTGATGAAAGTGCTTGGCAACCATGCTACAAGCTCTTTAAGGACTTGAGAATATTTCAGCCAGCAATAACAAATCAGTTATTAGCAACAACTGTATCACGTGAAAGGAAGCCCATAGTGCAAACAGAAGGAATGAACTGCACATTATAAAAATGCAAATACGAGTGTAGAGCCACAAGTGAGAAACTTTAGGGAAGAAAATTCTGCAAGTGCTGGAGGAGGCCCTTTTTATATAATATGAAGTAATTCTAGACCACACTTGTTAATGAGAAAGCACTATTCTACCTAATTACAAATTGAGTGAAACCCACGGCATGTCAACCTATTGCAGTGACTTTGAAAATGATTAACAGTCCTCAGATCAAATGTATTAGCTGAGTTGCTAAAGTGGCAATTACTCTAATCTAACCATCTGTGGAGTAGCAGGAACCAATATTTTATGACTTGTAACTTCCAATGCACATTTTGCAGACAGATTTCTTTTATATTTCTGGTTCAAAGCATGACTGATGTGCCTATTGAATTACTCAGCAATGCTCTGCAGAAATGATGATGATGTAAATCTTAGCAAATGACCAGGCCATTCTACAGCACTTCGGAAAAATAATTTGCTAGTGTCTAGGAATACCATAATTGGAGAATTTGCAATAGGTAATCTCTAGATGCTTCATTTATTTCCATTCTCTGTTTATAAATTACATTATCTGTTTGACACATTAAGTTCTTATTCTGTACTGACCACTAGTATGTTCACAGGATGGAGAAAAAAATGGACTTGCTGCACATTTGCATCTTTAGTGATTATAAGATATCAATTGATTTTAAAACCATGACAATACCAGTGAAAATTGTGATTTTGTTGTTGTTGTTGGTGGTTTTTTAAATTTTTTTTCCAAATAGCCAAATAGCTTCTTTGGAAACATTTCTTTGCACCATTGCGATCCATTGAAAAGAAGGTCTAAGTATATAATATTTTGGAAAAAACAGTTGTAAAGAGTAAAAAAAATTTACAATGTACGGAAGGCTTCCCAGGCATGAGGGAAAGGAGAAAAAGAAAAGAAGAAAGTCCTTTTATTCCTTCTGAATAAAATATAGCATTGAAACACAACACTTCAGAATGACTTAAACCAAGGAATACTTTTGATGAGATGAGATTGAGAGATGCACAAGAACTTAGAAAAAGAATAATTAAATGCAAGGTGCAAGGCCTAAAATATCATGGCAGACTATCTCCTGAAGATGGATGCCTAACTACTTTTAGTTATTGTTATAAAGATAATCAATTAGACTACATTATTTTAAACTGATTTTAGGTCTCAAAGACAGTAAGGACTTGTATGCTATTTAAAAAAATCAAGTCCAAACCTGAAAAATCCCACATAAATTGCAATTTTTCTGTGTTCATTCTTAAAAAAATAATTAGAAGGTAAATTATGGCTGTTCAAAGTAAAACTTACATCTTTTGTTCTAATCAGATAACCATATCCTTATGTCATGGCCTCAGGGTTACAGTGGGTGCCCATGTGAATGCTCTTGGTGCACATAAAGAACACCAGGCACTCGGGCTACATTAGAGCAGTGTCTCAAATCTGGGTTTTTGTCCCATGCTCACTCTCTTCATCACTAGCAGGGCTGTAACTGAAGCACTGGATTCAAGTTTGGGCTGTCCATGAAGGATGAGGAGAAACTGCCAAGCATCCAGAGGAAAGATGCTGTAGTGGCCTACAGCATAAGCCTAAGGAGGAGAGTTTGAGAAAGCAGTGCATGTTTAACCTTTGGAAAAGGAATCTAAGAAGTGTTTCCTATACCTGTCCTACAACCATCTGCAGGAATGTTAAAAAGGTGTCAGAGACATATTTTTCTTGTTAGGGTGATTACCCTCCTCTGAAAGGAAAATGTTCAATAATAGCAGTTTGTGGGCTTCAGATAACACACTGTTGATAGGATTGGGGAAAGTTTTTAAAACTGCTAGAGTCCTTATAGATGTTTGAATATTAACTATTGGATGCTTTTGGCTAAATGAAGCTACAGATAAACTTACTCAGCATAAGAGTAAGATGAGCATACTCATTTTACTCTTTGAGATGAGACTCAGACTGGGGACCTTCAGAGGTCTGTTCCATTCTATGTGCAATCTGTCGTTCTACAGACAGCTGTGAACTGTCTTGTGTTCAAGGCAGTGAGACAGACAAGTCTCTTGAGGACTTCCAGAAGCAGTGAATCAGAAATCAGTAAACTGGCAGTGGTGGATTACATCAGCCTGACATGCTATAGATCCCTTCCTGCCACAGAACAGTGAAAGCAGAGCATCAGAGATGGAAACACAACTGCCCTCCAATTACTGCATCTCCCTTTTGACCTGGGGCATTTTACTAAAAATCTCTACCCTTACCCTGAGAATCTTCTGCTCATTAATGCAGTATTTTTGGAATAGGATGGACTCCATATTTCAATGTGAAACCTTTTACATGAACTACTGAATTAACCATGTAATGCTATACAAATAACTCTATGGCAGAGATAGTTGCAAAAATATCTTTGCTTCCTTCCAGTGTATATCTTCAAGTGATCTGTGTGCCTTGAAAATTCTGCAAAAAGTCTAGGACCCAAATATTTGCGTGAATTGGAAACCAGCAACATTTCTGATCAGATCACTTTGAATATTTTCTTTTGATCTTGAAACACTTTCAGAGAAGTTCTTATTTCAACATTTCATGCTACAAAATGATGCACTTGGAAACTCCAGGACTTTGAGCCATCTTGAGGCTCACTTCAGGAGATGGTTGCTGGGCTGTGTTAAAATAGTCTTCCTTTGTGAAAATAAGAAAAACCTGTGCTGAGCATTAAAGCATCAAATTGACCTCTAGGTAATTGCACAACTGAGTGGATTTGTGCTGAACCTGCAGGCTCAGGGCCACGAATGCCACCCTCTGTGTGTCTGAAAAGCATTTTTTAGTTCTAGAGTGTTTGCTGAGGACAAAATAAGAGCAATACAAGTGGTAAAACCTAAAAAGGTCGTGGAAAACATAATACTCAATAAAATCTTTTCCCCAGTGTTCATAAGGGGCATAATTAGAGATTCTTCTTCTTCTTCCTATTATTCTTCCTGTTCTTATTCTTATTTTATAGTACACTTATTCAGGAAATTAGTTACTGCTGAATGACTGATAATGATGCCATATTAGGAAAAAAAACAGCTGAGACTTTCAGAATTATCTGACATACTTAATGGCCCAATTTAGTCTTAAATTTTATAAAAGAGATTGCCACTGTTCTAGTCTCTTTGAAGAGAAAGCCATTTTCTGTGTCGTTAATATGTGAGAACAAGTTTAAATCTTCCCTTTGTGAACAGTATGTGACCCCCAAATATCCAGGCGAGCTATCACTGCACTGGAGAAAGACACAGTTAAAGCAAAGGAAAATAAATAAAGAAGAAATGACAAGCCAAGCATGTAGAACTCAGGCAGGCTTAAAAATAAGAATAAAATCTACTTTCAGCATTATTGTCAAGGGGCAGGCTGTGAAATAAAAAGTTATCAACTGTTTATGAGTTCCTAAATCTGTTCTGTTTTCTATAGCAGACTTTCCTTTTTGTGATTACCTAAAAATTTCACCTTTTCCTGACTCTCCTACAAAGAAACTTGTGATGCTGTCAGTGTTTTTCCCCACTCCACAGGCTTGCAACTGGAATATGGTAAGTAAAGACATACATGAGTGGCTGCACAGACTCCCATTTGGATAAAAATCCCTTGGCAGCAACACCCTGCCATGCACAGGATGAAGAATCTGCAATGCTCTGCTATAAATAAGGGTAAAGAAAAGCATGAGAAATTGGCCATCTGTTTGGCTGACCCAACAAGGCAGGTGGTCTTTCTCATCCATATGCTCAACTTCCTAATAATTAGAGGGTGGGCAGGTCTTACCACCCTCTTTTAAAGTAAAGAAAAACAAAACATTGCAGAAAAATTCTGGATGTCACTGAACCAAGATGTACGAATCTTACTGAAAGCCTTCTTTTTGAACAATTTTATCACATTTCTATTGTGAGGAAGTGTTGTGAGATCCAAGTATCTTTGTGTTTATAAGAGGGGGAGGGAGTGGTTAAATGGTAGAAAGTCACAGAGGAAAGTGAAAAGGAGGATCCTTACTTTCGTGTGTGGACCATACTGCAGAAAGAAACCAGAGAAGAGAAATTCTTCATTTTTTTGTAGATGTTTGAGGAAGTCAGGCAAGCATTAGACTTGAATCATCAAAGTCTGTAGTTTCATCCATCAGTCACTTTTTAAAAGATAAGCCTCTTGACTAAATCTGAATTAAGTTAAATCTCTCTAAAGAGATTTATTTTTTAAGATAAGATTTTGCCACCAAAATGTTGTGCTGTAAACTGTAAAAGCTCACACTTTTCTTTTAAATGCCTTCAAAATAACTGCTCTTTATGCCACAATTTTATGTATTTTCATGATATGCCATTTTCAAATGTGCCTTTTTGTTGCTGGTCAAGCTAGGATTAGTTTACACTACCTTCGTCTGCTAAGGAAACTCCAAGGCATGCACCCACTGCTTATGATGCACACATTTTGTGCATATCTATATTGTGCTCTCTGAGAAAAAGCAATATTACTGTGATACCCAAAAAACAATAAGCCTATAGTGAGTAGAGCTTATGCAGTGGTGTTGAAGGCTGTAAGTGGCACATCATTTTAATTTAAGCACAGATTATATTCATCATACATAAAACTTTATTAAGCATGAAGAACATTCTAGTTTACATTCACCCAATCAGGCCTGCCAGTAATTCCTTGTCATCTATGACTGAAAGCTAAATGCTTTTCCTAGTCTCATTCCAGTTTCACATGCCTATGTTACAGAAAGTTTCACCATTCCTCAAAACTGCATGTTTAAAGAGAGTTATTAGCAGAAAGGCTATATATGATCACTTTTGAAAACCTAGATCTGTTTTCATTCCTAAAGAAACCTTACGGACGTACAACACCGATGTTTGTTTGTGAGACCAAAAATAAAATTGAAATTAAGTTCCCATCTCAGAGCATGTGTTTACTACATCAAACATCAAGCGTGGGTACACTACAGAAATAATAATACTAATATTGAGATATCATATTTTATTTTATTCACGCAGAACTGCTTACTTACAGGACTATTTTTTTCTTTTATGTAGGAAAGTGGTACATGAAAAGAAAAAAATATACCTTTTAGAGAAAAACTGGGGCTTCAGTCTGGTCATGAGGCAATATCATCACGGTTGCAAAGATAAAGTGAAAGGAGCACCTAACCTCATAATTCAGCTTCTGGCTTTGGCTAATGACAGCTGCCAAGGAGAAACTAATAAATGCAATGCAAAGGTATAGCAGCACTTCTGTGGAACAGTATGACTGCCTATAAATATCAGTGTCTCTTCAACCTGCAAAACTTTTATAATAAAAAACTCTCCCTTACATTTTTGTCACCCTTTTATTTAACAGTACTAATTTCACCTTATTCTTCACTGAACGAAGGAGAATTTAACTGTGCACAGTTCTAGGGAAGGAAGAGAGGCTACAAAGACCTTAGTGGAATCTGAACCTTAGCAAATACTGCTTGAAACTTAGCAGAAACAAATCCAGCTATTTGTGCTGTGCTGTGCCTTTACCACTCTAAAATTATCTTTGCTCATAATTGCTTTGCTTAGCCCATGGTCACCACACCATAGTAGAACTACTCCCCCAGATATGCAGGATTACTGCTCCTTTATACCAAGTGGTTTTTGCAATTATGAAACAATACAAGCAACATGTTACTCACTTGTATTTATCTTCTGAAGTGAAATGTGCTTTTCCAGATGTCTACGAAGCTTTACCTCTGCTCCATATTTACCAGTAGTACCATTATCAGCCAAAATAAAATGAGAATGCATGCTGTTGAGCACGGTCAGCTTGCTCATGGGGTTGGACATTGTCTGGTATGGTCGGACCACCTGCATTTTAGAGACAGAGGAAAAAGAAGGTACACTAAACACAAAAGATCCTCTGAATAAAATCAACTACAAGATATGAGCTGACAAGATGAAAAAAAGAAATAAATAAAATACTGCACTTGAGTTTTACTGTCTTTCATGTGTAAAGCAGAAAATGACCTTAACACTCTCGTTTCAGATGCAGACATGGCTTAAAGGGTTTTCCATGGTAATCTGTTTCAGTGTTGCCATACCAATAGTATCAATGCTCACTTCTTCCTCTGAAACCCAGCTAATGGTCAGTGTTCCAAAAGTCTGGGTGACTACACACACACACACACACTCTATACCCTGTCTGCTGCAGACTATCTAGAGTGTTGCTGTAAAATCTCACCTTGCTCTGACCAAATTCTTTGATTCTTCCTTCACAGACCCCACCCAGCATCATGCCTCCAGTGTTGGCTCAGAACCACCAGCACTGGAGACACACAAATACAAGAGATCCACTCTTGGGGAGGTGTACACATTATAATACACCACATTTTCAATTTTCTTGAAAAAACTATTGGCCCACTCCTAGCATCAGTGAAAGGGCAGTTGTTTGTGTTCACAACAGCTTCAGAAAGTTTGTGTTGGATGGGGAGTTCGCTTCACTTCCTTTGATTTGATTTCATCAGGAGAAACTGCGCGGCAGACTGAGTAAAGTGCCACATTTACCCCACTCAATGCCACTAGACAAAACAAATAATACCATGGGGCCACATTTGGCTGCCAGTTGCTTTGGTGGGTATCTATTGACATAAGTAAAACTGTACTAACACAGCAAAAGAACTGGTGTTGTGTCAAGGCATTCTGACTGATACTTTAAAGGTTTTCTAGCAATACTACTCCCTGCTTTTCTTACATATGTCTTGTCTTTTTGGAGAAACAAAACTGAAAATCTGTAAAATGAAGTCCTAGCTGAAGAAATGCTGTAATGAATTGTTAGAAAACTCAGCTGGGCTATCCTTCATTTGCAAGAATTTTCTTCAGTTCTGACATCATTCATTTTTCAGGTCTTGTGCTTTTAATGCACAAATATGTACACTCAAAATTTGACACAAATGCTTGCAGACAGAAATATAATAAGTTATTGATTTAGTCCTTTGCTTTTCGCCCTCTGTAATTCTAAATAGATCTCCAATTGAGACACAATTCTTTAAAAATAATGTGTTAGCAATTCTTTAGCCAGAGCTCTCTCTATATACATTATTTTCACTTGTGAATGTCTGCCTAACTTTGATCAGCTCTCAGCCAGTAAGGAGAAATACACAAACTTCTCTTGCTGTTATAAACTGTCATGCAAGGGGTACCCTGTAAGCTCTTCATCCTGCAAAAGGGAGGGAACACGTCTGAGAAGACCTAGAGGGCAGCTGGCCCACAGCAAGGCAGTGTACTAGACTCTGTGAGAACAGGTGATAACTCTGGCTCAGATTTTTTTAATGCTGTTTCTTCTGATGCTTCATTCATAACAATTTATTCTACAGCTGCATATGACTTAACAAATATCAGTACACTGCTGGAATGTGTTTAATAGCTAGCTTCTACAGATACAGAAACCATGGACTCCATGTCTGAAAGAAAAGGAAGGTTCTTTCTCGCATCCTTAAGAATCAAATAAAAATCAAATTAAAACAGTGCAGATCTTTTAATACCCACTTCGTCTCTCAATAAACAGACACTAGCAAGGCCTTACAGCAGAGGAATCCCTTGAGTTGCCTGTTCATTGTATGAGTACAGGCCACTGTGCAGACAATTCTACTGACAGCTTGTGGTTTGTTCCTGGGAGCCACAGCTCAAAACCTTCTAACTGTGACAGCCTGATTTGCAGTTCTAATGAGCTGCAGTACTGAAGCCTTCTTCTATTGACTCAGTAGTGCTGCTGCAGGACAGATTAGAAGCCTATGCTTTTGTTCTGTGTTTAGCTACAAGGTGAGTTACATTATTAATAAATTTTATGTATGTAAAAATAAGACTACAATTATTTTCAATTGAACTGTTCTCAGCATGCACAATTCAACATTTGAATTCTTTTTTTTTAACAATAAAATTTCTCAAGTGACACTGTCAGACTCTTCCTGGCAAAAGGATAAACAAAATCTTCAGGAAGGTAAGAACATCCTAGGCTTCTTCCCTGACAAGCTCTATCCTTGGTTACTTCCTTGAGGTTACTTGCTCTTCCACAACACTCAGCAGACTTTTGATTTCTGACTCTTGCAGTTTCCATTCCTCTGTTCTTTTCAACCCCTTGCATTTTACAGGCAAGTTAAAGAGTTGGAAAAAACTTTGACTGTAAGCTGTCTTATCACCCTCTTTTTTCAGCCATAGAATCATGGAACAGTTTGGGCTGGAAGTGACCTTAAAGATCACCCGGCTGACCTTAAAGATCCCCCACCATTGCCAGGGACACCTTCCACTAGACCAGATTGCCTGAAGTCCCATCCAACCTTGCACTGAGAATAGGGAGAATAGGGAAATAATGTCTCTTGACATCTTCCTCTGCAGAGCTGAAAGTAAAAGTTTATGCTCAAGACGGTCCCTCCAAATACAGTTTAATGACCGCGACAGCAGCCATGCTGTGAAGCAGTGCTCAGGCTGCATGGGCTGAGGGAATTCTGTCAATAGGTGAGGGGGCTGGGCTGACCCCAGCCCTTGCCTTTGCACCCTGAGGTGGCAGCAAGCTTGAATGAAAAGCACTGCTGGTCTCTTTAGATTCCCTGTAGGCACATGACACTCAACATAGACACAGCACTTGAAAAGCCTCTCAGGGTAACTCACCATGACAACGAGCCTGCAAATGCCATGTGAACCAGTGCATGAATCTGAGCAGTCTATGTGGAGGCAAACAACTTGAGACAAACAGTGAGCTCAAAGTAGTGATGGAAAAAGAAAGAGATGCATGTTTTGCTTCTCAAGGAGTAGCAGCTGCTGTTCAAATCAAGCCATTTCTGCAGCCTTGTTGCTCTGGTGCATACCAGGGAACAGAGTAGTTTCTGATTTAATTCAGAGGTTCTTGGTCCAAATTCTCCACATAAGCTACAAATATGCCAGTCCTTATCTTTGCTCCTGGTCACCTACTGAGGTGACTTGGAATTAAACCCAAACCCAAGTAAGAATAGAACAGACCCTGAAAGTAAAGACATGCATGCTACAATGACTTACAAAGTGTACTCTTTTAGAAGGGAGAATGATTCTCTGTGTAGGAAGAAACTTATTTATAATCACAGTTTTCTACAAGACTGAGCAAGCCACTTTGCTTTCTCAGTTCTATCAGAATATATGGGGAAATAAGGCAACTAACTCCCTTGAGTCCTTTGTTTTTAAATTAGAATCTGAGAGTGTTAAGAGTTGCACCGTTTTCTACTATATTGCTTTTATATACTGGAGTAAGACATGTGCCTTTAGGGATCTTTAATCATCACAATATAACAAATAGCAAACAGCAATAATATGTTCTTTAACTTGGACAGTTTTCTATATGGCTCTGAGGAAGTCCCCCTGGATTCCCAAAGGCTGGCTGATTTGGAAGGGCTGGCAAATATAATTAAACCCCTCAGCTATGGCTTCTGGATCCATAAGGCCAGGCATGGGCTGAGGCATTAGAAGAGGAGCACCTCTGCTGAGCAGCCTCACTTGCCAAGAGGCACGGGGAGACCACCTGCACTGTGGCATGTGCAATGACCACAGCTCCCCCTTCGTACCTCCTGTCCCTCCACACCCCATGGCTACAACAGTCTTCTGCCTCTATCTGATGCTGGAAGGGTATGTTTTTATAACTCTTCAGTTGTGATCATAATTTAACTAGACATAGTGCATACAGGCATAAATCCACATTGATGCCAGAGCTCACCAAGTCTTTTACTACTGGTTCATTCCCCACCCTCGCCCCACCTTTGTGGCCTTTGCTTCTTGCCTAATGATGATTCCTTTTACATGCTTATGGTACTATTTACATTTCCTGTCCTCGGTTCATTTCACAGCATTCACCTCTAATGAGCCAATCAATACAGCACACTTTGATTTTTAAAAAGCTTCGAAAGCAGCTTTCTCAACAAATGCTTCTAAAGAAACTGCATGCATTGAATAAGAGAGAAAGTCTTTTGAGGCATAAGTAACTGAGAATAGCTGGGGGGAAGGGTGGGAAAACAGTGAGAAGGAAAAGGTAATTTTTGTGAAGACTCTTACTAAGAAGATTTAGTGACATAAATGGCCTACCTCAAGCTGTGTTATGTTCCATTCAGCATAGGTGTAAGGGATTTGCTATTAATTAGAGGGTGAAAAGCTTATAAATATTTCAGTGGTCTAAAGTCTTCATAAAGCAGCCTGATGAGGCAATAAAAAGGAAGATGAAATTTGATATCAGTAAGCATAAAGCAATGCCATTGCGTGTGCATCAGAGATGGATAAAACCAGAAGTGCTTTTGCATTACATCATGCCATTGATCTACAATTTTATAAAACTATTAGGGGCCAGGAAGTTGAGAGGATAAATTTAATTTTTCTCTATCAATGTTATATTTTGAAATACTTTTGTCCTTAGTGATGACCCTGTAACTGTAACCGTATGGATAAAATTGTGTCTGCATTACTAGAAGACCTTACCCAAATTAGTTGTAACTTTCTGTTAAACTTTTTTCACTTTCTATCTGATGATCAGAGTAAGTACTAATTCTTTCATGATTTAATCAGAAAATTTCTTTTAATAAAAGTTATTTATTTTTAAAATAAAATTACCGTCCAACCCCTTCATGTTAAATTGGAAGGATATTTAGAGGAAAGCATTGCTTAAAGAAATCAGAAGTCAGGGGATCTGCTCCACTTGGTTGGAACACCTGAGAAATCAAGTTCTTTTTCTATCTTTTTCTGCAAAAGAAGGCTCCAGGTCCCCTCAAACAGGCAGTGACCACCTGAGAACTGAGATAGCTTTGCACAGGAGCAAAAAAGGAATAAAGGAATAGCAATGTTCCAAAATTCATGGCTAATTTTATGTTTTTCTTAACTTCTTTGTTTCTGCTATGTTTCCAGAACCTCATGCCTAATCACTAAAGACAATTTATTTGAAAATTATGTGCATATTACACTGCTTTAGGAAGACACAACGCATCCTTGTGCTTAGCTTTTTCTGCTAATTACCTGCTGTGCTGCACCTCAGAAGAGTTCATTGGTGACTCAGAATACTGTGGCAAAGCCTGATCCTGCTTGTTTGTGTGGTATTAGAGTACAAAACTCCATGCTAATACAGCCGCCTCTAACAGCTATACTTCCATAGTGAATTGCAATAAGCTCCAGTTGGATAATTTTCTTTATAATCGTTGTAACCCCTCTGACTTAATAGATACTTGAATCTTCTTCCCCTTTCCAACTTGGTCATGGATACAGAATATACAGAGAAGAATGGGTTAGGCTAATGAAGACAAGAAGAAGTTCTTTATGTAGGTTGAAAACTACATCTCTTCCACTCATAGTCAGTCACTGGCTCTCAGACAGATGTCTTAGGAACGAACCAGAAGTGAGAAAAAAAAAAAGGGTTCAGAAAAGCTTCAGGTAACAAATAACCAGTGTAGACAAACTATTAATGTATATAAAATTCAGGAGTTAATCGTACTGTATTAAAGTAGAATTTTAAAAGACAAGGATGGTGTAAAAGAATAGGAGAAACACTGGGCCTGTCCTTCAGAAAGTGGCTGAAGGTGAATTATTTGAGGTCATTCTTATCTAAAATACCCAGTAAGACCTTTCAAAATTGCATCAATAAAAATGTGTGGAAGGTAATATATTCTAAGGAGGATAGCCTTCAATTTTGAATTTAACCAATGCATTATAGTATTGTTTGAAAATAAACCAGACTTCAAGTTTTGCAATCAGTGTTTTCTTAAGCACTTTTCCAGGTTCATAGAGTTCTAAGGATGAAGCTTTGATATATTTTCAAGAATAGCTATTATTGAATTGCCCATATAATATATTTTTAAAGAACATACAGTGCAGAAATTTTTATTGCTGCCATGTCAAAACCTGCCATCAACCCTAATGGAAAACCTGTGTATATATTGGCTTTTTGCTGCAGACAATAATTCTAAGAGGAATTGCTAAATGAGGGATGGAGAGGACAGGAAAAATAACTGGAAGATTTATAGATACTGGAGGTCACATATGTCTATATAGGTCTTACATCTTTGCCAATCAGATCCTCTTGATTTTCCACAATGCCCCAGGGAGCTATACCGATGGTGCAGATCTTCCCTCGAGATTTTGAGGCGTGATCTTTCAGGGCATCTCCAACATGCCGAATGACCCCTGGCAAAGAAGCAACATGAAACAGAAATTAATAATTAAGTCTTTTTTGTTCATTATCATATGGATTTAGTACAGACTTGTTATTTTAGGGAGCACCTGTGTCTATCCTTACAATTAAGTAAAGCTAAGAACACCTTCCTACTTCTTCTTATTAACATTATTGAATCCAAAAATTACTAAAATAAGAAAAAAAAATACACAGCTTTAGAAAGAAGAATGGGAATGCTGACAGTTGACTCCAGCTTATTTATCTGCACTTGTGCTCATATGTTCATGCAAGCCTTTGTGTACTTTCAAGCACAGAAAGAAGCGTAGAAATTACTGTGCTCCCCGCCGCCCACCCCCCAGCTCCATCAGAAGTGCAGCTTGTACACAAATGCTCCCATCGAGGATAGAAATGTGAAAACATCATTATGCTACTCTGTGATGAACCTATTTTGCCACTCTTTCCAAACAAACTCAGTCACCCGAGGTAGATTCCAGCAGAGTATTAGAACCCTCCCTGGGAATCCGTGAGAAAACAGAAATTAGTACAGAGAGAATGGATGCTCCCCAGAATTCTTCCAAGTGCTGCTTGCTTACCCTATAGACTGGCTTTGGCAGTGTTTCAGTGGTATCTCTGTGCAAAGGACAATAGTCATTCTTCCTTCCTTTTAATAAAATAATCTTTTAAAATCTATCTACAAACAACCATTTTTAGGATGTGGCTGCACTGAAGCAGACCTGTGGGTTTGCTACAGATGTTATCTGATTCTCACTGATTCTCAGGTGCTGAGTTTCCATATTGTTCAAATGTCAAGATTTCAAGATGCCTGGATAGAAATTACAATCACACAATTGTTAGGATTTTGGATATTGTTTTCTGAACTGTAAATGACCCAAAGTAAGAAGACTCCCTACAACCTAACTGATTCTCTATGTCCCTGAATCTAGTATTCTTCCTGTGGTGGAAAGTTAAAAAAAACCCCACCTGTACCTGCCATCAGCTATGATCCAACAGCCTAAAGGATTTAAAGCAGAAAATCTGTCCAGACTGAAAAAAATTTCTGCTGTTTAGAATAATCAACTTTCAGCATTACATGAATATTCAGAATAGCAGTCATGTTTGTGGCCAGGTATTCTGTCTCTCACACATCACTGTTTCTCAGACCAACAGCAATATTTCAGGACTTTTCAGTTATAATTTTCCATAAGATAGATAAACCAAATTTTAAAATTCATCTTCAACAAAAGAGACTGTACCAAGAAAGTCTCAATTTTTTATGACCTCACAAATAATTTTCAGCTGTGCAGTTTGAAAACCTAGTCCTGGAGCAAACAACTGTTTTCTTCCAGACATTAAAGACAACAATGAGAGATCACTGATATTACAAAACTGCTTCTGGAACTGTATGTTTCTAAAACAGCAGAGGGCCACTTGAACTACATTATTTTGTCTAGGTAGTTTCTGCTTAGAAAAAGGAAAAACAGTCCTTTTCAGCAGTATTTATGATGACTTTCCTGGTTCATTTGTATTGTTTTGGCATTCGCAGCTATGAGGATTTGAAAAATGGTAGGAAGCAGCTGTGCATTTGCCCAGTGCAAGTGTGTCTGTCCTTTTTTAAAAAAAAAATCTATAGTTTGACTTCTACAGGTGCTGCGGCAATCCACTGCATTAAGGGTACAACATGTACATTTTTCTTATGTAATTTTAATGTAAAATTTACATGCGTCTTTGCCATCATTATGACAAGAGTATCTGACAACTAATATTAATCATCACCACAGTGCACAGATCAGCACCTGATTTTATTCCTTATTTTTAACAGATGTGGGGCATATTAAATTTGTGTCTATTGATCTAACACTCTGAAAGCTATGCCATTTTGCCTTTTTCAGGCACCAAGCCTGCCAGAGTTTGGAAAGTGTTGGGACAGCACTCACAGACACATGGTTTGATTCCTGGAGCTGCCCTGTGCAGGACCAGGAGATGGACTCTGATCCTTTTTGTTTGCTTCCAACTCAGCATATTCTATGATTCTGTGCTACTTGTATTGCTGCTGTGATAAAACTGAGGACTGTTTTAAATTTGATGTGCTCTGGAAACCAGGTCCAAGACTCCTATTAAGCATTTATATTCAAACATGTAGGATCCACCATGCACTAAAATTAACACACAATAGAATGATTACATTGTTTTCCAGAGACAGTAAGAAGATACAATCTTACTAAAGTGAAAAATTATAGCTTTGTTGCTGCAGCAAATGAGAGTGACATAAGAATTTACAAGTTCATGTCCTAGCTCAAAACATTTTGCAATTTTCTCTAGCAGAACTTTTGTGACTTTCCCCTGAATCTCTCCCCCTTTCTGCCATCTTCAGGGCAGGTAAGTGAGTCGTCAATGCCAGAATTTTTTGTCTAAGGACCTATGTTTTGCAGCTTATTCCCAAAATGCACATGCTGTCTACTAGGGGAGGTGGGCCAGCTGCTATCTTGGATCCCTAGGACACCTGCTTGGTGTATCACAGATGCTCTTTGACTAGAAATGGCAGATGTTGCTCTTGATGAAAATGTAACAGCCAAAAATTATGTTGAGCTCTCTATAAACAAGGAAGAAGTTTCCCACCACATCCAAAACCCAGAACTTTTTTCCTTTAATACTTTTGGTCACCTGATTAAATAAAATAAAGGTCATTTCTGGATGACTGTGTTTTCAGTTTTGTATAATAAGAGTTGGACTTCTTTGATTAGCAGTCCTTCCCTGCAGCTTACAGTTGATCATATAAAGTCTTCTTCGGTGATATACTAATACAATTGCCTTGCAGGAGGCTTTATTTTCAGCTCCAAGTGTGCTTTTCATACTTTAGCAAACCTTTTATTCTGTTTTATACCAGCTGCCAGGTTGCAATGAATTTGGCATTTTCTTGTTTTCACATAGTACAGAAATGACTAGTAAAATAAAACATAGAATGGCTTCCTAATCTCATAACTTCTATATTTTTTTAAACTTTTTTTGTGATGGAGTCTCCTAGATGTCACTGTGCTTTTTCTTCAATGTTGCTCTTACCTGTGTTTACTCCTCCAGTGAATATCCATGCTCCAGTTGTCATTGCAGCCTTAATAAGTCCTTTTCCGAAGACTTGTTTGAGTTTTGGCTGAAGTTCAAAATTCTGAAGGCCCCCGTGCACAGAGATGAGAAGTTTGGGGAGCTCAAGTTGCCACTCTTTGGTCATCAGATGCAGAAGAAGGTCAGGCTTTGTGTCAAAAGACACACGTACATACTGCAGAAACAAGGGCAATAGTAGAGAAAAAAAGATTGGTTATACCCACTGGTTTCTAACACATGTTATCTGTGCCCAATTGATAACTTTTTTTTAATGACAAAACCATTAACTATTTGCTAACCTGATGATTAGTTTCTAGTTAAGAAACTAGGAATAATGGAACACTTCAATTCACAGGCTGGACAATTTTCTTTAGGAAATTAAAACACTAATTGGTTCAAAATCCTTAGCAATGCTTGAAAGATTTACGTCTACAATTTATAAATGCAAAAACTGGAGCAAAAATGTAAGAGGGCGGCCAAAGATGACCTAGGTAGTCAGGATCACAACTGTGTATTCACTTGTACCTTATTTTCAAATTAATGAATTCAAACCCTTAAAAGGTAAGAAATAACAGATTAAAAACTCAGTTCTTCAAGCACACATAAGTATAACTGAGCAAGACTACTAAACTGGTACTTTCCAGATGAAAAAATGCTATGTACAATTTATACAGGTTCGTGATCTTGCCTTAGAAGACTTTAGATCCTAAAATGGCTGTGAAACAAACTCACGCATTTCCAGTTGTTGGCTGTTCTGTGCTACACATGCAGCAATTTGTGCCAGAGAGATCATGTATGTACTCAGAGATAACAACTGTCTTCAAAATTCCTACAGCACTCCCATGTCACACAAATACCTGTCTCTCTCTGTTAAAGCCTTTCTCCTTCTCTTTCAGTTGCTATTGCACAAAACCTGTGACAGGGCAGGTGATATTTAATTTCTAGTTACATATCAGAAACAGGAAAAAATGCTTTCTGTAGCTGCTAAGATGTGGAAGGATCCTCTCAATAAAATAAAACGGGTTGCAGAAAGCACTCATCTGTCAAACTTCTGATTGAATCAGTGTCTGTAGAGCAACTTCAGCAGTCTTTCTCTTGATGGGTTGTCAGCACAGACATCAGGTGTACACCTTTGCCTTCAGCCTGAGGAATACCTAATCCTAATTTTTTGTAACACGCGAGGTAGTATAATATCCATACATATTATGTAATGATTTTGTCCCTTTTTGACACATCTAATCAGTATTTCTCACCAAAAGTTTGTTCTTTTTTTAGCAATACCATATGATAATAGAGTGGATTCCTTTCTAGTTGAATAAGAAATAAGGCTTTGACATTTTCCAGAAGAAACTGCTAATAGACAGGATTTTTTGCAAGAATGGGTCATTAAACAGTAAACGTCTATTGATAACATTTCTGGAAGCAGAAGCCAGTTTGCACAATTAGTTGCAGGGTCTGAGCAAGAACTTGGGAATGCACATTCACCCCAGTGCATCAGTAATATTCTCTGCAGCAGCCAGGCTGCAGCTACTGGACATAAAAACCACAGTATTCATGCCTGTCAAGCTCATTAATAAAGATGAACTGCCCCCTCAGTAAATAGTCTGTCAATTTCCAGTCTGAGATAAAATCCTGTATGGCACCTGCTCCCACTGAGTAGATTAAACCCTAAGAGTTTTTAAATTGGGATTTGAGAGTTGTCAAAGTTTTAACACACCAGAGGAGGTGTAACAAGAATGATCCTTTTCACTTTTTATATGTCTTAAGGGAGATCGGAGGTTGAAAAGGAGGCAGCCTGGAGGCGTTCACAAACATCCTTTATGGAACCTTCATGAAAACTCTGTTGGTCAAACGGTGGAGTCTTTGGTTTGAAATCATTGGTGCCTCACTGTTCTTTTTGGTGAAGACAGACTGCAAGTCTTAAGAAGATAATTAAGGTGAATTCACACTGGCAGTGACCATAGAAATATGTTGAAAACATGCCATTGCATCATCTGGGATAATATTGAGATGAAGGCACAAATGGCATCAGATGTGTATCATCTTATCCGGACAGTGACTACTGTTTTCTTGGGTTTTTGATTCTTTAGCGTTTTTAAAAAAATGCCTCAGAATGTGTGATTTCACTGTCCCTACCTTCTTAAGTCTATTAATTACTTTTCTTATACATGAAGACCACTGAATTCTAATAAATATAAATCTATAAAGTGAAGAAGAAGCATTTTCTTGCATTTTTTTTAAATGTAAACAACTCATATTGGAAGCAACTGCTTGCTTTTTATACTGCAGGAAAACTCCCTCTATACTTAGGTTAATTTTACATTACAAATATAAGTTTTTTTCATGTAAATTAAAATTTAAATCAAGTGAGATACGATTTACCAGTTTAGAAGTTTTTGGCAATGATGCCAAACATGATTTTTCTTTTGTGCATAGCATTCAATTTTTGTGACTATTTGAATAATTTTTGCTCTTACTAAGGCAATTTTTAGTTTGTCATACTTGGATTTACTCTTTTACCATTACTTTATATGTTAGCTAATAACTAAAAGAAATCCTATTTTCGAAAGTATACATTAAATTATAAATCACACCTTTAAGGCCACTTTTGCCTGTAACAAAAATTCATGTCGTCTAATCCTGTAATTGAATATTTAGCCTGATCAGATTTTGCTTAGAATGTTAATGAGTATTTCTGCTGTTCCTGAATTCTCTTGCTATATCCTCTGGAGGCAGATACAAAACTTGAATCTAGCCAAACCACTAGACTGTTGTGCTATGAAATTCCGTACCTGGCGTACCTGTCAGCTATAGAAACTATCTGTTCTAATGGGAAATAATTTAGCCCTTTCTTTATGGGAAAACTATATGGATAGGATGCAAGAAATCAGTTTTTATGTGTCAGCAAAGCAGGGCAAGTTAGGAAGCAAAAGAACAGTTCTAAATCACAAAATCTACAGACTGACCTGACAGGCATCAACACAGAACGTGAAAGGACAAAGCATCAAGCTCAAGCTGTAATGCCTACTTTATCCCTAGACTAGCACAGTGGTAGTTAGAAAGAGTCCATTTGTTGCCAGTTGTTGTTTCACTTTTTTTGTCAAGTGTTCTCTAAAACAAACCTATGGCCACCATCAGTAAAACAGCCAGACACTTCCAAGTTGGACTCCAGTGCCTTAGGGCAAAAGTCAAAGTTCCTGAGAAACAGAATTACTACTCTTTTGTACTTAAGCATAGCTGTCTCACTGAAGTACTTGGTGAATGATTGCAGATGAGAGTGTCAGTGAATAAATTAAAGACACTCAGAATTTTGTTGTACTTCTGAGAGTAAATCTTTTCAGACAACATTTTGTGATCTGCATTCTAACATTGCTCCTGTGCTACTTCTTGGTAACATATTTAAATTTCTATCACTTCAGATATGTCTTCAGATTAAAGACTAGTTTCCTCAAAGTGTGAGCCTCACAGAAAAAGAAAAAAAAAAGATTAAATTCTCACAGAATTAAACAAAAAACCTGCTATTTAGACTGAAACCAGATTGGTTCTGTATAAATTATTTCTTAACCCTTAAGGCCTAATCCAAGTTCCACTAAACAATCAGTGAAAGTACCCTCATGGATTTAAATGGCTTTGGAATAAGGTTTTTCTTGTGTTATTTCCCCTTTTTCTCCATGTAGAACACCATCTTTTAAATCCTGTAAATATTTTTTAAGAATTAATTTACTGTAACAGAAAGAATGTTTGCTGCCTTTTCATGGTTTATGCAAGTTATGGGATTATTTTTTTTTTCCTCTCAAAAGCCCTGATGACTTTTGGCATCCTTTTTATACAGTTTTTATAAAACTCAATGCATTTTAAACCAAGAAAAATATTTTTTTCTGTGACTGACTTCCAAATATCCTTAATACATTTTAAAGAATCTGAATATTAGCAACTTTGTCTAAGTAACTGTTAATGTTCATTGCAATTCTACTGCTGTTTTCATGTTTCTATGCACCATAAGAAAAGTTAAGCAGATAACACTGAAGCAAACTTCCTTTATTTTGCAGCTGCAAACTTATTTTAGGATTTTACTCTGCATATGAAATGTATCATTGAAATGCATTTAGTGAGGAGGAATCTATTTAATTCACTAAAGGCTTTACAAACAGCCATCTTCCATTTAACCCTGAAAACTCATAATGAAAGAAATTTTAGTTCTGCAAGCAGCAATCATTTAAAGAAGTTTATAGACAATCCAGGCCCACTAATTAAAGAGAGAACATTAAGGGTGTGTGTGTGTCTGTGTGTGTGTGTAAAGGCAGATAGTGTATTAAAAATACGGGTTTAGTTTGCTCACAAGTGCAGTGCAAAATGCATCACTGCAAGATTGTCTTAATTGGTACACTGATGAACAGAATATATTTTCAAATTTTTCAGAATATTGATCTTAATTGTAATGGAATCACTTACATTAGTTTGATAATTGTTCTCTGACATAATAAAATGCTAGTATAAAGTTAAATAAGCATATTACTTTTTACACTGCAAAGAGCCAACTAGTGTAAGCAGATCATATTTTATTAGTTTTCCTGTATTTTTATCAATTTTATTTGTAAAACCTCTTAACAAAATTTATGTGCATCCACATCCCTCTTAAATCTTTTTACAGCTGTTAAATTTGAAAATCTGCTATAAAAACAAAATAAATGCAGACTAGCAAAATCGTTAATTGCGTTTCTTACATATTAATGGGATGACTCACTTGTAAAGAAAATATGAGATTGACAGGGATCTAAACACCACAGTCTCGTTGCAGGATCATCAATGGTTGCATGAAATTGAAGGAAAGGCCTTTTTAGTAACTGTAACCAGTTAATCTAAGCTATGTGTTTCTTTATAATTTCCTGCACAAATTATTGAGCTATTCACGTTATTGATTTAAGGAGGATAGTGCAGCTGCACTGAAGATACTTTAACAACTCTATAGCATTAGCAAAATTCATGCTGTTTGGGAATTTTTGTTCCATGTGCCATGTAAACCATGTGGTTTACCACATGTAAACCTACATCTTTGCTATTTTATTCCAAATCCATGTGCTCTGTTACAATTTAAGTATAATTTTCATTTCCACACCTAAAGAACTGTTTGTTGTTGTCTGGTGGCAACTGATATAATATTGTATCATGGAAAGTATATTTATATTTAATATATATTTTGTATTAAAATCTAATTATGTTATTTCAAATGCAGAAAACAATTATCAGTCAGTTTTACATGTACTAATCTGTTCCATTAATTGACTCCTGGCTTCCCAAATATAAATCTAAGGTCATGGTTCCTATTAACAAACCTCACCTAATTCTTTATAGTCCAATCCAGAAAAAAATTTAACAATTTTGCTGTTACACAGACCAAGAAAATAAATACTACTCAGTTTGGTGTTTCCCTTGCTTAGTAATTTTTGAGCGTGGGCATCCATTTCAGGAAAAAGATAGGGAATAGATGAAACATTTAATGCCAATGTTTTTCCCTGAGGTTTCCCTTGATTTGATCAGCTTGCCTTGTAAGGTTATTTTATTTGCCAAAAGGCACTATAAACCTACCATGATTGCCAGCAAAAAGCAGCTTGCATGTTGTAGCATTATTTGGTAGCCAGTAGTTAGAAAATTATTAGCACATTTTTAGCAAGGAATAAACTTATCCTGTTTTCTTCTCTTTATCTTTCTTCCCTTATACACACTGATCAGCTTCTCTGCATTTGGGCTTGAAAATGCACAGCTGAAGAAGAGTATTTCCAAGAGCTACTATGTATTTACTCATTTTTTTTCAAGCCTTATTTTATCAACGTAATGTCTTCTTTTTCCTTCCTCTGCTGAAAAAGTTGGTGGGTTCCTCTGACCGAGGAAATTCTTGGCCTCCACAGAAAGCTTTGGATTTGCTGAGTTTCATTTATAATGGGAAAATCCTAGTACCCAGTAAATGTAAAGGTAGGAGTTTAATTTTCTAATAATAAAACTGCAACAAGTAGTCAGGCAGCTTTTTGACTATAGCCTACCCTAAAATCTGGATCTGGAAATACGAACTCACTGACATCTTCATGCTGCTTTCTGTGACAAACATATTATAACAAAATTCTTTAATCCATTTCCATTTAAATGGTTATGTAAGCCTCCTTATTTGTGTTTTGGTCTTATGAACGGTATTTTTCTCACTGGTGGTAAGCAAGCACAAAACCCGTTCGAGAGATATTTACTGAATTGTTTGATTTGAAGCACTTTTCTCACTAGCGGAATAATCAAATTTCTGGAGATTTTATAGATTTTTTTAATGAATGAAGATTTTCTTTCCAATACTTTGGGTGGAGTTTAATGATTACAAAGAGAGAGCATGTGCAATTTCCTGATTCTAGCTCAACAAAATAAATTTGGAGAGTTTACAGCAATAAGAGCATTGTCTTTATTTATCCCTAAGTTTTAGCTTGTTATTTAGTTTTCTGAGAGTTTAAGTTCCTTTTTCCATTCTCTTTCTTTCTTTTTTGTAAATCATGGTTTCACTCCTGACTGCACTCTGTGACAATGTTTTTCTTTTCTTTATGCTGACTTTCAGTTTTATCTCCACAGTTTCACTTCAACTGAGCACACAGCATGAGTCTTAGAGCATGTCCTTTCTCTTCTGGCACTAAGCTAGGACATCAGAATCCGCAAAGATGAGAAATCCTCTAAGAGAATTGGTGTCAACAGCTTCCCTAAAACCTTCATAGTTTCTTGGCTCTCCAAGACTACTTTTGTCTGGGCAGGGCTGTTTATTGATTTATAGCAATCTCCAAGGACATCACTGAAAAAGTTCTAGTTATTATCCCTTCTCATAAAACTGGTTCAATGCAAAGAATCTGTATCAGTTAATAACATTCCTCACTGTATCTTTGGACCTCAGCTTGGTCCAAAGCTTTGGACCAAAGATTTAAAAATCAGCCTTGCTGATTTTTCAGTGACTGGCTATCAATTTAACATACAATGTCCGTGATACAGTCTGAGAAACTACCTAGTTTTCTGTTTCTTGGTGCTTTCTAGTTTTTATCAAAAGAAGCCATCCATCTCCACAAACAGAGCCATCCACTTGAGTAGTCACACCAACTCCAACACCTCTGTACATATTGAGGAAAATATTTTGCCGTTGCTAGCATAGTACCTGAGATTTTCACTGTCTCTAAACTCTATTCTTTATGACAGATCCAAGACACCTGTTGGAAAGAATTCATGCACAGAAAACAGCACGGGATTGCTGGGCAGGTTATTCTGCAGAGTGCCCAGGAGTTCAGCTTCTGCCCTCACTGCCAAAGCAGTGTATTGGCCATGAAGTGCTAGGCACATACTCCTCTGTCATTCCCAAAAATCCAGGTTCTGCAGTTTAGATGGAGTAAGAGAGAATTTTCCTTTCATGCAATATTACATAGGAGAAATACATGCATGGGTTAGTGTGTGTGCTGGAAATGTTTCTCCAAGTTAGTGGAGCAAAGCCTTCAGATCAAAACACCTTGGTATCACTCCACAGGGAAGGAGCAACTTCTTGCTCAAGGGATTTCCTAGTCCCTAGATTAGACGCCTTTTATTTCGCTGAAATATTAACCAGAAGTCTAATTGGTCTATCTTCCTATACATGTCTGGTGGAATATTAATGGGAATTTGGTATATTTAAAATTTGTCTGTTTTCCAGACACAGCCAGCAATGGGAAATCATAGTTGAATTCTAAACTTCTTCAGAGAAAGAGGGATGTGTAGCCATTGGAGTAAAATTAAGACAGCATCACATTAATTTGTCTTCAGCCTTCATAAAGGTAGCTCCTCTTACACTGCACTCCAGCTTTTAGTTAATTTTGCTCATCAGCTCTTTGGCACATGATACATAAAAGCATACATTCCAGTCATACACACAAAAATATTTTAGCATGACATTAAGAAAGAATGTTGCTCATTCTTTGTGAGCGCTTACTTTTAGCTAGCAGCATTATTTATCTAAGAGAAAAGCATGGTTACCATGGCTTTATTGGAGTGGCCTCCTCCTTGGAACTCAATGGTTCCAAAAGCGTCCGTAGGGCTGAGCTGTGTGTGCTTGCTGATGGACCACTTCTCCGACTGGATGTCATTGCGAGGAAGCCGGGTTTCGCTTTTCTCATTCTGAGTAACGGAGGCGCTTGGAGGCTGTCCGATGTGCTGGCCTGTTAGACGCCCACAGCAACACCTATGGCATTGAACAAACAGAAAACCCGAGTCACGTGCGTGCATAAACTGAACAAGGAAACAAACTACAAAAAGAACCCAACCCCTTTCCAACTCAGCTGATTCCTTTCCTGAAGACTTCATGTACAGAAGCAATACAGTCCATGTGTTTCCTTTTTTTCCCTGTGTCTTGTTTACTTTGGACTCTCTGTATTTCAAAAAAATCATGCTTTGTTCTAAATATGTACAAAATGAAATTAAAGAACATCATCTCTTTTCTTCAAGTAATATCAGGACAAGCGATCTGTTTTTGCATGGATTAGCACAAATTTTAAATTTCTAGTTTAATGCATCTATTTGCTTTTGACAGTGCTGTGTGTCATGCGTCCAATTTAGGTAAATATTCAGTGCACTGAATATTGAGCTAAGAAGATAAGGAAGATAAACACAGATGCTGACCCACCCCTGATTTATCTTTTTTCTTACAAAATAAGTTTTGAAATGTAAACAAATAGTTCCCATAAGAATCCATCACTCCAGATGGACCTTCTGAACAAATAAGTTTTCAAAATACTTATATCCAGATCCATTGTACGCATATATATAGAGACCTATTTAACCAACTCTCATTTTTCATACAAGTAACATGCAATTACCTATGGGGGTCTTTGGTGCTGGGTATGATATGAACACATTCTCTCTTGTAAAATGCTCTTTCTATCCATGATTTCTGTGCCTGAAAAAGAGAAAGCAAATGCCTTGAGCTCTGTTTGCTTATTATACACAACTTATAATACAACTTAAGGAAAACTTCAAATAGAAGAGAAAGTTTCACTGATTCTTCAAATGAGCAGTGCACAATTTGCCGAGGGCAAACATTCCATTAGAACTATGGTTCCCTTCTAGTGCTAAGCACCCAACACAAGCTTTAAATATTCTTTTCTTATTCACTAGCCAGATGACCTTGATGCTGTTACCTATATTCTCATAACAGAGGAAGAAATCTCTGGAGAAGAATTAACTCAAACTCCAAACCTTCCTGCACAGCAGAAAAAACTACACCTATTCATTAAAACCACCTCTGTTTCCACGTCAGTGATACAACTAAGTCAGCTCTAATTAAAAAAAAAAACAACAAACAAACAAACCCCTTCAACCAAACCAACCAAATTACCCTAAACATTTTTACACAAGCACTGAGAGTGCTGTTTAACACAGAGGCAGAAACTGCAGTTTCTGTGTGGACACCTTAATTTAAAAAAAAAAAAAAAAAAAAAAGGAAAAAAGAAAAAAGAAGATCTGTTTCTGAAATGGGACACAAAAAATTTTAACACAGTGAGAAAGATGATTGGCAGGTAACCTCTAAAACAGTTCAGTAAATTGCTGTTGGTTGTTGGTTGTTCATAACACTCAAGTTCTTCCACCACATGTTCACAGAAAATAAGGAAATTCACTGCAGCATAGTCTTAATTGTCAGATACAAAAGAAGTCTTTTTAAACAGAGAGATTAGTAGGAAAGAAAAAGGGAGAAGAGAAGAACAAACATAAAACAAGAAAGGAGAGAATTTCAGAGTTCTGGAATATTTTTTTATTATCCAGGAAATCCTCACTCCATATAATATGAGTTCTGGCAAGCTCTCTAAAACATTCACACACACAGAATTCTATTATTTCATTTAATAAGGAGATGAGTTGAAGCTTTCCTTTGAAAATTAATTTAAAACAGATTAACTTAATATGTTTAAATAATAAAATTACCCACTTAACTGCACAGCTTAAACAGGACTATAAACTATGACAAAATTATCTGAGAATTAAGTAATGTGAAATAAACTTCAAACAGTTCAAAGCAAATATGAGCATTTTGCCTCTATGAAAGGAGAACTTTTGAAATTGCCTATGTAACATTACCTAACTGATCTTAGCTTTTGCTATGCAAGGATATATAAGCAATACCTATGTATTACTTTTACTAACTAATGTTACATCATTATTTAATGTTACCATCTTGTCAACTCAATTTGTATCCCATTGAAAGTTTTAAACCAGAACCCTCTGGTTCTACAAAAGCATCAGTGAATATCACTGTGAACTAAAGAAATTTACTGGAGTTGGTGAATGTCACTAGAACAAATTATAAAATAACATAATAAGTATTTCTAGCTACATCTACTACTTACCAGTCCCAGTATATGGTATTTATACTTTTTCTTTTTACAGGGAAAATAATTCCTTGCTGGACCTAGTGGTTACTGGTGCTATTTAGCAATATTTTATCTTCAATGTCCTTGCATTTTTATTTGAAAAATCTGCTAGACTTCATATTTTGTAGGAAGAGCAGATACCTACCATCATTTTTAAAGTAAGAAAAAAATTAAGAGTCTATAAGAACCATTAAATAAAACTGTATTTTACTGGCTTTTCTCATGGTACCAAGCAGAGGGCTAATGCATTATAGAAGGCTGGGCAAGATTTGCTTTGTTTAAACAAAGTATAGTTAAATAGAAATTCTGAAGGCATAAAATGTTTTACTTTACCTAAGACAGACTATCTGGAGATTTAATTTATTATAACTACTAAATATCCTTTATTAAATATATTATTATTTTAATGCTTTTCTGCAAACACTTTACCGTGGTAAATTTCCTGGCTACATAGAACTAATGTTTCCTTTCTAAAGGTGGCCACTAGCTAAATTTATCTCAAGTTCCAGTACGAAAATGTGCCATAACAGGTACATTAACAGGTATTAAATTTTTTCTTTAGGTATAAAAGCAAGTTTTCAAAACCCAAGAAACTTATTTTCCTACTCTTTCTCATATGGTCTTTGCAAGTGGAAAAGAAACACAGTTACATTAAAAAATAAATTAATTACAAAAATAATAATTGGTATTGGAATTTTTATCACACTTCTTCAAAGGTAATATTACAAAAAAATAGTCGGGTTTAAAATCTCCTGTATTCACATCAGGAAAAGATACTTTCCAGCTTTTAGATCTCAAACAATACACCATCCTATCCAGCAGAGTTGTGGTGACAAAATAACGTGATTTACTAATCTCATAATTCCTTGTTCCTCCAAATTTAAAAGAAGGCACCTGGTTGCACTGCCCCATGTCAGTTATCTTTCTGCGACAGATATAATTTGCAGTGAAGTATAAAGTTCAGAGATATAATACATCATGCTACTTGCTGTAGAGTCTTCATAACAGAATAACTTTAGAAAATCAATATAACTAAGCTCTCTGCATTAAACTGTTACTTATAATGCAAATTAATAAAGTAAAAAAAATTTAACAGAATATAGCAAAGTATTTTCAAGACTAGCTGAGCAAGAAGCTTATCTTCTCTTTCTCTTGTTCCATAAATACTCCTTCAGTAACGGCTAACGAGACAATTTAAAGTCCACAGTGAATTCATAAAGCACACGCCATACTTGAATTTAGTTTATTCATAGTTTAACTCTCTGGGTAAGTCTCTCTTTATTAACCTCGCTGCAAAATCCCACCAAGAACATTTTCGTTCTCCTTTTTTTTTTTTTTTTTTTTTTTTTTTTTTTTTTTTTTTTTTTTTTTTTTTTTTACCTGAGTATCAAACGGGGCGCTGAAGGCTGTCCTGGAGCAAAACCTGCTGCCCCCGCTCCTCCACGGCCAGTCGTGGCTAATAACGCGATTCGTGCCCGGCCCCCGCGCACGGCGCAGCCATGCGAGAGCCAGCAAAGCCCTCGCACCCATTAGCTGCTTGGAATGCGCTGCTGTGGGATTAGCCTTGTTACGGGTTCAGCGGGCACTCACCCATGGCCCCACAACAACGCTTGGTTTGAACATCTAATCTGACGCCAAAAGAAAAACAAATCCCTTGAGAACTTGGATTTAACTGGCACAAGCCTTGATGGGCTTTTTGTCTCATCTCTTCTTTGCCCCTGAGAAAGTGAGCTGGTTATAGTTTGATAAGATGCTCTGAGTTCTTAAGTTTGACTCAGGAAAACCAATCCATCAAAAGAAACACTGTACTAAGCTGGAAAGAGCTTGAGAACACAGGAGAAACAGTTAAGCTCCAAGAATGAAAGCAGTGTGCTTATGGGGCAACTGTGAGAAATCTATACACAACTGAAATATATTTCAAATAATCAACAATGGCATTTTTCCAAAGAAACTGGGCTTTTGTCACTGTTTCCCACCACAATTGCTGTCCTGTTGTGCATACTTTTCATAAACACAAACCCTTTTCTTTTAGAGACAAGCAGCTGCATTGTTTTCATCACAATTAAAAGCTGGTAACTTTAATCAAAACTTGAATATTTACAAATTTGGGGACTACTTCTTTACTGTGCCCTCTTGATATTAACGTTAATGAAAAACCTTTTCATATGAACCACACCTAATTTTTATTTTAGTTCCTAGCAGTAACATAGGTTTAGTTACTCACTTCAAGACTTTTCAACACATAAAGTATTTTGACTCCTAACCTCCATCACCATGTTTCTATTAGCTCCTCTCTACTCCTACATATGACTATATCCCTTCCTTTCCTCATCATTGAGGGTGCACCTGACACATGAAAAATAATTCTGTCCACCCTTGGTACTGGTACATACACAAGCACTAAACTGCTCTGCATGTACATTAGCTCTGATGGGCCCAGAATAGGCAAGGCTGATAATATGCATCAACTTTTAAACTTCTTACACCATCACACATGTGGAGAAGCTTCTGCTAGGCTGGTCAATCCATGAGATTGCCCTTGTCTCTTGGTTCCCTAAGTTTTTGTGTAAAATACATACATGTATTTTGTAAGTATTAACGTATATATTAAGAATGTACATACATATACTCTCTACGTGTGTATATACACACACACATTCTTTTCCAGCAAACATGTGCCCTGTGAGATTTCTGAATGAGAGATTCTGTGATTGTCAGGTCTCTTAAACACAGGATCGAACCCAAAGATGGTCTGTGGATAACAACAAAGATGAAGTTGCAGCCAGGAAAGTAGCTAGTAAACAGTTCAGTGAGGTTAAGAACATGATGGGGAATCAGCAGGTAAAGACACCTTGCTTTCTAACACTAGGGAAGCTGGTTTGGTTGAGAGTGTGGACAAAGAGTGAGGTGAAGAAAGGAAAGATCTCATGACTGAGATAACTGGTTAAAAATCTTAACTGACTTTGAAGAGAAACTTCAGTATTTGAACCTGACAGAATTATGGAGATTGATCCTGGATTCAGGTTTCAGCTTGCAGAGTAACATAGGGCATAAGCTGCATCTTTTGTCTTAGGAAATCAACAAAAAAAGATTATTATATTAAATCCCATTTGTCACCCAGTGGCACTAGGATGTTTTATAGGTAGGATGTTTATAAGATGTTTTATTTCAGAGCTGTCATATACAACTCATGCTACAGGTAATTACAACTGTCTTTGCTCATTTAAAGATGCATTAACTGAGGACTCTGTGGCAATGAAACACCAGCACCACACATAGCTCTATTTTTTGAGGAGTAATAAAGGAAGAGCCAGTAGACAGAGACAGCTCTTTTTGCAACTGCAAAATAGTGCTTTCAGAGGTGGATGATGTCCATTTAATGATAAAAACATACATATTCTTTAAATCTTCCACCCAGCTTACTGTTTATGAAATGAAGTATTAAAACAGCAGTCAGTAATGAACTCAGTACTGATTGCTCATGGGAGGTGAAGGCGAGTATTTAAAGACAGGTTTCATTGGGGAAAGAAAGGTGTTTAAAACCTTTCTCTACTCTGCAGGGGGACACAGCAGCTGGACAGGCAACAGAGTATTACTGAAGCAAATTACAGAAAGGATTTAAAGGACCATATGGTGACAGAGCGGCATCAGTGCTATTGGAAACTGATGTGATTAGTATTCCTTAACCAAATGGGAATATTTACAAATTCCACTGTCTCTGAATAACAACCCTGTATCTATAAACCTCTGTAGCTGTATTAGTACAAAGAAAGGCAATGCTTCAGTTAAACCTTAATACAAGCTGTGCTCGGGACAAGTTTCTAAGCCTCATTTCTACACTGTGCAATTACAAGCACTATAAGCATTTTTATGTCATTCTTGAAGCATTAGGAATTTACCTGGATGGACATTAACTCAGGAATCATTGGGCTGTCCCAAAAGATTTCATTTTCTAACAGACATTTATTCCTAGTAGCAATACGACCTTTACCCACTACAGCTGTACTTATGTATATTTTGTTCTTTTTTTCTAATAGGCTTCTCAAGCAGCATTTTATCACCAGAATTGTTACAAAAATGATGCTGAATTGTTTTGAAAATCAAGCTATTTTCAGAATATAATAGGAAGGCATAGAATACAGTCATTTGTTGTTACAGTATGCTACAGAAATTATCTCCTAGTATTCACCAAATGTAATTTTCATACTGTACTTAGAAGAAATAGAGTAATTTAAAAATAGGAGTTTTCATTCAATGGTTACTGATTTTAGTAATTATATCTGACATTTTTCCTTCTGCAAGGACACAGAAAGGAAAATGTTATGTCTCTGCTAATGCTTCTGTGGAAATGTGCATTTCTGCTTTATACAGACATTATATGGAACAAGTATATGTCATTATTATCCATGCTACTGACAAATTAACTGAAAGCTTAGCAGATATTTTATAAAGAACTAGGGAGACTGATTAGATCCAAAACTGGTGTAGACTTCCAGGTTCCTACAAGCCTCCTTAAGATCTGTAGAAGTGTAAGTGGAAAATTTTAAAGAAAATGTCATTAAAATGAAGGATATATTGTAAAGAACACTTCCAAGAAGTGTTTTCTTCTTATGGGTTTTACCATATCAAAGGAAGAATGAAGCCTATCAACTTCATTCATGAGGTTTCTTCAGATACATATTTATGATTTCACCAAAATTACTGTGAGTATAAAGTTATTTAAATAAGTAAATAAACCCTAAGAAAGCCTTACTTGATCAGACAATGAGTTTATCTAGACCTCTGTTTGATCTCTACTAGTGTCATAAATAGGGGCTATAGAAAAGGGAAAACACACCAAATGTGTATAATGCTTTCTCCTAAGTGTTCCTCAGCTAATAATTATTTTCTGCTCATGAACTTCCTGCAGAGTTGTGATTTCTACATGCTCTGTAAGCCTTCATGGGATTTATCCTACCAACTTGCCTGCTGATTTCTTGCAAGCTTTCAGCATCTTCACATCTCTCTCCCTGCTGCAGACAGAAACACTTCCTTCTGTTTGTTTTGAATGTGACTCCTCATACTTTCCCATTGCTGAGAGAGGCAGTGAACACTCAATTCCCATCCATCCTCTTCATACCAGTCATGGTTGTCAAGATAGCTTGTGAAGTACTTATTTTTTCCCAGATTAACCATTTATCAAGTATCTCCTCACACAGAAATCATTTATTACCTTTTATCATCCTTGCTGCCCCTCTACAAACCTTTTTCTCCAAACCTTCCTTCTAGGAGGAATCAGAACTGTGCACTAATGGTGGACTAACTACAGACTAGTATTGTGGCAAGTGGACATTGGGTAGTTTGGTATCTATTTCTTGCCCAATAAGTCCCATAAAAGACTGATTTTGTTTTCTTAACCATCACAACTGAGCACTGTGGTATACTTTCACAGCAGTATCTAGCTAAACCCCAATATTTCCCTTAAGTGCAGTAAAGAATTTACAATATTAGTGGTGAAGAACCGCTATAAAAATCAAGCCGTTTTAATCAAATCTTTTTTACAGAGCAGTAATAAACCTATATGAAGTTCTAATTTATGTCAAATGCAGCTTAAAAATCGTAATAAAAAATATATCATACAAGTATGTAGCTGCAAATACACAACTGGAAAGCAAAATACACAAAATTGTGGATTCTAAAAGAGTACAACATTATTCCTAACTCTTCGAACTAAGGAAAGAAAATACCTTCCATGTTAAGCAAGGTCTCATGCTGTCTAATAAAAATCGTGAGGTTAAAATGTACACGTAGGAGTTATGTACTGAATCTAATTCTGGTCTGAACTACTGGATTTCTTAACCTGTCATTCTACCTCATAAATGTGTGACAGCTATAACATTGTCTGCTCTTTCATTAGATTGAGGTGGTTTTGTTAGCCACTGTGTGGGTGCTGAGCTGATGAAGGAATTAAAATTAAATTCTACATCGTTGCATGAAAGGGCCTGAACAAATGAGGATTCCAGGTGCTCCCCAAGCCCTAACATTCAACTGGAACAATTTCAAGCTGCTGTTCACATTTCATCTTATCTAACATGCCTGTAGTCACTCCCCAGTCCCTCTTGAGTCCCCTGAATAATGCAGTCCCACAGGCATCCTTTGCCATAAGGCCTTGGTTGAAGCCATGGTTTCACCACCTCTAGCCTTCCTAGGCACATCATGCCAGATGTCCTCAGGCTGTGGTAAAATTTCAACCCCATCTCTAGGCTATTCTTGTAACTATCTTTGTGTCAGATTCATCAGTGTCTGCAAACTGTGTTGGAAGCTGCCTGGATCATTCTTGCCATCTTTATAGAGCAAAACATGAGTACTAAATTGCACAAATCCTGCATAGATGCAACTATTTAATTTTCTGTCCTATAACCTGTATTTCGTATTTTTCTTTTCCCAATGCTTTGAGCACCAGATTTTACTGAATTCTGCCCTAGGGAACACCAAATAACAGACAGATATGTTTTAGGCATGTGCTGAGCTCCATGTATCATTTAAATTTTGATATCCAAATGATGGCATTGACAAGAGTACTTTTAATACTAACTTGTTTATATATGTTATTTTCAAGAGATGGTGGACATATTCTGAATTAAGTTACAAAACTCCCTCAATAGTCATTCAAATTGTATTATAAAGAACAGACTCAAAATTTGCTTCAGATGTAATTTTTGGTTATAAGATCCATTGTGACCTTTGATTTCTGTGATATTTGAACTGAAAAGAAATTTAGTACTTTAGCTAACTCCTAAATATTACAGGGAAAATTTAACAAAAGATACCAGTGATTTAACTTGAAACAAAACTATGTAAAATCTTGGCAAGTCTTGATACTGTCGTCAGATCTAAGGACAACATTTCTAGGACATTATCAAAATGAGTATTTTGACTTTGACTCAAACAACTGTCTTTTACCAAACAGGATGTTGGATGGAGGAAGTACAGACAAGTTTTTAGGTTTGAGAGTTTGCCTCCAAACCACAGCTCTTACTCTGACATCAGCACAACGTGTGAATGGAAAAGCATTCAGAAATATGACACTTAATGAGAAGTAAATGCTTTATTTTCAATTTTATTGTCTGTACCTGTTCTCATATGGTCAGAACAAAAAGAGCAGGTGCACTTCAGGAAGAAGGCAGAAGCATCATTGAATAGGGGAAGAGGGAACAGCCCTCTAGCCTCTGCAATAGCTCCTGCAGCCAGGAATACAGCAGCTCCTTCCCCGAACCTCATTCTGGAAGGTATGGATCCTTCCACACAGCTGCTTGAACAGCTCTTCCTCTCCTTCCACAGCAGACCTTCCTTCTCTGCCTTGCCTGACACAATGTGAAGGAAAACATTACAGAATGTCCAGAGCTGCTTGATTAAACTGTTGCCATGCAACTCTTAGTGACCTTAGATTTTGGGCAGAGGTAAGGCAGAAACAAAAAAAAAACAAAACAAAACAACTATTCATTAAAAATATCTTGTTGCCAATTGCATTAGCAAACGCACATAAAATCTTTCATAAACCTGTTTTTGAGAAAGGAAACTTGTTCCCTGCAGTAAGTTACATTTCTTTTAGAAAAACTCCCATTAAGTTTGGCATTACAGTATTTTACTTGCTAGTGATTTTGGCATTATAGTATTTCGGAAATATTATAATCTAGGCTTAACTGTATAGTTAGCATTTTTTCCCCTGCTAAGTCCCAGAGACTGTTAATATTTGATTTTCCTGAAAAATATCATCCAAGTTTCAATTGTCCACCTAATGCAATGTTTTAGCTCAGGAATAAATAAATAAGAAAAACATAACCACAGTATCACCTAATGATAAATTCCTGAATTAATTTGGAATATAGTAATAACATATAGATACCTTTTTCTTACAAAAGATGGTTTCATTGCATTGTCTACAGCAAACTTACATAGCTGTGAATGATGAGGTTCAAAATACCTAGAGGATATGAGCATTTCTGAAGCAATGGGAGTAAATGATCAATTTGAAACACTGTCAGACAAAACCTGGTTCAGCTGTTGTGAACAGCATGAAAAACTGTTTCCATGCATTTTGCTAATGCTTTAAACATACAGTGCTGTCATGAGGGAAGTGTGTGCAATTGTGTGATGACGCAAGCAGCATATTTAAAATATCATAATTCAGCAAATCTGAAACACTTAGACAAACCATTGTAAAACTAGAAAGATTCTATACCTCTGACCAAATGTTTATAACATTATGTAAGTCACCTACATTGTAACCTACATTGCTGCATCCATGTAAAAAGGACTAATGTGAAAACTAGTGGCATATTTTTGGTTTTTGATCATATTCAGCCTGTAAGAATTCTACGTCATGCACATACCTGTCAGGGTCAAGAGATAAAGAATTACTCTTTTTTTAATGTCAAGGAGTTTTCCTTGTCTTTCTAGTATTTCTCAGTTAGAATCATAACCACACAAGAGAACTTGCAGGCCTTTGTCTACTACACTACAGTATTTTTCATCCAGGCTGATGCTCTAGTGCTGATCATTGGTCCTTTACTCCCCTTGGCAACACCACTTTGCTTTTTCCTTCTCTTCATCATCAAGCTGATTCAACTTCAAATGAAAAACAAGGACTGCTGTGACTACTGCTGTCAACTCTTCTCCCTCTCAGATGAAAGCAGTCAGACTGCCTGATCTAACAGCCCTATAACATTCTGAAAACAGGAAAACTTCCAAGAGACAGAATTAAAAAGTAAACAAATCCATTACATTTTGAGCCCGATTTTACATAAGTGCAAGATGCAAGGTATTTTTTGCCATATAGCTCCATGTGTACAGTAGTTATTGGTGGTTTTCCCTGTGGACTGTGAAATTTCACAGGTTGCTTCTTGGCATGCACTTCCTTAACTGGCAAAGGAAGTAAAATCTTATAAGTTACATTCAATGCAAGTTATTCCAAAAGTTCTATGACCCAAGTATGACTGAAAAAGCACACTCATTTTTCTAGGATGCGTTAGTATTATCATATTTTCTTTTTTCTGCACACATAAAGACAAAATATAAAATCTCAAGTAGGATTTTAATTTTAAATTCTTGTGTAAGAATTTACTTTATAAAAATTTAATCTCATTTACCATGTTGTGTATTAATACATAGTTACGACTTACATTATAGATAATAGCAAATATTTCAGTGGATTTTCCATTCTGTTTTAATTTATAGAATGAACTTTGTTTCATGTTTGAAAGGTTTACTGAAAGGCCTTCTTTCAGCCTTTTCTGGCTTTGATTTAACAAGACTATTAAGACAGTCCTACAGTTTCATTTTTAATCCTTGAATTAATATTAGGATTACAATTTTATAGTGAACCTGGGTAGACCTCATTAAATCCCAAATCCTGCAAATTCTTGCTTTTGGGCAACCCACAGTTTCATGACTTTGGAAAATTTGAAGGACTAGAGCCTAACAATGAGGAAAACAAGCCCCATGCTGTCACATTGCTACCATAGTTTCCTGTGTTTTTTTAACAGGTTTTAACTTTGCCCTAGTTATATTAACCAGCTGCCAGAAATGCTATGAACAAAAAAAAAAAAAAAATCATCCTTTGGCATGTAATATTCCTGCAACTGTATCTATATATGCATAAGCACAAAACGCAATTGTGGGTGCGGAGGATCCCCATTACACCAACATGGAAGTAAACAGCAAGCATGAATACTCTTATTGAAGCCTTGGAAAAGGACTCAGACTCAAAGGCAAAAAACTTGTAAATATTCATCATTCAATATCCCCACTCTATGGCACTGAGCCCCATTTTCTCTTTCTCCATACAATTTTGAAACGAATAGTCATGGTAAAGGGTATTAATTGGTGAGACAACCTGCAGAGGATTAAAATTACTTTTGTTCCATCAGAGGAAACAGCTTGGAAAGCTACTGTGAGGACATTGGAACACGAAGACAGGAAAAAGACAACTGTTTCTACTTTTTGGAACACTTTATCTTCTGGCTTTTTCCTCCAAAACCCAGTAAAATATTTTCATGTGAATAGACAGATTTTGTGGAACAACTTTGTATCTTTTTCGAAGTATTGAAATATTTTCTACAGGCTGATCAGTCCATCTTCCTCTTCCCTCAGAAAAGCCAAATTACTTCCTTAAACCATTCTTGACCTCACTACAAGCTACAGGCCTAAGAAAATAGGCATTGGTATGGCTTGTGAGTCAGCTGGTCAGCCTAGGTAGCCACAGCTGACTCTTTCTACTTGGAAAGGTATACAAGAGAAGGAAAGCTTAGATGATTTAAGATGGCTTAGATCATGTAGGGTAAAATGTTAACACAACCTGTTAAATGGCAGCACAACTTCCACCCTCTTACCCCATGAAAGCTGGTAGGTTGCTGAAGGGTTAGACAAGACTGCCAAAACTGCCATTACGCTCATCAACTTGAAACAAAGTTGGAATTTAAATTCCTAGACACAAAGTGACAGATATGAAATCTTATAATAAGCAATTTGGGGGTATTTTGGGAGTTAGCTCACTGAGGTGTTTGGTTTTGGATGTCTGTTTGTTTTTGTTTGCTTTGTGAGGGGTTTGTTTGGTTTTTATTTTTCCATTCTGTGAGACTTTGAGATCTGCAGTGACAGAAATCAGAAGACAAGCATGTCTGAAGAACCTTATTCCTTGAGATGGAAACACTTTGCAAAGCAAGGTGATATAGGCCTTTTTAAAAATTAATACCAATCAAATATTGTCTGTTGAAAGACAATACAGTGCTTATAGCAATAAACTCAAACTCTGCAAAGTTATTCAATACTATACACCCAAATACATGTGACTGAGGATAAAAATCCCTGCTGCTCTCCAGAGCTCTATGTTGAATGCAGCTTGCAATATTCTAGAGGATTCTGGAAGGAATGAAACATGTAATTTGTGATTAATTAGAGTTTCGTATTTTAATGAATTCTCATAGTACAGATAAGGAGAAAAAAACAGTTAAGAAGCAGGTCTTATTATTTGCAAAGTTGTATGATGGGGGACATTTACAAGGAGGGCATACAAGCAATTTTCAATTACTTTCTTGTTTTGACTTGACTTTGAAATAAAGACTTTAATTTAATACTTTTTCTTCACTATGCTGAATATTAAAATTGAGTGATCAAGAAGAAAACAACCCTAACCCTTTTTACTTCAAAAAGACTTAAGAAATTTCCCCTTTTTTCTTTTTTGTTGTTTAAATCTCCTAGGATTTGATTACACAGCACATTCCATCTATTTGGCCCAGCAGGCCTCTGTATCAGGACTTTCTGATTACTACTTATGCATTGTTTCAAAGTGAACCCTTGAAGGACTTCATTTAATAGAGATTAGTACCTTTAATAAACAGTGCTTAATTGAAGCCTCCGAGTTCTGCTAATGTTCAGTGCTAATTGTTCAGTGAAGTGGATTACTTGCTTTAATTTTTGCTCTCTCACACAAGAAAATAACATTGAGAGAAATAAATACCTTTTCCACTGCTCTACTAAGGGTGACATTATTATAGAGTTTTTACCTTACGTATTTTAAGCTGGCAGTTTTTTAATTTACAGAGGTATCTCTGGTTCAGCAAACTTACAAGCTGTGTTGATCCTAAAAGCCCTCTCTTAGACTGGTTAAATTTTTAAAAAGAATAAATTAAGATCACCATCAAGAGCACCTTATTAAATGTATGCCAGAATCTGCCCCTGTTTCCTCTTTCTGATAGAAAGAGGAAAAAAAATCAGAAAAAAACCCCGTTATGGAATGTTTCTAACTTTTATTTTGATTATTTCCCTGGGTTTTCCTGTGAATAGCTTTTTAAGTGACAATACTATTTTCAGTTGAGCAGCAATTTTAAGAGAGATTATAAAAATTTATAGAATGTCAGAAACTCATTAAAGAATATTAGTGGGTCATCCCAGACCCATTTATTAAAAGATTATTTAGAAAATTTTTAAATTCTAAATGAAGATGTCTGCTGTTGACTTCTCAAGGAATGATAACTTAAAATTAAAGTAAGTGTAATACGCCATATTAATTTTACTGCAATGTCTGTACACTGGAAATTCTTGCTTAAAGAAAAAAACTAATTCTCAGTAAGATTTGGAAAAGAGAACTAAATAAAATAAAATAACTCACCAAATGCAACTGTATCAAAAACACCTGGAAATATACCTCTGCTTCTGAGAGGTGCGATAACAAAACAGCTCCAAAACAGCCAAGCAGAAGAATTCCTGCTGAGCTGAGAGGGGCAGTGAGGAAAGGCTCAGTTCAGAGTTTTACAGGGATACCTCTGATTGCTGTCCAGCACAGAGCCCGGGCCAGGTGTGCAGGGAGGTAAGAGGCTGCTCTGGTGGCTGTGTTCCACAGGTACAGCCTGCAACACCATTGTAGCACTCTGAGGAGCTGCTAAGTGTGAAAGATGCTCAGGGCCAGCTTCAAAGAAAAAATTAATGAACATGCTTAATTAGCTACTATTGCTGTTGTCAACCTTTGCTCTGTTTACCATCTTCAAAAGAGCTCCAAATAAGTCAACTTGTTATGGCAAGATAGGTTTCCAAGTTTAGAAGTTCATACTCAAAGAACAGTTTCTAACTTCATAAATGAGACACTTCACACCAAGTAACCCTGGAAGCAGTAACAAAAGGTTGCAGTAGAAATTATCGATGTTTTACACTATTTTTAGACAGATACAAGTGAGGAAAGAAATACAGTAGTAGTATTTATGGTATAGTATATGACTTAAGTGGATTTCACAGGGAAATACAGGAGGACTCCAATTTTAGTTCAATCTTTTGAAAAATATTAGATGAGGATTGCATTTGACCAAACTTTACTATTGTTTCTGACAGGAAAGCCATGATAATCACTGGTATTGCCCCACTGAAATGCAGAGACAAATTTGGCCCTGAACTCTGCTTATATGTGAATGCTGGAAATACACTCTATTTCAGACTTCATTTATTGCATTTAGGGTTTTCTAATGTCACTCCCTCAGGCCTTTCCAGGCAGCAGTTGTGGATTAAAGTATCATTAACAGCACTAATCTGTCTGCTACTTCATCTCCAGAAGACGGTCTGCAACAGGAGGTATGACAACTAAAAATGAGTTCATCTTATCCCGCCTGAGGAATTTACAGATTCACAGCATGAATCAGGCTCAAATCAGTCAAATCTACTTGAAAAGCCTGCAGACAGAAGTGACAGGTCAAGCTGGAGTGGCTACTGATGTGGAGGGAAGCCTGATTTTTTAGCAATCCAAAGGATTGCCCTGTAATACAACTGAGATTGTTAATCTCTTTTCCTCTTTTATGTTTCTGCAGCAATTTTACACCTCTTCAAAAGAAAAAGTAATAATACAAACCCTTAATCTCTGAGGAATTAAAGTGCACTTGTCAGTTCATAATTAGGTATAGAGAAATCACACTAACTCCTTGACAGTTTGGGAAGGTTGCAGCTCCAGGAGCACAGACCTCTGCATGAGAGCAGGCACATGAGATCAGCAACCCCAAATCAACAGTGGCAGTGCAGGAAGGAGATCTGAAGGGGAGCATAACTGGGATGGGTTTTCTCTGCTCCTCCAGCTCTTGGAGACTTTGGGAGCTGGTTGTGGGGATGATGCTGCTGAAGGTGGCCAGGCTCCATTTCCATGAATTGGAAACTTCTCATTACAACCACAAATCTGATACAGACCTCCTACTCTCTGTGCTCACACTTGAGTGTTGCTAGGGGGCAAGTCACTTATCTGCAGTAAGCATCTGCACTGTGCAACATCTTGCAAGCCTCCCATTCTTTAATTACTGATCTGCATGTTTTAATTTTTAACGACTTCATAGCAAAGGAAATGTGCAAGATTAAACTCAGACAAGAGTAATTCAGCATCATGGTGTTGTATGTTTTGAAGCAGACATTTAAGACCAGCCTTTGGAAGCTGGGTCCTTCACAAAAAGGAAAAAAAGTAAATGGTTCCCCATGAGAGTTCCCCATGGATTCTCCCAAGTGTCAGTATTTTATGGTTGTCCATGCCTGCAAAATGCTCAAGTTAAGGAAAAATTAGAAGCCTGCATTTATGAAAATCACACTGCAAGTCTCAGAAGCACAAGGTTTGCTTGTGAAAAATGCCCATCTCTGTGTTATTTTTTCATTAAATCACTTAACACAGGAATTTTATGTGTCTGTTCACACTAAAATGCTGTTTTTAGGAGTCTGAATGCTGCTGGACAATTTGCTGGTCCAAATAAAGGGTATGTAAAATGACAACTGTGATACTGAAAAGTACTTCACAGCATTCTTTGGTTTAGGCTTTGTTTTCAGCACAGATAATTGTATTCTACAATATATTTCTTTTGTCTATATCTTACAAAATAAAACGTTAAGATACATCTAAAAACTCTATGGCTAAAGGATATGTCTAAAACCCGGAAACTACAACTTCAGAGCTGTGCTGCCCTTTGCTTTAAATGTCTCCTTTTCACAACCTAATGAAGAATAAGACTATTGCCTTATTATATAAGGCAATGCTAACAGGATCTAGGTCACCTGGCTCGCTATATTACATTCATATGCAGATAGCTAGCTAGCTAAAACATCTGAAAATTATTTTCTATAGGGAAAAAACTCACAAGAGTTAACAATTCTTTATTCTTATTAAAATAATAAAAAATGATGTCACAGGAATTGAAAACTAACACAATATGTCTTAAGTTTCTGAATATTTTATTCAGACTGCTATTACTCTATTTCCCCTACAGCTTCTTCATAATGTCTTAGGCCTCAAATATTGTGGGAAAGTATAGAAAAACAAAGAAAAGAGGATATTTTTCAAAGATACATGCCCAGCAGACTTTCAATTTTGTATTGTACATTTCCAATGAGAATAATTTGTTCTCAGTTTAGCTTTTTGAAGGCATCTTGACATTTTTACCACAAAGTTCATATTGTAATATTAACATTTTAGCTAACAGAGCTGAAAACACCAAACCAAGCATTTTTGGAGACCACCTTCAAGTAGACTTTCCCTGTAACAAGCTGGAAAAGGGTCAGTTCTATTAATAGAGAACAGGTTTCAATACCTGAAAAAAGACACTTCAGTACATGTGCCAGAGGGATCTTCCAGTGTAAAAATCATTTGGCAAAAAAAAAAAGCTGAGGATTGCCCAGAACCCCTTTCTGTTACGATGGAGTGGAAAATTGATGGAAAGCAAAGCAAAAATTTCTGTACTTTCTTTTAAAAATGACCCAAATACTGGGTTACCACTTTCCACGCACTCCAAAGTTACTTTTTCAGAGGAATTATTCCACTCTGCAGAACACAGTGAACACCACAATGATAAAATCTACTTCCACCCTCTCCTTTAACAACTGCATTTAGAAGTGATTCTCTTTCTCAAATGCCTTTCCTAAAGTCTTTTCTCAGCTGCATCCAAAAAGCTACCTAATACTGGCAACCCCTTGCCACTGTTACGAGCTTTCCAAGCTGAGTCAGAGTAGATTTTTAAGTAGCAATTTGGAAATTTCGTTTATGTTTTTCTTAAGCATTTTCCTTCTGTCAGTATCACAGAAAAATAAGATTGTCTATGAATCTTTTAAAAGCAAATTGTCTCCCATGGTATACTTTCAAGCAAGCTTTTGTAGATTTCTCTTACTACTACCCATAAATTCAACTTCTCTTTTATTACATCAATGGAGAAAGAACAATTTCTCCAGCAGAATGATGGATTTTTGTTTAATCAGAACATTTTCATAGGCAAGAAATGATTAAATGTACATGTCCTCCCTCCATAATTATGTCTACTCTATCATTAATTTAAAATTTATCACTTCTATCTGTAGTTACACTGTACTTAAATCCAGTAACTTGTGGATTTTTAAATACTTTATGTAACTTAACCCTTCTCTGTGCAGATATACATCTAGCAATGTTCAGTGTAAGCCTCAGATGCCTGAGTCTTAAAATTAAGCATAGATGATTATCCTTAGTTAAATTAAAGCAAAAAAAGCTAAGCATGAAAAAAAGGAAACATCACAGATTTTAAAAAGAATGTCCCTACTTGTATGTATTTAGCTTTGTTATAAATGAGTGGGATTTAATCAGTTTTTGTACACCTATAGGTTTATTCTGTTAGAAAAAAACCCCATTCGTTGCTATTAAAAATAAAGAGATAACATCCCTCCACTCCCTCCTCCCACTAAATATTGTCCAAAACTAAGAACCTTGAATCTGATGTAAGTTTAAAAATTTTGATTAGCAGGACTTGACAATACAAAGTACACTCTTTCACCCTGAAATATTTTGTCAGTATTCAGAAGGCACATTTTCCATGCCTCTGTAGGGGTTCTTGCTGTTTATGTAATTGCTTGTGTCAACAGGAAGACCATCTTGGTGTTGACTTCAGCAGGCTGAGAATCTGTGATTAAATTTTATATGGGGTGTTCATGGAACAGAGAGGAGGAAGATCAAGGCTGTGATTACTATCTGCAGTTGTTACACACACAACCCTATGCTACAGAGTTGAGTTGCTGTCAGAAATTAAAGGTAGCTATCAATTTCATATCTATCTCAGGCATTTGCAGCCAATTATGTAGATTTTTATTATTTTATTTGAAGGAGTTCAACTACTGTTAGCAATTAGTCAACATAAAAAAATATATTTTTAAAGGTTTTTTATTTAAGACTTAAACCAACATGACCTTCACAGAAGTCTCCAGTGACTATAACCCACTGCTCAAAAAATACTATTTCAAGCAAATACCTACGGTCCTGACATTTTGAAAGACTGTAAGATGCAACAATACAGGAACAAGTGGCCTGGAAGGTGGTGAGGTGACTGTATTTAGTACAAATTCTTCAAGACATGCAGCATCTCCAAACATAGAAAAATCTATCACTTACCCATTCCCTCCCACAAACATTTACTTTCAAGCCTGAGAAGGACTTTACTAGTAGCAAATCATTGCCAGAATATTACCAAATGGCAGCACATAAAGTGCAAGTGAGCATAATGGAATTTGGGAGGTTTTACATATTCATGTATGCATTCAGATTTAACACAGATGATCCAACTGCATTTGCCAAAACATTAACTGTCATAGATTTCAATTCACAAGGCAGGCAAGATTCTACCATCGCTTGATATCGGACATATTTCAGCTTTTTTAAAACATTAAATTCATTCTAAGCAATTAATCAGGACAGCTTCAGACTACAGCTTCAGCCATATTTTACAGCTATTTGTTCTGTGATGCATGTTAAAAATGCTCCATATAATGATTTGAATCTAAGTACAACATTAAAAGTTTAAAAACCTTAGATAATTCACTAATAATTAGAAAACATTATTTAGCAGGAATTGGTTACTACTTACTCTAGTTTTCAAAACAAACACAGCTTTGCAATTAATATCAATCAAAAGATTGGAAAGTTATCCTAAACCTTCAATCACAGATTTTCTTTTGTGATTAAATGTATAAATGATTGGCATCTGGATCTAAACATAGTGAGTCAAATTCAGTTTCAATCTCTCTTGACTGAAGTGAGATTTGTGTGCTTACATGAAAGGTGAATTTGATCCATAATACACAAGACACAGCTATTTACCCAGACAGGTTTAATATCTTGCAAAATTGATTTTCTTTGCAACCAAATATACAATGTTCTCTCTGCTGTATTAAATCTTCCAGGCCTGAGCTACAATACGAATGATTTACACAGCCTTTGTGCAGGGCCTTTCAGGTAATCTGCTTGGGGGGAAAAAAAAGCCTGTACGCATTTATTCTAACTGCAGCCAGAAATTAATTATCCTTTTGTACTTGAGTCAAGGCAGAAAACCGAAGGTTATTTTTAAATCTTCAGTGCTTATTTAATGATGAGGTAAATGTCTTTTTCCCCATGGACTCTACATGTGTCAGGGCTGTCCCTGTGTTCCATAACTTCTGGGCTCTCACTTCCAGGATGTGCAGTAAACACATTATCACACTTTCAACATACTGCCAGAAAGATCCAAAGGAAAAAGTGGCAAATCCTGTAAGAGGCCGACTTGAACATCATGTGTCTGTAACTATTTTCGGAACAGAAATCAATTCTTTTGGCTCAAATTTATGAAAAACAAATGCAAATCTTTTATCAAACCTGGTTCAATATTTCAAACAGCAACACATTTGGGATGCTTTAGCTCAGAAGTTTTAGTTCAGTTGAGTTATTATACATCTGTGTTACTACTACAATCAAAATGTTCCAAATTAGCTATCAAGAAGATTTCCAGAAATCACAGAAATAGTCTTAAAAAGAGGTTTCTTTCCCTTAACCTTTTAAAAGCAGCATATAATAAGCAGCCAATGCCAACAGAAGAAACAAACAAACAAGTAAAAAAATAAGTTGTCCAAAGGTATCCTTCTATGGTGGTCCTTTAGAAAGCCACAGAACTCATACAGAAAATTGGTGGAAAACCAGTATTTTGTAGCAGGTATTTTAACCCTCAACATTGCCAGAGAAGAAGATTTTTTTCCAGTTGTATGGGATGATTTCTATCCTGTTTCTTTCTGCTCAATTTCATGTTGTGCACAGTTGTATGACAGACCTTTGTGCTTTTGCAGCTGCTGGTCACAGGAGCCAAGCTGAAAGAGGCTGCCTCACCTGCTATAAAGGAAGGTATCTGATGCTTTTGTGAAAATGAAGTTATATAATCAGACCTCATACAGTCTACCTCTACCTAGCAAATTTGAAAGAAGAGTGCTTAGTCCCTATCTGATACTTCTGCCCAGCTATGCACATTTAGATAAATGGGTTCAATTGTCTTACACTGTGCATTAAGATTAATTCAACAGCATGCAAGTGTTTAATGGATACCAAATTCTTCCCACTTCCCTTTATTTTTCTCCACCAGTGTCCTCCAACCTACAATAATCTAACATGCCAAAGAGCACATCAATTTGTTTTGCTGCAAATGAACTGTACTTCAAATAACTTTCTGAAAAAACTGACACTAATGCAATTACAGGGACACAATCTGCTGCTTTAAGATCTGAAATCATAACAAAAGCATTTCTTACAGGAAGATAATATTTCAGTGGTGCCTTTACAGAGTTATGTATTGAAAAATTTCAGCAATTTATTACAATTTAATAATCTCCAGTTTATCATAAGTGTCTCATGACCTCACTGCAGCTCATATACACAGTCCTGCTATTTTTTAGCAATCTCACATACTGAAAAAAGTTATGTCCTTCTCTTCAGACTACTCTGCAGATAGAGAAAATTTTCACCACAAAATGTAAAGTCTATTATAGGGGGGAGTTCTGGCCTTGAGAAAAGAAGCTAAGAAATAATATTATCAAATTTGCTTTCAATGCATAGTCAGCAGGATGTGTATCTGAACCATGCAGTACCAGCTCCAGGTTCGTAAAATAAATTGTCACAAGCAAAACCTCACGTTTGCTGCTTTTGTGGTTTCAATGGAGATCTGAGCTACAGTTTACCACTGACAAAATAACTAATGTGATTGCCCAGCCTGCTAACAGGAACCTCCACCCTGAACTACATAAGATATAAAATAGTGGGGATATGCTGTAAGCACATTTATCTTTCACATACACCTTCCTCTCCCTATTTCACAATTTAAAATAAACTCCACTATAAAGGAAGTATGTTATTGTGAGACATGGAAATTATAACTGAAGAAAAATTAGGAGGAAATGGGATGAAAAGTAATCTAGCAAGTAAAGAAAACCTAAATGTAGATATTAAGGTTTTAAAACCTAATTAGGCTTTTAAGAGCTTAAAATACAATAATAAATGGACAAAATTGAGTGCACTTCTAGAAAACCTAATTCCATTATGAAAGATTGATATTGATCAAACAGATGTATAACTAGCCTTGCATATTGTGCATATAGATACAGGGTGCCAGTGGCCTTTTTTTTTTTTTAAATCCAAACAGTGATAGCTAAAAAGGAGCATGCAAAAAATGAACTTGGGTCTGTTTCAAATGCTTAAGCGTCCTAGTGAATCAGCACACTCTTCTGTTGTTTTTTTTTTAATTAAAAAATGCCATCAAAACTACAGCTAATCAAAGGATCAAGTCACAAGCAGTAAAAGATAAATTAACAATTCTTGAAGAAGACCAATTTTAGACATGTAAATAAATACCATTAAGTCAAATTCAGATCAAGATCACTGGAAGCCAGTGATTTTATTTTCACTGTTGATTTCTTTTTCAGCAACTTCAATTTTCTCTTCAGTTTAGTTACATACAGCAGAATGCAAAAATTGCTTCTTTTTGTATGTCTTAAATAGCTTACCCTTCTCATTCACATCTTTACAGGTATTTTCCACATGAAACATAGATATTAAAAGGCTTCAGATAATATTATATGGCTTTCTGCAAAGCAGCTGTAATTGGAGAAGTGATGCCAACAATTGGGCAATCGGGGGTTGCAAAATATGAATATCTCAACTGGTCTACTGGACCAGAAAGATGAACACAGTTGTAGTAGTGTCACTTGTAATACATTATGGCAGTAAAGAAAAACTGAGCAGCTTATTTCCCACAGATATTTCCAAGGCCTTAGAAACTTCTGTTTGAGCCATTCTTTAGTTATCTCTGGCACAGACTTCAGAAAGCTCTGTGCAGTCAAAAGTGAGAGTATTAACTGAATTTTGCTCTGGTTCAATAACAATAATTATGATTCTCATACAACGTAAGAGTCAACTTTGTGCAGTATGTACTGTTAATGTGAACACTAAATAATACTGGAGATTAGTTGGAAGGTCACTGCTTTTGTTATCGTAGAGTTCCTGGCCTGGAAAATCCTGACTGATCTCAGTACCCTTTGAAACATATGGGTGTTGTAGCCACTCCATGCCCTATGGAATTGGTATTTCAGCTCTGACTTCTCCCAATGTGACACAGCTAAGCCATCACACAAACATTGGGTTGGAACCTTCTTATTGAGACAAGTTTCCAGCTCCAGTGAAAATTCAGAGGACATGTGGAGGGAGGCTGCTATTCTATACATCAGATGTACAATTTAATTTCTCATCACATCTTTGGCACAGCACATGGGCTCACAGCTTTTCCTTAAGAGCAAAAAAAAATAAAAATTCTGTTGAGTCAAAATAATTATCACACACAGTTTATTGGGTTTTTTAGTTGACAATGCTTGATGCATACTCAAATTCAGTAGTGCTGTCTTCCTAAATCTAAGGCTCAAAATAGCATGAATTTTCTCTAAATACTTTTCCAAACAGAAATGTTTTCCTGAAGTCTTCAGTCTGCCAGAGTGATTAAGCAATACTATAAATACAACCTTGGATTTCATAAATTCTTTTAGTTTCTAAAACATACTAATCAGTTTTAGCAGGTGACAAATGCATTATTTGAAAAGAGGGAAACAAGTACTTCCCTAGACAGCATGGTAATTTATTGCCATGGACAATTATTTACGCTAATCCATTAAACTGTAATGAAACATATAAGACACACGGGGAAACAAGTAAGAACCCTTACTTGGAGTATGTCAAGCTTTTTCAGAACAAACCTGTCAAAAAAATTGCTACAAAGTCTTAATCTGAACCAACACTAGCTTGCCTCACAAGCTGGAAAAAACTTGTCTGAATACGAGTAATTACTGTTTGATGATTTTCCACTGACCACATTTCTGAAGCATAAAGTGGAATGGATACTACTTCATACACTCTATAACAAAGTAACCTTATGAAGTTAGACTTCCTTTTAGAGCACTTTTTGCTAGCATTTTCCCCTTATCCTTGTTTTCATTCATTCCCTTCCCTATAGCAGATTATGGTTCATTTTTTCATAGAACATTTTCAGCATCTCTCTTGCTTTCCCCTTACTAGTTTTACTAGTTAAATTGTCTACCTCCTCTTTTCACTTCTCTCACACTGTATTTGTTCCGCTCTTTTCTAACTTGTTCTGTCAGCGTCTGAGCTGGCAACAAGAGCAGCTCACAGCTGGCTGAACACTGCCTCTACTCAGCGGTCCCTGGTCACACCTTGCATCACTTCCTGGTGGCTTAGCAGGCTCCACTGAATACCTAATAGGTCACAAAGCAAAGTTCTTGCCACAGAGAATGCAGACTACAATTTGAGCAGAAAGCCACCACTACATTCTCCCTAACATACAGGGGTGGTTTTTGTCTCTGAGCTTCTTTTCAGGATTCTCAACTTTCATTTCAAGGTCTTTCACATTTCATATTGAAATCATTAGGCCAGAGGTATGTAAATTTGCTGTGATTCTGTCATGTGTGAAAGCCTATAAAATATAAATGCTGTCTGCCAGAGACGCTGCTCGCTGTCAGCAGCTTCCAACATACTCCATGGAAAACAAACACACACACAAGTGCAGCTATGCAGGCCTGGGTTGGTAGCCCATGGAACAGCAAACCAATGTTGGCAATATGAAATGACAGGACAGACAAACCAGCAAGAAGAGCAGTGCTCCTGCATGACAGTGATGGAGTTCTACCCTGGAAAGCTGGGTACCTATCTACAAATATAACTTCATCCCTGTGTATATATTTGCATAGAGGAGAATGTAACTCCCCCACAGCAACTGATGGTTATGGTGTGATGTTAATAACTTCTTGAAGAGTAGATATTTCCTAAGGTAATAAATCTATACCTCAGTAACTATAACTTTCAGTCCTGACAGAGGCAAGAATCTCTGTGGGTAGATTCTGAATCTCTGTGCAGCAAACAGAATCAACTACCTAAAGCATATGCAGGAATCACAACTCTACTCCTACAAAACATCAAAGAAAATTTATAACTATGCTGCATTATCAGTGCTTCTTTAAACAACAGGCTCCCAAATGTCTTTCCTGGCCTCCCTAGGTCATATTAGGTATTAACTTTTCACACATGAAAATAAAGAGCAAACCAATGGTCTGTTTTACTCTGCAAAAAGCTTACGGACTGAATGCAGCTTGTGCTCTGGTTGTTTCTCTTTTATATTCTGTTGGTAAGAGAGTTGTACGTCAAATAAATTTAAAATCCATGGCTCTAGTAGCTTGGCACATAAGAGCTTGTGCTTAGCATATCACTCAGAAGCCAAGATTTATAAACAATCTTTAAATACTCTTATTAGGTCAATATAATTCTCCTGTATGAAAGAGAAGTCTCTTTAGGTGAGAACATTTCTAAATCAGATAAATAATTTTCTGAAGGTATGTCTGTGCTCTTCATGACTAAAATTTCAGTTACTTTTAAAACTATTTTCTAGCTCAACTTTAAGCAGAGAAAGGACATATTTAAAAGTATCCTTAAAGAAAATTTATGTTTAATGCCATTTAGCTGATTTGTTCCCTCAGGTTTTACATAACATTTGTCCTGTGTTTTTCCTCTATCCGTTTTATAAAAATTATATCACATAATGTTCTGTCTGTTCCATTAAGGTATATAGCACAAATGTTGAGAATTGCAAATTAGATATGTGCACTGGATACTTAGAGTCAACCTTTTCTATTTCTGATAATTTGTCTGCTTTTTAATAAAACTAGATGCTCTGATTATATTCCCTGAAACACTGTTTCAGCCTCCCTGTTTATTTGGTAACCAGTGGAGCTGAAAACTATTTTGTTAGTCAGATTTATTTGAAGAAACCATGTAATATGCCTTATATATCCTAGTTTGCCTTTGGCTGCTAACTGGTTTACAGTCACACAAACCATAGGTTTGTCCTGCTTTTGCTGGCAAGGTAACCCCTTCAATCTGCAGTATTTGACTGTTCCACTGTGCAGACAGAAATTAAACAGACTGTTTCCGTGGCAAAACTACTGTGATGCTGTTTTTTCATCAGCTTTCACCAGGGGTAGTATTTTAGGTAGAGTCAGAGAAGTTCAGCTAAATTAATCTCCTTTAGAAAAACAATCCAGTGTTGAACCCAACCAACTGATTAGAATGCAAAATAAAGAAATCTCCAAACAAATCTGGGATTTTAAGCATTGTTATGGTTAGGTTCACTGACAAAGATGAAGGTGAGCACAGGGGAGGGATTAAATAAAAATTAAATAAATTTTATATTAACAAGAATCACAATGGATTATCACAGCTCTGCTGCTCTGCTTTTTGGATTGTGACAAACTCTCCCACTAAGTGAACACAGCAGGCACAATTATGGCAATACACATTTGATTTTTTGTTTCATTAGAAGCAAAAATAATGTTTTTTGCTGTGTAGAGGACAATCCACTCCTGGTGATTTTTTCTCCAATCTTTCTGTGGTGGTGCAGATGCATTTTCATGTCTGCTAAACACAGCTGGGAAGGCAGACACTCATTTAAGCACAGGGCAGTGCTACATGAGTGAGGGTTTCTATTACACTACGGGAGGGGAGTACTGTGTCAACAAACATGATCAACTGCAAAGAAAAGTCTTCAAATTCCAGAAGCAACTTGTGTTTTAAGCAGGATTTCCATGGACAAGTAGCCCTTGAACTCTTAAGAGATGAAAGACAGCTGTTTGGTCTAATGCAACACTGCAGACACATTCTATCATTAGGTACATATATACAGAATAAAAAGGAGACAGACTCATAAAACCATCTTACTTTTGAGAGCATCATGTAGAGCATATCACCTGAAGAAATAAGATTACAATAAGATACTGTAACTTAGAAGTTCTCTATGATTTATATTTCCTTTTTAAAATTTTTTAGCTAGAAGACATCTTAGTAAACAAAAAGTATGGCATCACCATCTTTACATTGTTTTGTTGAATCACTAGCATACTCTATTAGACTGCATCTATCACTCAAAATTTAGAATAGACTCCTTAGTACTAGTCTGTTTATAGTCTTGATATAATTAGGCGGCTATGCTGCTGTGCTTGAGGCAAGTTAGTTCTGTTTGGCAAAACCAGGTGATTAAAACAACTCTCAGGTAGCTCTTGTCCCATTGCTACTGTATTCTAACTGGGAAATGAAATTATTTTGGCTCAGCAGCAGCTCCCCTTTCTACTTGGACTAGCACCTCAAAGCAGCTGGTTTCTATGGCTGTTTTCTTTCTTCCTCCAGGTAAGGACCATCTCGTCCGTAACTCCAGACCTAGTCAATACTGGTCTGCCAGAACTGCATCCAGCAGTTTCACCAGTATTTTCATCTACAGTCAGGAATCTCAGTAGTAAAGCCTTTAACCAGTCTTTAGACTGACTAAATGATGTTTCGTATTATATTCTTCTTTGCAGTGAGTTTCTGAGCCAAAGAATATAAAAGATTCTGCATGTTCCTTTAACATCAAAATTAGTTTCTTAGTTATTGGGAACCACTTAAGACACTTTTGCTCATCCTTAGCAAGGACAAAAATCTCTGCATTTCCAGCAGTCTGAGCTACTGAAATAGCCAAGAGGTTTGAGTCTCCTGGGAGTTAAATAGCTTACTGCCAAATGCTCTAAAATTCCTCACTTGAAACACAGGATTTAATGGCTGCAACAACAGAGACACATTCTGAATGGGGTTGTTCATTTTTAAGTCCCACTCCACACACATTTCTGTGGTTAACTGAGGTTTAGATTATTTCTCTTTACCATGACCTACTTTTCATCCTGAGATAATACACACAACAGCAATATAAATGTAATATTTTTATGAATAATAATTATCAATTAAAGCAAACTCTTTCTCCAATATCAGTTAATTCCCAGAAGTTATCAAAATATAACTGAAAGATATATTCGGTATGATGATAGTGGTTTGGAGGACTGCTTTCAAACACAAACTTTGCAAAGAGATACAGAATCTAGAAGTTATTATATTGAAACAAGACTTAAGATTTCTTTATAGCTTACATTAAACTCCCCAATTAAAAAAAAAAATCCAGTATCTTCCTCCAATAATTTTCAGTAACAATTTCAGCATCTGCTTCCAGATCTTTCTATTCACAGGAAGTTCTCCAAGAGCAGAGTATCACTGAGACGTTTTACCAACAGTAGCAGGTCTGCAAACATTTTCACCCTTACATGTAACCTCCCTTATTTCATCACCAGCTGAGTGCTCTCCTGCTGCCTTCTATCAGCCAAAGTATACAAAAATAAAGGAGGAACTGGAAATCACAAGAAGATTTCCCCTACATAGTCTTTCCGTTTTCTGTGCCATTTTAGTATGGAGAATCTCAGAATCCCAGTCAAGACTAATCAGTTTCTGAAAAAAATACCACATAAGAGCATTTATATAAAATGCAGACAGAGAAATCAAGTTTTAAGCTGTAGTTGTCTTTATGAGATTTTCACTATCTGAAGTCAGAGTGTGTAATGCAAACACATAGCACATCATTTACTGTGTATCTACTTTGTTTGTGGTATTTCTTATAGAAAATAAGTAAATTTTTCGCCCTTAAATATCTATTATATATTGAATTTTCTAATTGAAAGAAGTCTGTCATTAGTTGCTATTGAAACAATGGAACTTATATACTGAGCAAATACATAATTTCCTGCTTTTTTAGCTGAAAATGATGATTAATTTAAGTCCCACTAACAGCATTCTAAGACTATGGCCAAAGCACTGGAGAAAAGTAATATCCTGGCTTTCTCACTGTACATAAAATAATTCTGCTTTTGTCGCCTAATCACTATATTACTTAATAAAAATAAAAAAAGGCACTGAAAATTGTATATGAAAATTTGAATACTTTACTCTTATTCCTTCTCCCCTGTCACGGTGCTTATCGAGCTGAAAACGATTTGCCTTCCTTAGTTTGCATTTTTCATTTGCAGGTTCCATTTATACATACATCAACTGATGACAGGAAAACATACATGCATTATAGATAATAATTTAAGAAATCATCAAGCAAATCCTATCAGCTTGAAACTATTCAGGGTCTTCTTTATTTGGTCTCTCCAACGATAAGCACCAAATAGATATAACAATTTACATATAGCATTTGGAATTTGGGGTGATAAAAATAAGGTCTTTAATAATAACATTTTATATCATCTACACTAATTTCCCTTTCCTCCTGAAAGTGACATGCAAATATGACAGTTTCTGAAAGTAAGAAACTCATGAGAGCTGTTTTATTTTCCTCTACTTTATAGTATCAATTTTCTCAGGTGATTAAAAATATCCCACAAGCATTTTCTTATTCAATAATACTTTAAAATACATAATTCTGTTGTCATCATGATCATCTGCAACACTAGTAAAAGTGGAAGATGGTTCAGTGATATTTAGTCCAGCAAATACTATTTCTGTTACTTGAAGAGCAGAAGAAAGTAGAAACTTACTAGCTCTTTTTAGACTGTATCAAAATTAAAGCAGTCTTGTCTAGGAAGGAATATTCAAAAAGCAGTATCTTCTTAAAAGCACATTAATGCCTCTTGCCACTCAAAAAATAGTGCTGGGAGCCAGTTTCTCTGGTTGATTTCTCATGCTACACTAAGCAAACCAGCTTGTCTCACATTTGTTCCTCAGTAAGCTGGGGATACTATTTCTTGAAAGCCTTATAGACAGAAAGCATCATGTCTAAAGTATGTGAATTTAGTAATGCAATATTAATTGGATCATTAATAATTTAGATTGCACTAGCTCATAGGACCACTGTCTGGAAACAGAATCTAGTTGCTGCAGGCACTTCACAAATACAAGGACCCAGAGCTCAGCCTAGTCTAGATAGTGAACAGAAAGACAAGCAGATGTGGAGAGTAGGAACACAAGACTGCAGTGACAGTACCAAAATGAATATCTGAACGTGATTTTCATCTATTTCCACTGATGTCATATTATCAAACATTATCTTGCAATCTGATATCTTTGTTAACAGCCACAGCTTGTTGTGAGCCACAAATCTCTCTCAAATCCTTTCTTAGATATATCTGTCTCAGTCAATTACTTTTGGTTTCACCTTGCTTTCTTCCTGCCAGTCCCTGTAAATGTAACAGTTCTTTGCTGTTACGGACATTCCTTGCCTTAACAAACTCACAGTCATATCCTTCCACACAGTTTATTGCTAATTTGACCACATTTATCCTGTTTTTTTGCCTTGGATTTCTATTAGCTCAGCTCTTTCATGCTATAGTAGAATTCCTACTAGCTCAGCTCTCTTATGCTGTGAAAGATAGTAAGTTAGACAAAGGTCTGGTGTTACAGCCAGTTTTCAGGAACTTCTAGCATGATACTTGTACATTTTTAATGTTTATGCCCTGGGCATGCATAAAAAATACTAATACACTTTTTGGTTTTAACAAATCACAGCAAAGCAAGAGCTTGGTCAACAATAGTTATCCCAGAGGAGGCAGGAAATGTTTCACACAGACATTAAGGGTCCTGCCTCCTGGGAGTCACATCATAAATGTGCCCACAAGAAATACCATGAATATGCACTGATAGAAATGGCTTTTAATCAATATATTATTATTATTTATATATTATATTATTATATATTATAATCAATAATCAATACTAGGCAACTTGGTCAGGTAGAACTTTGTTCACCTGCCATGCTAGGAGTGGATATGCCATAAGAAAGAGGCATATATATTTAGTATTATACATCTATATATAATATACATGTACTTTGAGAATGAGGTATCAAAACTCATAAAAATCTAGACACATCATTGGTTGCATTTGAATAAAGAGATTAAAATACACAATCTTTTGGTTCACTCCAGATAAAAGTAACCTAATGACCTACCCAACTTCTGAGTTTATTGATTGCATTATCCTGAAAAGAACACGGAATCCAGATCACGACTGGATCTCATATACCTTGCACACATTAGCCCAGGGCAGTTTCTGGGACAGAAGACAGTCTGCTATGCAAGCATTACATGGATCCCATACGCCATTGTAGCATTAGAGCTTAGCACGAGTCCAAGAAAGAGCCACTGTACGTGGCTTACTGACTCTTCAAGCATCTAGTTATTTTCTGTGCTTCTAGCAAAAAGAAACTCCTCTTTTCACCTATTATGTGTGTTTCCTGATAAATAGAGTTGACACTGAATGGTGGAGTCAAAAAGTTCTGTTTTCTGGATGCTTCAATTCAATGCTTTCTTCAGCCTTCCTTCTTACCAAGGCATTTTTTCTCAATGGTCAGAAATTAATCTCCATTCATGTACCATTACCATGTAATACTGAATCAACACTCTCTATTTAATCAGAATATGTTTACAAACATCATCTACATAGCAGACAAATGTCAGGTATTCTGCAGTGTTTATTTTAGGCTAACATGGATCTTTTATATTGCCCCTAGACATCTCCTTTCCCCATTTGGTATATATGGCACAATTATTTGCTTAAGGAAGCTGAATTGTATCTTATATGTGTAATGCAAAGCAAAATTAATTTCACTGCCCCAGTGATGGGGCAGTGTTGACAGAACCTGGAGGGAGGTAGTCCCATTCCTGCCCTCTGCACTGATGATGCCACACTTGGAGTGAGGAGTGCAGCTCTGGTCTCTCCAGTTTGAGAGAGACATGGACATACTGGAGAGAGCATACTCGAGGGCCAAAAAAATTATTAAAGGACAGAAGCATCTCTTCTATAAGAAAAGTCTGAGATAGGATTATTTGCTTCTAGAAGAGAAGATTCATAGTGTCTTATCACTGTATATAAATATTCAAAGGGAAGCAGACAAGAAGATGGAGCCAGGCTCTTTTCAGTAGTGCTCATAGACAGAACCAGAGGAAGTGAGCCCTCACTGACATATACATGCCTCTTAAACATAAGAAGAAACATTGGAGCATTTGAGCATTGGAACAGGCTGTCCAGAGAGACTATATAATATCCATCCTTGGAGAAACCCCTTATTATACCCAGAGCTAAGCAACCTGCTGCTGCTCACCATGCTTGAGCAGGAGAAATTGACTGAATGATCTCCAAAGGTCCTTTCCAATATCTCCTATAATTCAATAATAAGAATAATATCTTCCTTTAAGTTCTGTTCATTGGGTTTTACTTTGCCAAGTGTTGCCCTTTCATCATTCTGGCTCAGTTGCACAGGGGAGTGAGGCTTTGGAGTGACTGTCACAAATCTGCTAGATGTAACTCATGATGTGATAAGGGTGTGATATAATTTGCAGGGTGATGGCAGCTCCTCCGTGCTATCACAGTCTAGTAAATAGAGCTTCTCATCTCTTGATACGAAGAAAACTGTGTAGCACAGTAAGAACAGCTATAGTTTAAAGACTTCAGACCATTTAACTGATATTTTTCTTTTTTTTTCTTCCTTTGATTTCACAAATATTTTTTGGGATGTGCTGAGTACGCTGTATCTTTTTCCAGAGGTCACTGGTTGTATGACATCACCTTTTTGGATAAAACAAGAAATCATCCTGACATGATGGAGAAAGCTTTGCAAGATGAAGTGTCTCAGAATAAAGAGTAGCCTGAGGCTGTGGCACTTGTTACAGTCTCGGAAATTTATCCATGGAGGATCTTCACAAGGAAGAAATATTCACTGAAGGATTGTGACGGGAAGAGTAATATAGGGCCAAGTTACTCCACCATGAATCACTTTAGGGGTATGTTAGCACACCCAAAAGCCTGGCAGCAGGCAGAAGTACAAAACACAATGCAAATTTGCAAACTCAGGTACTGAAAATCATGTAATCACTGAAATCAAAGTAAAGTATGGGTTGTAATACTTATCCTGACCAAACACTCAAGCAGTGAGCCATGCCAATCATTGGGCTGGTTTAACCTTAGCACTCATATTAGCCAGCAGAATGCTCACTTGAATGAATCAGCACGAGTTGAATCAACCCCCTTATAGAGCCTACAAATATGTAGAGCCAAGACATCTGAACTACAGGTCAGCAATTTTCATAATCTTTCTCTCCAAAATGCTTACCAGGAATAAAGAACAACTGTAAGTCTGGGGCTTGGAAGCATATAAATGCTTATCATTACCTAAGAAAACTCAAGATGGCCTATTTACTGGCTTTAATACCTTCTTTTAGTTTTCCCTTATGGAGTTTTTTCTTACTAAACTATTCCTTACAGAGAATTTTAAGAAATTTAAAAAAAAAAAAGAGGGTTTTGCTGGAGATCCTTTTAGGACACAAAATGTAAGCATCAAGCTACATGCAAAAAGCTTAATGTTATTACTCTGTTGCATTCTCTATATTGAAACTCCGGACATTTCAAGTCCCTCTGTTAGCACTGGAGTCCTTGTTTCTAGGTCACTGACCCAGCACAATGTGGAGGACTTGCATATAGTCTGCAGTGTAGCAGAGCTCTGCACTTGAAACAATTATCATAGTTTTTTTGTAGACTAAATGAGATCCTACTCATCACCAGATTTTTAAAACCTCAGCAGATTATTATGGTGGAGAATGACTGACAAGTTTGGTTGTGGGGATTACAGCGTTATACGTAGATGACAAATCAGGACCATTCAGAAGAAAGAAAAAAAGGAGAGGCTGGAGAAGGATATCACCGATCCTAAATGAGAACTCAGTTCTGATGACAACTCTCCTTACTGATAGTCTCTACGAGATCTCATTTTACCCTTGGTTATTTAAAATCATGGATCCTGAACTTCCACAATAGGGCCATGAACCGAATTATTGTATTCACTTTTCCTAAGTAAAATTAGAATTTAGAGACTGCATCAGGCAAAAGAAAGAACTCCATCAAATGTTCTGCAAAACATATGAAGGTGTTCATCTGTAGCTTTTGTTTTATCTCATTGCCAAAAAGATGTACTAGGAATTTGTAAAATTCTATTTTAAAGAAATGCTGGTCATTAATAATTATGTATGTGTAAGTAAAAAGGGAAAAATTGTGATAAAGCCTAATTTCAATTCTGAATTTCTGTTTATTATTTCTCAGCACCTTCTATACCACTGAATGGCTGCATTACTATTTTTATAAAAAATGTTTGTGATTGGGCAGTGGAGATGCACTGTGCTAAGTGCCACACATTTTCCCATAAGTTTACACTGATGCATTTAAGCATGGGTCAATTCCAAGCCATAACAACCCTATTGTTCCTTTGTCCATGTGCTAAAAAAGCCAAATCTCCCAGGGCAGGCAAGAGAAGCACAATTTTTCCTTCACAATCCTCTCTTCTACCTCCTTGTTGAGATTGCAAAACAGTTTCCTTCTGCAAATGAAAAGCAAACCACAGATACTAAATTAGATGCTTTCAGTACAATACTGATGGATGAATAACAATAAGTACTTAAGCAAGAAAACAACTTTTCTGCCATGCTGTTACCAGTTTCAACAGAAACAGTGTTTGGGGCCTCAGGATACCAATTGAACAGTACCCTCTTCAATTCATTTGAAATCCTACCAGTGTCACATTTTATTTTAGCTTTCACTGAGAAACATAAGCTTCCATCCTCTTTTAGTGTGAAGAATACTCATCCGATTGTTAAACTTAAAAACACATTGTTGATTTTTTTTTTCTGGAAATTTGCATTATTCAAGGTTAGCTTTAAAAAAAAACAAAAAACCAAGAAAACATTGTTTTTCTCAGAAGGCATTAACCAAACATAAAAGATAGAAAATGTTTCCATATTTTGCCACGTATTATGTAACAACATTAGCACTTAGACTTGTAGTCAGTTTCTGAAGTGAATGTCCATATTACTTCCCTTACTAATCTAGGATATGAACCAGTTTCAGTATGAATTATATTCCTTTTGGAAAACAGTGGAAATGGAAAGACCTGTTTTCTGTGGTTTCCAAATGTGTGCAAGCCCTCAGTGGAGACACAAGGCTTGTGGGTGGATTGTATGAGTGTGACGTCCTCTGGGACACATCTTCAAACTTTGCACTGCCACAATAAACACGACAGTGCTTAGCACATGTAAAACGAGCCAAACTGCACTGGTTATTTCATGTCCTTATACGCTCATCTATACCATCCCACAGCCCTCATAATGCTCAAACCTCCTGAATATAAATAAAAATTAAATGTAAATATATGTATAAATATATTATTATAATTATAATATAAATATATTAAATAAAAAATATGGCAATTCTCCTGCTTTATATACCCATTCTTCCTTCTCTTGCCATCCTCAATAGACTAGCCATTGTTTTTGTTGTTCTTTCATTTCTTAATATTTTTCTGATGCAAAGTCAGTCACACTGGACTACTTAAAGACACAGCTTGATGCAGTCAACAGAAAAGTTCATAAACCAAACTTGCAAAGGGGAGATCAGTCTTCTCTGATACTGGGTAACATTATTAAAAAAAAGTTGATAGATGATCAATTAACCTGAACAATAAGAAGAGAAACGATCTTACAAAATTCAAGAAAACATCTAAAAACCTTTGAGAAAAGATCTAACAAATGTCAAGAAAAGGAAACTCACGGAACTTGTGATGTGGGCCAATAGACACACTCTGGAGATGGGCCCCTGCTGTGGCTGTGATGGACAGACCTCTTGGCAGAAGCACACCACAGACCCTGCTGATGACAGGTACCTGCCTGTGTGCCCACAACTGCAGACTCAGTTTTATTCCTGTGGAGAGTCTAGAGAAGATCTCACCTGAAGTTTGCATTCCTTGATCCTGCATTGTTTCTCTTTGGTGTGCTCCTAGTCACTGCTAATGCCAGCAACTTCCTTCCAACAACTTGCCAGCAATCACAATTTTTAAAAATGGAGACAATTGGTAGGAGGACTTGGGGCTTTCTGGTATCACTTCAGCACGTGGACTACGCCACGGTTTGGGTATTAGTTCACTCATAAACCCAGAGCACAGGGTATCATGTAGCATTGCCACAACTCAGATGGGGACATTCTCCAGACGATCCTGGTGAGAGAAGGAGTCAGCATCCTCTTTCAAAGCCAGCATGATGAACATCACAGGGACTATGGGTCCTCCTAGGACAGGCAGCAGAGCTCTGCCTAAATTTTGCCTGGTGCTCTCCCAAGGTCTGTATAACAGCCATTTTCATACCTGCAGGCCACCCTGAACTTTTTAGCCACTGATTTGTGCACTTCAACAGGGCCAAGGTTTCTTTGCTAGGGAGACAGCAGGGCTTTTGGACACAGATATAGAAAACCTCCCAAAATATCATCAAGGGTAGTGAAGTCAAAGCACTGGCTGTGCTGCTCTGCATCTGAAAGCTTTGAATTAACCACTGATTATTCAGAGTCCTTGGGTCAAAGTAGTACCTACACGTTAATATTCCTCGCTCCTCACTCTCCTTCTTCTTAACCATTTTACTTCAGCCTCCTCAGAGTCAGGAAGAGATTCAGGCCACAGGTACTGTTGTGTTACTTGGCAACTCACAGGGACAAATGGAAATAATGTGAGAAACCAAGCAGGAACAAGAATAAATGACATATAACCATGGTTGCAGTAACATGTACCACCATGTGCAGGAGGCAAAAGAAGGGGTATTGTGGTACTTCTTTTCATTCACAGTCAAGTGAACAATTTTTCTTTTCATGGTTTCAACCCCACTCATGACAAATATATTGTACCTAGGGGACTGGTCAGAAGCTTGACTGAAGTAAAATGTGCAAAGTGCACATCACATTAATGCAGGTTCTTAGCACCAACTGCAGCAGTGGACTACGTTTCTTCTTAATGTAGACCTAGTTCTACAGTTCTATAGAGACAAATCTCAGGAAGATTTCTCTGCTTAGTAGTCCTATGATGATGCAACATTTTCTTCAGTTATTTTAAACTGCCTATTTAAGCAGATAGAAAAACAGAGGCTGATACAAAATAATTTTAAGACTTTTGTCTTTTCTTACTCAGTGACCCAGATTTAATTATAGGCACATTATTTTAATCAAAATGTGTAAAAGAATATATACACAAGTTTGTTTATATACATTTCCTTGAAAATCTTAAAAATTTAAGTAAATTCTAGTCCTATAACACATTTGAGTTAAATTATTCATTGAAAATCCGAGGAACAGTAACCTGCAGTAAGTAAATAAATAACATTTGATAATTAACAATATACTTACTCTCAGTTATATTGCTAACTATCAGTTATACATAACTATATATATCCTATTGTATATATATGTACATATATATACATTACTCTCATGCTATGTTTATTTTGCGTGGATAGGTAGAGCTCACTTTGACCACATTTCAGATTTGAGATGTACATCACATAAGTTTTAACTTCTAGCTACTTTTGTGAATCAAATGCCTTCCCTTCACAACAGACACCCCAATTTTGCAATATTGCTATAGAGGACTAAATAATTTTCTGGAGCACAGATACAAAAGGTTCCTAGAGGTTACCAACAGTGTGTGTCAGTAAGAAATCACGTTTTTGGAAGAGAAACAATCCAAATATTTCTCTAAAACCATAAATAAACACTAACATCTCAAACATTAAATGTATTTCAGAGCATAATCAAGTATTTTCCTCCACAATTATAATGGCCAGATGAAAATATTTGAGGTATCTTATAAGCAAAATCATTAATTATTGAATATGTCTTAAATCTTAATTGTATTCCCATAGCTGATAGTGACAACAGGAATTTTTATGCTATATATTGTGCTGCAAATATTCAGCAGCATTGTGCTTTCCTGAGTAAAATAACTGCCTTTACAGACATCAGAAATTGCTGATTAAACTGAGAAGAAAGCAAAATGAAATTGATTAAAATAGTTCACGACTCATAGCAAACTAAAATTTAAAACTTGAAAAGAGATCAAGAGCTAAAATTGAAATACACCTGTGAAATTGAAGTTAACAACATTTGTTTCCCATTATTTTGAAGCTATCCACACTCATTTCAGGACCCTTCCTGACCACATAGCACAATTTGGGTTTTAAAGTCAGAAGTACAGTGTGCCTGAGAAGTAAAGCCACATAAGGACGACAACTGAAAAAACACAGAAGAAGTAAGTCTGTAGATGTCTTGCTTCTAAAAATAATCATGTAACTTATCAGTTATGTGCAAGAACTTTTCTCATTAAGAAAATCTGATCACAAAAAATTCTCCAGTAGCTGAAGGCTCAGAAAATGAACTCAGTGAGTTTATTGAGCAAAGTATACATATCTGTACATAAAGTTGTGTGGTTCTCGGACCTCCAGTGCTCTACGGCACCTATTCCGGAGCTCTTAAGCTCCTACTTCATTGGATTATCTTAAATAAGCAAAGCAGCTAATAATTAAAAAGGTTATTTATTACAAAGCACATCTTATTACAAAGCACATCAGTGTCAAAAGGCAATAGCAAAAGGCAATAGCAAAGCAGTAGCAAAGCAACAAGCGAATGGCTAGAAGCCAGAATGGCCAAAAGCAAGTGGCTAAAAGCCCTGGCAAAAGCCAAAGGCTAAAAGTAACAACTCTCCCCAATACACACTCTTATATAGGATTTTTCCCACAAGCTAAGATGCAAACTCTGACCATTAGAATTAACCTATTAGAATTCTAGTTCTTAACCTACTGGAATTAACCTATTAGAATTCTAGTTTCTTAGCACACCAGATTACATATAGAACTGCTCATACAACCTATCTTGTTCTATCTGAAAAATGTCAGCAATATTCTTACTACAGCTCTATTATGTCTAAGTCCTGTCTACAACTGTGGGCCTGGAGCCTCTTGCTGAAGATATCAGTATGTTTCAACCTTCACTAGAACATTAATTACTACTGTGGAATCCAGACCTTTAACTTACTAAAAGCACTAGAGCTCCTACTAAAACTTACTGACTAACTTCTACTTAAACGTCTACTTTATGTGTGAGTGGCTTAATATACTCCAATCCATCCAAAGGCTTTAATTCAATCCCTGCACACTGATTTCTCTCTGAAGAATTCAGAGAGACCGCTGATTCACTGACTCCAACATAAAGTAAACAAGAATTGAAAAGAACTAGTTATCTAGGTAAGTTTCTAAAAATATTTTACCAAAATTGATCAAGTGACACCTTTATATAAATAAGCATTTTGACCCATGGAGTACTACAACTCTCACCTAGCCTTTTTTCACTGCTATTAAAATGACAGATTTTGAATACTGGAGGACATTTTGTAAACTTAGTTGGTAACCCTAGTATTAAGGCCTGAAGTTAAAATAGGTATTGTCTTCTCTGGTGAAACTTTTTTCCCCTTTATTAATTGGATAGCAAATTAATTAGAATAAATTGTTTCCTATATTGACTCCAGCTGAATGGGATATACACCTTGTCAAGTTTGGATTGTTGAATTGTTATTTTTCTTACTTGTTTATGAAGATGCTTCTAACAAAGTTGCTAAGCTGGGTTTAGCAATATGCCTGAGAAGGCTGAGTTAGAAAAACTTTGGTAGTTTAGATAAGAAGTCCATTGATGTGACCCTCATTTTTCCCTGTGATCCATTTTTATGGATCTCTGAGCAGCAAATTGAAGTATTATTTCAATGCAAACAACTGAACAGTGGGCAAGCCATTTTAACCAGCACCACAAAAATACTAGACTCTGAAAACAAAATAAATGACAGTGACCATCTGCTGACACAGCACTATAACTAACCATCTCCTCCTGGCAAAATATTTTAAGATAATGCTATAATGGTTTGTAGATATATTTTGCTAACTTTTGCTGGCAAAGAATGAGTAGAAATCTCCAGTTCTACAGGTAATGGTACAAAAAGGTGACCTGTAATCTGGCTGGCCTAATGTTAAAGCACAAAGGGAAGGAAGGCCAACACCTTCTTCTGCCTTCATTACCTCCTGTCTCTCAAATAAGATGGGGAAGGGGGTGAACATGCATTTTTTACCACAGGAACCAGGACCTTTGTGAGTAGGGTTGATGTAAGCATGTGCTTATTATCTTTATGGAAAGAAAATATATTTCCTCCAGTCCAAAAAAGATTAAAATCAAAATCTGAAACTTGTAAACTACTATGAAATTAGAGCATTAGTCTCTGGTCAGGTTTAGCCATAAAGACATCTTTGACAAAGAGGCTGAGTCTATTTCATGTGGAATATGCCCTTCCAAAGGTATCAGCATGATCAAAGGCTACCCAAAGGATCAAGTTTCACTATGGATATTGATCCACCTCTATAAATATTTTCTGTCATTTGTGACCTTCTGCATCACTGTATCTCTAGTTATCATTCAGACCCTTAAAAGACACTGGTATATTTTAACAATGTAGTGCTCTTTGCCCATATACAAAAAGAGAATTTTACATCAGTATTATTACAACAAAACAGATGGAACATTATTTCCTGGTCCTAGAATAAATGTATTTGACCACAAGACTTCTAACGTCACCTGTCCTTTTGGATGCCTTTTACATTACATTGCTTTGTGCCAATGTTCTCATTATAATTTATCCTCTGCTTCGGCAATATTACACTTAATCAGAAAAGTGTGTGACTGATCGATTTCTGTTATCAAAGAGGCGCAAATGTATTTTTTCCAATAAAGTGAGCCTCAGAGTTTTGTGTTTCTGTTTGACAGAGACTTGCAATGTTTTCCTTGCATATTTTCACTTGAACTGATACAGGCAGAAAGAAACCATTATGACTAACTGAGAATTAAGATTGTCAGATCATGAACAGCAAAATTACTGTCTTTCATATTTTTAAGACCATCAGTTTCCCTTAAAAGCATTTAAATATATAACCCAGCATTTTGTTATAAGCACATACTTCACTCTATTTCTTTGTAGGAGCTAACAAGTCTATTCATCAGCCTTAAGCCCACTGTCAGCTCTTTTCCAGCTACTGATTAAGAGGAGGTTATCATATTGAGAAGAATACTATGACAGGTGTCATGGCAAGTGACAGCAATGCCCAGGAATCCCTTTGCTAAACAACTTGCGAAGCTCTGAATAAGAGACCCTGAGCTGCTCCCACACGACTGACGTTATCATTGTCCTTAGGTTTAGAGAGACATCACTAAAAATCATGCTTTAGAGACACCTTTAGAGCTGTGCCACCCACCACGGTAATGGCTGTTGTCTTGTTCCTGCAGCCCCTGCTGTGTCAGGAGGCCAGTGCCCACACACAGCCTTGCTCCACCACTCCTGGCATTGCACTGTGGGGTCCCCTGCCAGGCTGTACCTGTGCTTTTTGGGGGTGAGGTAGCTGTGGCCAGTTGAAAAGTAAAAGAATGGCAAGAACTGAGTGCAAAGACTACAACAAAAATGAATGCAGACCTTATCCTCGAGGGAGACAGTGCTTTCATGGAGCACAGTCCAAAAAAACCCCCAAAACATAAGCATACCATCTCAGACAGGAAATCCACAGTGGTGGCAACAAACAACAAAACCAGGGATGCTGAAAACAGAAAGTACCTCTTGATTTACACATTGCCTGTTTTCTTCTAAATCTGTGTTTGATATCTCTGAGGACAATGAAGTTATAGAAAAAGCTTTTCTGGAAGATTAATATGAAATATTTTCAGTCTGTATCCTGTCTTTTCTGCGTCTGCCACTTAAACACCATTGTACACTGCAGCATTGGTTGCATGATTGAGATCCCCAACAAGGTCCAGTATAAGAAGAAAAGAAACATGATAAGTCAGGAAGAGAGGAGTAACTGTTGACAGGCAGAGAAGCACAAGAGAAGCGAGAATTTGCCATCCAAGATAAAAAAGGCTTCTGCTCAGGTACCAGTGGGTCCGCACTACTTTTCAGCAGATGGCACTACAGTTCTAGTGTTGGGCTTTATTCATGTGAGTCACTTGGACTCCCGAACAGGACTGCTTCCCTGTTTATGCACGTGGCTTCAAAAAGAGATTTCACACTTTGTAATTGTTTGAGAAACAATGGCCAAGCAGAACAAATTCCCCCTACGAATGCAAATGGCTCTTAAATTGTAGAAGTCAGCAAATGTTTACAGTCATAAACAAATTACCAATTATTTTGCAAATGTAATCTGACTGTGCTCTGTTTTAGAAACACATTGTGAAAATACCAGTGTCAGATAACACCAGTTATTTACTAGAACACTGTTTGTGAGCTGTCAAACAATATAAAAGCACTGGAGAAAGAATAAAATCTCTTTTGACATACACACCTATTAAGACCAAAAAGCAAATGCAAATTGCATAAATTTTATTAGGGCCTTACAAGTCAAAGACACTTTTTGAAAGAAAATAACATAGTCTACTGAGCAAAGAGAAAATGTAAAGAAGTATTTTTCCTGCTGAGAACAATAGGCATTACAATGGAAGAAAAAAATCACCCTTATCTAGGGCAAGGACATGCTACATCTTTCAACGATGATGACAGGAAATTCCAAGCAATTCCTTTTAATTACATGAGGCAGGTTCTCCATGCATATTACAAACACATTTTCATTTTTTAAAAAACTTCCCTCTTGACATAGATGCAATCGTTCAAAGAAAGTTAGTTCAGGTGACTAAAAATCCAATTTCAAAACCCCTGAACCTCTAGGGGGTTCAGCACTGATTAAAATAATGGTTTTGAATGCCACCTAATCAAGACCATTTAATACTACACAGAAAATAGGCCCTGTGATTCATGGTAGATCATCCTTCTCATTCCCAGTTTAGTTCTTCAGCTGCTTGGTATTACACTGGATTCTTAAACTGCAATACATACTATAGGTGCATCAACATTGACTTCTAGAAAACACAAAATCCTTATATGAGTCACCTCCAAGAAAGTAAGAATGTGATAGTCCAAAAACCGACTACTGGTTCAGTTTATTTTTATTTCACATGAATTCTAAACAAGACTTTTCACCTTCTTTTTCTCCTGAGACTACCACAGTTTTCATGTTTCTACAGAGACAATGTCTAAAATGTTGAAGTAGTAAAGTTTTTATAAAATGCAAATTCCAAATTTTCCCCCAGCTCCAACCAAATTTTCAGCAGAAAAATTTACCCTACCTGAGAAAAGGAAAATTGCTAGTAAAGAGGTTTTTTTTTAAAAAAAAGGAAAAATAAATGGGACACCAGGGCAGTTTCCTAAATGTCATAAATGATCAAAGAAAATATATTAAGGCATGTGTATGTCAGAAGCAGTTGAAAGTCCTAATAATAGCAGCATTGAATATGTCCTACATCTATACTCTGATAAAAGAAGCCTTAGTATTCTAACATGACTGAAACACAGCAGATGCATTTTATAAAGGTCTACTAATCAAGTCAGATTTAGAGCAGAGATGCTTCTGCTTACATAGAAAGCAGGACAGGTAATTTTTTTCTCCTGCATTCATTTAAATTTTAATCTGTTCTGCAGATTTTACCAAGCAATTAGTATGCAGCCATGGCTGAACCACATGAAACGCTGAGTACCAGATCATGTTAATATACTTCCTTATATTCCAAAGCTGTTCTTTACTGCATTTCATGGTCCAGCACCCTCTGATGTGTTATTTGTTACTAAAACTCCCTTCACAGCGGGATTTTTACGATTAGCTTTCTACGGGGAGACTACTCAGAAGACAGGCAAAGTGCTGTTGATTTTCTGTATATACCAGATCATAATCTGCAGAGAGACCTTGACAAACTAGAGGGCTGGACAATCACCAACAATATGAAATTTCACAGGGGAAAGTGCCAGATTCTGCACTTGGGGTGGGTCAGTCCTGGATGCATGGACACACTGGGGAATGAGAGGCTAAAGAGCAGCGCCATGGAAAGGGACCTGGGGGTCCTGGTCCATGGCAAGTTGAACGTGAGCAGTGGCCTGGCAACCAGGAGGGCCAAGAGTGTACTGGAGAGCATCAGGCACAGCACCACAGCTGGGCAAGGGAGGGGATTGTCCTGCTCTGCTCTGAGCTGGGCAGCCTCACCTCCAGTGCTGGGGGCAGCTCTGGGTGTCACAAGATGCATGAAGGATATGAAGTTATTAGAGACTGTCCAAAGGAGGGCCATGAGGATGAGCCTTATGAGGAGTGGCTGAGGTCACTTGATTTGTTCAGCCTGGAGAAAAGGAGAACTGAGAGGACACCTGCAGTTACAACTTTCTCATGAGGGCAAGAGAACTCTCTCTGTGGTGACCAGTGACAGGGTCCATGGGAATGGCCTGAAGTTGTGTCAGGGGAGGTTTAGGTTGGGCATCAGAAAAAGGTTCTTTACCCAGATGGTGGTTGGGCAGTGGAACAGGCTTCCCAGGGAAGTGGTCACAGCACCAAGCCTGTCTGGGTTCAAGAAACATTTGGATAATATTCGCAGGCACATGGTGCTACTACTGGGAATGGTGCTGTTCTGGGCCAGGAGCTCGACTTGATGATCTTTGTGGGTCCTTTACAACTCAGCTTATTTTGTGATTCTGTAATCTGAAGAATAAAAGCAGGAGCTAAACCAATGCAAGACAATGTGATTCTTTTTCGGATCTCAATAGAATTCAACTAAAGAATGAGAAGAATTAATGTGAGCTTTGGAAAATACTTCTGAAAGCATTTCCTTTGCTCAGATGAACTCTTTGGAGCACACCAAATTTGTATAGCAGCGGGTATTAAGATTCAGCTTGGGCATTGTTTCTGCTTACTAAGGAAGCATAGCAGAAGATAAAGCCAGATAGGAAAAATTCTCTTTCATAAAGGGCCACCTTACCTTGTATTAGCTTAAGGCTGTATTTTAGTTCCAGATATTCCAGTTTTCTCTGCGTTCCATCACCCAGCGAGATAAATACAGTTTTTCTTAACTCAAAACTAGCTGAAAGTAAAGCTGACACTATTTGATGCCATGATTTGCCTAATGAGCTCTCATTCTGAAATAGGCAATTCATATTTCCTACATTTCCTTCATGTCTATTCTCATGCTGCAATTACTTTCCACTTTGTTGTTTGATTTTTTAATGCTTTTTTGCCTATTATTCTTGAAATAACGGTTTATTGATTTATGTCTGCATATATCACAGCCCAGGCAAGTACTTTTTTACACACGGCCTGAGAAAACTTTGTTAGCCTTTTACTAACTGATTCACTACCTAGATTAGAGGGCAAGAAATAAAAGGATCTGGTATGGCACTTACTGCATTGAGCTCTCACTTCAGTCACATATGTGGAGCTAAACCAGTATCAAGCCCAGAAGATGTAACTTCTTGACATTTTGCCACATATCCAAAAAATGTGCCAGTACATCTTGATGACATTTAATATATTTTCCGTGGGCACTTTCTGATAAACATATTCCAGTTTTAGGCTGTATTTGACCTGAAAGGGAATTCACCTTTAAAAGAGCAGAGTTATTAAAGAACCACACTCCTAAACACTACTTTAAAAGACTAAAAATAGGAAGTGGTCTTGCCACAAAATAATAGAAAACGGAAAAAAATTATTTACAAGTTGGTACATATTAAATGATTGTGTGACTTTTTTGTCAACAGAGGGAAGTCTTTGAGTTACATAAGCTTGGCTGTGTCTGTGTTCTGAGGTACCTGAAGAATTACATAAGTTGTTTTTTTTTTTTATGAGCTGAATGTCTTCAGCATCATTTTGCTCCTAGTACATTCTCCTAAATAATAAAAAGACTATTAACAGTGATGGTAGCACAGATTTCAGCAGAAATATTAATCTACCCAAACCTGAATAACTTGTTCAACACTGACCAAGGTATTAATCTTCTAGTACTTACCTCTAAAATATCTGTGGCACTTACCTCTAAAATATACATTTTATAGTTATAGTTTTATAGGTTATAGTTTTCAGAAAAAAAAATCCTATTTGCCTTGCTTATATTTTAAGTTGGAAATATTTTTTATGGAGAAGAGACATAATTTATAAATAGACTATTTGGCAGAAAGCCAAAGAAAGCCATTGAAATACCACTGGCCTTTTTGGCCACCTGAACACACTACAGGTTCATATTGAGCCAGATGAAAAAAAAAAAAAAAAAAAAAGAAAGTGGAAAAAACTGAAATAAAGCAATACACAAGTAGAAATGAGTTTGTCCCATACCCATTATTACTTCTGGACAAAACCCCTTGATTTTGGCCATGCTACACAGAGCGATGGTAAAACTGCTGACTCTAATTTAAGGATAATATGTAATCAGTAGGTTTTTCTGCATACTCAGAACAGGAAGACTTTAATTTTTTACCTAATCACAGTCTGTTCTTTTCAAAAATTTTGAGAAAAAACAACCATCATTTTGCAAGTCCTGCCTCTCAAAAATAATATTCCATCCTGCCACTCGAGAGATACCCAAAAGCAATTGCCCAATGCTTATTTCTTTGCAGTCTCTCCCTTGATGCTTCATTGCAGACAACAAACTGGATTTTTCTCAGAAAGAATCAAAACTGCTATACTTTGCAAGTATGACAGTGTGATGAACAAAATTTTATAGCATTGTGGGGTATTGCATGGACTTGCTTATGATAGCTGGAGGAGACTCTTGCTTCCTGAACTTGTAGGAATAGAATAAGCTAGGACAGTTCTATGATATAAGTCAGTGATTTTCAAATGATATATCTCTCTCAGGCTATGTCTATTGTTGTCTCAGATTTAACATCTGATGTAGCTGGTCTGCTCCTTTGGCAGACTCAGCGTTTGAGGAGTGCTAGACTATGACAGAATTTTTTTCTGGAAAGAAAAAAAATGGTACCTTGTACCAACCTATACAACCCTTCCTTTCATTCAGTGCTCTCTCCTTGCAGTGTAACCAAGAGAGGGCAGAGCCCACCAGTGACAGTGATGCGATCATGTATCTAAAGAAGGAAAAAATGGCTGCACTGCAGCAGCCATAAAAGTGAGAATATGTGACAAAGAACTCTGCACACACCAAGGTCAGTGGAAAAGGAGGGGCAGGAAATGCTCCACGCTGGGGTAGAGAATCCTGTGAAGGCCATGGTGAGACAGCTGTGTCCCTGCAGTCCCAGGGGAACAGAGATCCACCTGCTGCCTGTGGAGGACCCCGTGCCAAACTCAGTGGATTCTCAAAGCAGACTGTGATCCTGTGAGAAGCCTGCACTAGAGCAGGGTCCTGGCAGAATCTGTGGAGAGTGCAGCTGACACAGGAGCAGGTTTACCGGCAGCATTTGTGACCCCACAAGCTCCCCACACTGGACCAGCCTGTTCCTAAAGGACTGGCTTCATGCGAGGGACCCACAATGGGACAGCTTTTGAAGGAAGGCAGCCAGTGGGAAGGACCCATGTTGGTGAAGATCATGGAGGACTGTTTCCCGTGGGAAGGACCCCACACTGTGGCAGGGGAACAGGGTGAGCAGTCTACCCTGGGTAGGAAGGAGTGGCAGAGATAAGGTGCGAAGAATTGACTTCAGACCCTATTCCCCATCTATCTGTGCTGCTCAGGGGTGGGAGACAGAGAATTTAGAAATTTCATTGAGTCCAGAAATAAGGGAGGGGTTAATGCAAACTACTCTCCTTTGACTGGCAAGGATTTAGTGTCCACAACTTGAGCCTCTTTTGCCTGTGACGGTAATTACTGAGTGATCTCTCTTTGTCCTTATTTCAACTATAATGAGGCACTGGTTAATTTTTTCTCCTCTCTTCAGCTGAGGAGGGGAGCCATAGAACAGCTTGTGAGGGCACCTGACATCCAGCCAGGGTCAAAGC
>JAODKT010001744.1:48626781-48641248 GCA_027576195.1 Cossypha heuglini
TCAAAGCAGAAACTCTTCTTTGTCAGAATGCACTCACAGTGACTGAGAGATAAGGGTCCACATCACTCACACAACCAACCTACCAAGAATGAAAGATGCTCCTTCACACTGGTGTCCAGATATGAGGTTTTGACTTTTAAGAAGCTCAATCCTAGTTTAAGAAAGGGAACCACCAGTTTAGCCAAAAGTATTACAAAATATGCAAATAGGATCATCAAGTCCAACTTCTGGTGCTGTACAAGACCATCCCCAAGAGCCACACTAGATGGAAGATAATTCCATTAAAAGAGTAACTAAAGCAGCTGTTCCTTTGCACACCCCATGTTACTGTTTCCATTGAACACGGCACAGAGTTACACAGAAAACGCCAAATGCATATGAAATATCTCAGTGAGAAATGAACAGATGTGTGAAAGCTGTACTATGAAACCTTCTCCATCCGAAGGAAAATGTGCAGGAGAAAAAAGGAGATCAGTATTTCTGGAGAAAAGTATAGGCTGTTGTAACTGTGATTTGTCAGAAAGTGTGTGGAGTGTGTGAAAACCTTGAATAAACTGAAAGGAAATGTTTGTGGCTTTTTTTCCTAGACAAACAGGATCACAGAAATAAAATTATCTAAAAGATGCAGTTTATTAACCACATTTTTCAAATAATTTCAGAACAAGACTAATGTCTTCAATAAAACTTCTATAAGACAAAGTGGAAATTCTCCCGATGACAGAATTATCCTATAAAGAAATATTTTGTGGAAAAAGAATTGCTAGTGAGTTAACATACCAACTGTTCTTCCACTCTGTAGATATATGCAACTCATTGTATCATTGTGATTGTGGCTGGATGGCAGAAATACAGACCTTGGAATCTAAAACCCTGCTAAGCTGCCAACAAGCCTGAGGCAAGACTGCAAAGTCAATTGCAGTAGATAGGTTTATATATTTCTTTATAATATAGAACAAAATTATTTCTATTTAAAATACAGGATCTGAATAATAATAAATTCAGTTTTGAGTTTTCCTTCTTTGAATTTTTCCTTAAGACTGACCAAGCAGTATATTTTGGAGAAAGACATAATTCATTAATTAATGATTCAGCTAATTTCTTGCCTAATTTAGGGCTACAATAATTTTGAATTAGCATATTATAAACTACTACAGTAATTAAGAACATTTTCAATTCACTGTATATATGTCTCTGTGGTGATTTTTGTATATTTCAAGAAAATATATACTAACAGACTTAAAAACCCTGATAAAATACAAATATCCCTTAAAATAATTACTGATTGTCACATTTTTAATGGAACAAAGTGATACAATGCTTTAAAAGCCTTCCCAAAACCAATAAAATTGTAAGAAGTTGTGATAGACACAGGAAAAAAAAAGATAGATATTGAGGAATTACTAATACTCTTCTACAGCAAAAGGGTTTTTTCTCAAAACTTTTGAGACTGAATGGAAAGGTAGTTTGGAAGTGGGCATGGGCAATTTCATTTTTCACCTGCTATTGCCAGAAGACCACTTTTACCAGCAGTCCAGTAGTCTTCCTTTTACCCTCATCACCCTTTCTTTGTTACTTATTGATGTAAAGTGGGCCTAAAATTCTGGGAGAAAAGTTGCCTCACCTCTAGCCCTTGAATTAATTACATGGAAGAGCATCTGTTTCTCCAGTATAAACTGAGACCTGATGAAACTGGTAAGAACAACCACCACCACCATCACAATCATCATCAGAACGACTTGTTGACTTTGGACAGTTTGCAAAGGGGACAGTAATGGAACACCGGTATTACACTTCTCACTCTAAGAAGCACTAAATAATTTAGATTAATTAAGCCAATGTTGACTTCTCTTTCCAATATCCTAATAATCTAACCAGCAGGCAGGTAAGAAGGGTGCACCAGCCTTTACTTTGATTTGCCTTTCTTTTGCCAGCAATAGCAAGCCTAATGGAATAATTTTTTTAAAAAAGCTGCTCCAAAATATATATAAAAAAGATACATTTTTCAGAATATTTTTTTAAATTGATGATGCTTTCATTTGAGCTAATTAAATCTCATCAACTGAATGCAATGCAATATGTACAATGCAGTATGTTTTTAAAGATTAGCTTTTTAATCTTGCTTATTCTGTGCAAGACATTACATATGAAGTGTTTATCATGAAAAAAAAATTAAACATTACATTATTGATGACCTGTTAGACAAGTAATTCTAAATTTTGGAGAAAACAGTAATATTGCAGGGAAATTACTGAGAGGACCTCACCAGTGTCTGTAAGTATCTGCAAAAAGGCTGCCAAGAAGCCTCACAATTCTTGGTCAAGTAATAAGACAAGAAGCAATGGACAGAAATTGATGCACAGTATCTTCCACTTGCACATGAGGAAGAACTTCTTTACCCTGCAGGTGACTGTTCACTGGAACAGACTGCCCAGAGTGGAGTCTCCCTCACTGGAGATATTCAAGAACCATCTGGACAAAATCCTGTGCAATGTGCTGCTTAAGCAGAGGAATCACACTAGAGGACTCATTGTGGCCCCATCTTGACCCATTCTATGATTCTGTGAAACTTCCATTTGTGCTAAAGATCTACATTGTGCTGATCTTTTTCCTTTGCTTTTATTTATCTATATAATTTTTTTTTGTTCATAGCTTTCCTGTTTTCTTTTTATAGAAAGCAATCTGTTTTAATGAAATATGCCACTTCCCTAGTTTTTCTCAGAAGTATGTTTTTCACCAGAAAAGATAAATCTTAAATGTTTCTTTTTTATTAATATTGTATACAGTACATTCTCTCCACACTGTTTGAGAATGTGACAAATTGTCTTTAATTTCTGCACACAAAAGGCTTTATTTACAATATAATATTAAATATACTTCATTACCAGCTGTCACTAATGCTTTAAATAAAATATCTTTGGATTAAGATTAAAGCCCTGCAGTAGAAGTATTGAGAATTCCCTATATTCAGTGAGGTATGGTTTATTTCATTTGTTTCTCAGTACATTCCATTTACAGGAGTGCCAATTTAATAAATGCTTCTAATAGGAGTTCTCTTTAAACTCTGATGCATTGATTTTTCCTGGATATGGGTTTCATAGGTATTGTTAAACATGTTCATGAATAATAAAGAAATTCTAGATGACTGTAAGTACTTGTTAATATTGGCTTATTTGTCAGCTGTCTGGAGGTTTGACAATCTTTAAAAATTTACAGTTCACACAGACTTAGAAAGTAATAATTTGAACTATTTTGTATACCACAGATTACAGCTTTCCAAAGCATTCTTTGCTGTAACTACCCTGGAAAATTAATCTAGAAGTCCATAATTAGATCCATATCTATCCCTTTAGAGTTTTTGTGATAGTTATTTCTCATTAAAAAATCCAAACTTCCTTACTTTTTGTATCAGTATTGGTTAAGACAATACACTTCAGTTTTTTCTGCTAATGTGTCAATACCTATAGCAGTTGAAAATAATGAAAAATAATGTAGATATGCTATTTCCAAGAAAATGTAACTAGAAAGATAAATGGATCTATGTTGTACGATATGCTAACCTGAGCAGGATGGCGAGACAGACACAAATGTATATCCATTCCAAGCACAAGCACATGCTGGGTAGGAAATGGATTGAGAGCAACCCTGTGAAAAAGGACTGATAGGTGCTGGTGTACCAGGAGCCATACATGACCCAGCACTGGCAGCACAGAAAGCCAACCGTACCCTGGGCTGCTCCAAAAGCAGTGTGGCCAGCAGGGTGAGGGGGGGGATTCGGTCCCTCTGCTCTGCTCTGGTGAGACCCTACTGCAGGGCTGCATCCAGCTCTGGGGTCCCCCACACAGGAAGGACAGGGAACTGTTGGAACTAGTGCACAGGAAGGCAACAGTGATGATCAGGTTGTCGAAACACCACTCCTAGACAGGCTAAGAGACATGGGGTCCTATTGAGCCTGGAAAAGAGAAGGCTCCAGGGAGGTCAAGGAGCATCTTCCAGTCTACAAAGGGGCACCATAAGAGAGGTGAAGAGGGACCTTTTATAAAGGCATGGAGTGATAGAAAAGGGGGAAATGGCTTTAAACTGAAAGATAGCAGGTTTATATTAGATATTAGGAAGAAATTCTTTGCTCTGCATGTGGTGAGGCTGTGAAACGTTGCCCTCTGAAACAGAAGCTGTGGATGCGCCATCCCTGGAAATGTTTAAGGCCTGGCTGGATATGGCTGTGAGCAGCCTGGTCTAGTGGAAGGTGTTCCTGAACATGGCAAGGGGGTTGGAGCCAGGAGATCTCTAAGGCCCCTTACAATCCAAACTGTTCTATAGTTCTGTGATCCCTGGACCACAAAAAGGAGAGGCCTACTCAAAGTAATGGTGATCTCAATATACCCGCAGCACTTTAAACCCTGCTGAAGAACCAGAACACCATCTCCTGTTTGCTTCTTTCCTCAAACAGCTTTTGGGTTGGGCTTTGTGAGCTTCTTCTATTTCCTTCTCTGAAACAACTTTAGGCTTTACGGATTTGCTTTTATGTACACAAGCATCTCAGAGGGATTAAGCTGGATGAATACCACTGACTTAGTCCAAACAGGGATTCCTATTCTTTCACATTCTTTTATAGTTTATTTTGACTGCCTGCCCTCTTATTTTCCACCTCATGCTCTCTCTCAGTTGACACAATAAGGAAAAGCCACAACACCTTTTTCTGTTTATGCTGGGTTGGACCCACTAATTAAAACCCTAAAGACTCAAACTAATGGCTAAATTTGACATCTCATCAAAATGTCATGGAAAAATTCATTACCCTGATGCATATTAGAGCTGCCACATTTACCTGGGATTCAAAATGAATAAAGAATACAGGAGAAATGCAAAATAACCCAACTTTCAACATAACATTTTACAGAAACAGAGAAATGTTTTATAGTACTCAAGAATAGACACCAAGTGATACATGATGCCTATATTGTTAATCAAAAAACTCAGAAGAAAAAACCCTAAAAACTACAATCAGGATTCTCTAAGTAAATGATATACAAAGTCTGTAAAATATTCTCCACCATTTTATTCTTTGCATTTAAAGGCTTTATATTGCTTAAGGCTGACTAAAAAACAAGCATTTGTAAAACATAGAAATCTGATGATTCTTGACAGAAATACTTCTGGGAGTAATTCACAGCTGTATGCTTTGTCTTGCACGTAATCATTCCTCATCTTAAACAAGAAGTGCTGGCCTGAACAGCATTCAATGCAGCTGCCAGGAGAGGAAGCAGGGGATCACTCTTGCCCTTTGATACACAGATGCTCTCTAGAACCTCCACATTCAGCTCTTACATGATCCAGAGATGTTCTAAAAACACCTTCTTTTCCCTGTTAACAACATGACCAGCCAGAAGAAAGCAGAATTTGCTTCCCACTTCTGGGAATTGCTCACAGGGCTCCGCTGGCCTCTCACCAGCTGCCTGCAGGCACAGCAGCTCCCAGGCTCACAGTCAGGGTGCAGCCCCTGTGCAGGATCTACTTCCTCCTGCAGGAAGGGCCCTCCTGTGAGGGCACAGAGATGCCAATTTTCAAAATTTGCCCTCAAACTTTGCTGCCTCCTCAAAAGCCATGCAAAATGTACGTATAGGTCTCCAGATATGTCTCTGCTTCCAGCAAGCTGGTGCTTTAGCGAGGTCAAAATGCCATTCAGGCATCATGAGCTCCCTGAGACCACTGCATCTCAGCCTGGCATTAAGCTACAAACAATATGGGATGGGAACAAACAGCTGGGATAAGAAAGATAGGTCTGCTAACAGATACCAGAAGGATTAAAAAAAAAATAAAAGGAATTTTCCTTCTTTCCTAATATTTTTCAACTCTATGCATAGTTTTTATTCATAAACTAACAGAACAGACATGCTGACACAAGAGTGTCCAGTTAAAAATGCAAACATTTGAACAAGGAACAATTTATCACAAATAAATCCCTAAAGGCCTTGATCAAAACTTCCAGTGTGAGTGAACTCTTCAAATTACATTTAATTGCAATGTTACTAGCACAGTAATAGCACAATTGAAAAAGAAACTGCATAAATCCCTTAACTTCTTGCCTGTCAGATTTTCAACTGTATCTAAATAATTATCGATACTGCCATAGAAATACAGTGTAGAAACAGAGGATGAACCTGTGAGACCTACACCTAAATAAAGATTTCTGAACACTGGACCCCAAATTGAGGCTGCAAAAAATGGAATTGCAAAGGTAAGTAGAAAGGGAATCACCTGAAGCCACTTCTCAGGGAATATGTAAAAGGGCCTCATATAGAATTTTATGAGGATAGATAATTTTCAAATGAAAATGTTATGTTTATTTTAGGAGGGACAAGAGTGCATTCCATGAGGTCAATCAAAGATGAATATTTTGCAAAGGTATCTAATTTGTCTACTGGGTGCTTGCATAAAAATTATTTCAATAAAAGCCTTGGAAAGTTGTTTTAGGAAGTTTTACAGTGAATTTTCTCTGACTATTTAAAATATTTTGCTTAAGGACAGTAGAGTCATGGGAATGGAGAGATCTTAAGGTCTCTATGCATAGAAAGCAACTTACAGATGCAAACTCAGATTAAGCCAAGCAAACTGGCACCTATTGGGCTGGTCTTCAAAATGTGACATTTTGCTTAAGAAAAGAAATAAAAGAAATCACGTATTAAGGAGTAAGATTATTGGTAGATCATAACGAGCAGCACAAAAAAAGGTAAAAGCTCCATAAATAGCAACAACTTATGTGGTTTAACCCCAGCTGACAAATAAGTACCATGGAGTCACTCACTAACTCCCCTTGCTCTGCCCTGTCTGCAGCGAGACGGGGAGGAGAGCAGGAAAAAGAGAAAACACTTGCGTTGGGATAAGAATAGTTCAATAATTGAATAAAGAAAAATACCACAAATAAATAAATACAATGATCTAAGTAATATTGATCGATATAACAATAATGAAAAAGAGAGAAGAAGAAACCCCCAAACACCACAGGTGATGCACACTACAACCTGGTCACCATTTGCAGATTGATGCCCAGCCCCCAGCAGTGACATGCAGCTCCCAGCCAAATTCCCCAGTTTGTATGCCAGGCATGACCTTCTGTGGCATGGAATACCTCTTTGGTCTGTTTGGGTCAGTTGCACTGGCCCTGCTTTCTCCCAGTTTTTTGTGTGCCTGCTCATCATGGAAAACTGAAACTCCTTGATTTAGGGCAAGCACTGCTTAGCTGTAACCAGGACATCAGTGTGTTGTCAATACTATTCTCTTAGTAAATCCTAAACACAGCACTAAACCAGCTACTAGGAAGAAAATTCACTCTCTCCCAGCCAAAATCAGGATAATGAGAATCAAGACACATCCTTTAAAACATCCTGGCTGGATCTCATTAGATTCAAGCACATTTTCTTGCCACTCCACTTTGATCAATTTAGATTAAATTTTAGGATCCATATAAGTGATAACTCCTTTGAATTAATTCAAAGAATGACATTTAGTGTATGGTTATGAATTTCTGTAAATAAGCCTTTTAAAGATGTACATTTATTCATGAAAATCCCTAGACAATTCCTTCAGGGATAATAAGATAATTTTCTCGTTGGTAAATGGGTAAACTGAAATAAAAGCACAATTCACTGTGAGAAAAAGAAGTTTAAACAGTTCTTTCTGAAAATATTTTTCATCTTTACTCCAGCAAATTTTTTATTATGACTAGATGTTGGTACTATGAAAAATTTCCATTGTATCATTAAAACACAAGAAGCCTTGTGAATAATGAAGGTATATAACCTGCACTTCGAGAATACAAATGCCCATGCACACACATAAGATGTAGAAGAGGGCAGGAATGAAAACTAACAACAGGAGGAGGGCTAAACAGGATTGTGTAACATCCTGGTAATGTCGCAGATTATTCAGATCTATGACTAGATTGTTGACATTTGCTACATGAAGAATGGTGCAGGAAAAACCTCAGAAAGGTGCACCTTAAAGAAAAAGATATAAAAAAACCCCACATACACGAGTACTCAAAGAATCAATGAAAAGAGTAATTCTCAAAAGCAAAGATCTTTTTTCCAACCAGAGTATGCATTGATAGATGGGGATTTTTTTCTGCTCAGATTTTTTTTTTTTTTTTAAAAGACATATGACTACAAGATTTTTACAGATATGTATGGAAAATTTACTTACTGGACTTACTATTTTCAGTCTAAATTTATGCAGTTTGCAATGAGAAATACTGATACCTTAAGAGAGGGGGAAAAAAAGTGCAATGATACATAACTGAGAACACTGGAATTTGTAGCCAACAGCTGGAACCAATCCAAGACCCAATCCATCAAGCCACAAAAAGTTAGTACTTAGCAGGCTTCTACTTGCCTGAAGTAAGTACAGACCTACATCAGACCCTGTAGCAGGAGACATTCTGTTGATGGGATAAGTACACCTTCATGGCTGAAGATGTCTTGGTTTTAAGACTGAAATTTGCTTAAACAGTCTGCCTTAGTTTGTACAGATAAAATTGTGACCTACCACGAAAACATACAAATGAACTGAAGAAAACGAACTACAAATGAAATGGATTTTGCAAGAACAAATGGATTTGCAAAAGCAATTCCAAGCAAAAAACCAAACCAACAGAAATAAGAGGAGGCAAATGTGTGGTGGGATGGGAGAAAAATAATTAATGTAAGATAAACGTAAAAGCATGTAATTGAGTAATAAGGACTCTTGACTACAGCATGAAAGGAGCTGTAGACATTTGGTGTCACTTTCAATTCAAATAAAAAAATTGTTCCCAAGGGATTTGCAGAGCACTGATCTAAAGTCATTCAGACAAAACTAGGGATTCTGAATTCCTGCTATTTCTGTAAAAACTCATTGATCACTAAGTAGGAACAAATACAATGTCTCCTCCCCACGCCCCATAAAAAGGTCTAACAACAGCTACTCCAAGAACTACCCTTTCCTGACCACCTTGGGAAACAGTGATTTAGAAAACTGATGGCTGACTTCGCAGACCAGCTGGTGATTGAAGGAGTCACAGTGTAATTACTGGATTCCTCTCAAATCTGCACATCCAATTAGCTCTGATTTTCTCTAGGATTAATGCTGACATGACAGGGAACAGCACTTGGTGACTGCAGCCATCCCATTGTTCCTAGGCTCTGTGTACCTATCACAGACATTCTATCCCATAATCCCTTGGCAGAATAATGGGATGTGTCCTTAGAGAAGCACAGTCTTCTCATCTACAGCTCTCATTGCAAGGCTATTTCATAATATTACTGTTGATAAAGAAACAGGACTTTTTCTATGCTCCTAACATACATAATATTCTGCATTTAATAATGCTCTGCTTTTTTACCATCTGTTTCTCCATCAGTTGCCACAAATATATTTTAAAAACATCCTTTAGGCTCTCACAGATCATCAAACTTCCTTTTCCTAAATGCCTTCCAAGTTTGGAAGCAACCTGCTATACTGCTTCATAAAATAAAATAAACCAACAAAAACTACAACAGCCCCCTCATAAAAAAACAAAAAACAAACCAAACAATTTACGACCAACTATTCTTACTGTCCTTTCCTAAAAGTTACAATCCTGCATTTATTTTTTTTCAATTATTATTGCTGGTGAGATTAAATCATGGCAGGGAAAAACTTCACCCTCTATTAACATAATCTATGTTAATCTAGAGATACATCTTTATACTTGGTAAACACAGGCTGGAGTTATGTCCCGACCACCATACCCATCTCTCCCTTAGAGTACTGCATTCTTTATCAAGAAATACTAAGTGTATATTGATTCAAAGAATCTTCAGATGTTTAAGAAAGAAAAACGGAAGTTTACCTGGAAAAACTCTGTAAAAACTGCTCATACTTACTGCAGGGATTTTGTACTCTGGAACATTCTGATCTCTCACTTAATTGCTTCTGACTCATAAAAAAGACGCAACAGAACCTATTAAATTCTTTTAGATATTAGTCACTTTGTTCCAATCTTTCTTTGTTGATTAAGAAGATCTCATAAAGATTTGCAACTCAATAGATTTACCTCTGCATTTACACACGTGTGAGACATGAGTTGGGGGGTTGGAGAGTAAGAGCCACTGGGAACTTAAAAGAGAACAACAGCAAAGCAAGATAGAGAAGGATTGTAGATGCTGCAAAATGTGCACTGTTTCAGTTCTAGAGCTAGTTCTACCAACTCGTCCAATGCTGAAAATCAAGATAATCCACCATTAGGAGTAAATTCACCACATATAATGTTTTCTTTCCTTGGCTAGTGTTTCCTGCGACTTGAAACATGCAATATGCTAAAAAGACCAAGAGCACATACCCACTGAGTCTAGCAGGCGTGACACATGCTGAGCATTACAGACAAAAAAGCTTTTTTTTCAAACTCTTCCTCTAAAATCACTCCTATACTTTGGTTTAGTTACAGATAATTACAGAAGCAGGACAGAAAAAAGAGTCATTGCTCAATGCACACAAAGGCTAATGATTTTTAAACAGTTTGTAAAGAAATAAAGCAAACAGACCCCAAAACTAGTTGTTGGTTTAGGTCAAGCATTCAGTGCATCACAAAGTTCTGATGGAAAGTTCAGAACTGTCCAAGACTGATTATTTCAACTGCAACAGTGCCAAGAGAGCTCTATCCGGTCCCCTGAGTGAAAATTACAAAAGGAAAGTATGTCTCCAGTCTTTCTGAAGAGGCAGATCACCGTAGCTAAGATCACAGGAAGTTAAATCAGTCCTTTTGGTCTGGAAATTGGTAGTAGAGTAATGCTGGATCCTCTCTCCTCTTCCCCCAAAAAACAGGGAGAGATGCCACCACAGGTGAAATGGTACCTCAGTGAGAGTTATGTTTTCCACAGGACAACTAAAGAAGCAGTAAGCAGCATGCTCCAGCATTGAAAATGTGCATGCAGACATTGGATAGCTTGGAATTACTCATTATTGCCAGCTATTTTAGCTCAATAATTTTTGTAAAAAGTCAATAATCAGCTTATTGTTTATAAATAGCTTTTTTTCTGGTCAGACCTACAGGTAAAAGTACACATGGACACACATTTGTCCTTGATACATTTCCCTGACAGAGCCTGAAATCTGCAGCCTGAGCTACTGATGATGACAAGGTATTTTTCATTTTGGATGTATGCTTTTCTTTTTCCAGATAGCAGACTGTCACAGATGAATATTTAACATTAGCATTTCTAGTTCAGAGGCAACAATATACATATTCACATTACTGCTGCCTCCATGAAGATGACACTGACTTACCTCAGGCAAGACGGTAGCAAACAGCAGGCAGCAGCAGGCTGAGCACTAGAATTCCAGTGCCGCATGATAATTTCCATCCTACCGTACCATACTTTTCCTTACATTTTTGATTCTTTACTGGAAACTGAATCAGAAAATTATAAAATACAATCTTAATGAAGGGAACCAGCACAAGAGACAATAGGTTCAGTGGTGGAACATGAACCAGCATGGCTCCTAAAATCTAAGGTCTTATTTAACATACGGCTACAAGGTCAGAAAAATCCCAGTTATCCTCTTAGAAATTGATGGAAAACATTCCCACTCCTAAGCCTCTCAAAATACACATTTCTAACAAAATTTGCATTCTGCATCTTCCATCCTAGTGAAGCCTTCCCTTCTGCTTAAAAAGGACACCCAATAAAAAGTCAGTCTAGAAGAATAATGCCTGTAGCAGGCCACAAGTATTTCTTAGTAAGTGAGCCAGAAAGAGCTGCACATGGAGAGAGTCATTAGAGAGGCTGCCTGAAATTTTTGAGTGCATGGGGATCACCTTTCAGGATGAGTAAATCAGACCTCATCTAAACACCATGCTATGACTACAACCGGACATAACAGGAACTCCTGCAAAGCAGTAAAAGGCTCTTCAGAACTGTGCCAAGACAGTGATATAAATGCATTTTAGTTTCAGTAGAACCTGGTTGTTAATAGTCTAGAATTACTTCTGGCTTTCGGTAGAAGATTTCCCAGGTAATTATGACCAGATGCCTGAATTAGGTACATGCTCCAAGAACAAGTTTTTTTTTAAATTAAAGGTAAATACCTTCTGCTGCTAGAGCTCTTTGGTCATTGAATTGAGCACAACCACTGGGACAGTTAAACCTTCCTAATAAAAATTGCTACAATATACATTAGAGCATAATTTGTCATTTAAAGACATTTCAGGGTTACCATTTTACTGTTTCCAGTTAAAGCCTTCTGTTATCACATTTTCGTATCATAAACTAACCTGAAATAAAGAAATCCCTAAAATAGTTCCAGAACCTTCTGCATGTTTTGGGCTAGAGCATCAAATAATAAAACAGTCTACACTGCTGTCAGTGACATAGAGAATAAATGCAGTTAGATTGTATGAAAATTAGAAGGTCAGACACAAGTGAACTATCTGCAATTGCAAAGTAAACACATGCTCTGACAGGTGCCTGATGAGCAGACTGTCACTTAAAATAAGTAGATGAAGACATACAAAAATATTGATGCAGAGCAGCATATACTCCCCCTCAAGAGAGCAACACCAGTTATTTCTGAGACAGAAACAAGAATGGCAGAATTGGGCAGTTCACATGTTGTCCTGATTGCATAAAATTGTGCAATATCTTTCCCCTGTGTGAAAGCTCAGATAAGCTCAAATGTCTACTAAAATCACTGTCTGCTTCCTTGGACAGCTATACAAAATGCCCAAAATAAGGAAATTAAAAGCAACCAGTAAGCCACTTTTTTAATATGTACACCTCGAAATACATTTTTTAGGATTACTGTATTCTGCAAGAATATATAAAGATACTGAACTGTCATCTATGCATTACCTATAACACAAAATTTACAAGACAAAGAAGGGAGATTTCCACCCACTACTGAGTCAGTATTCATGGCACAGAGAGACTGTGGTTTTGTCAGGTTTGCATTGCTCTTGACAGTCTCCATACAGACAAATAAAGAATAGGTATTTAAAGTGTATGGAGACTGTCTGGGAGGAATGCAGAGACATCATCTGAGCATCTGGAGATTAAGTTAGGAAAGCCAAAGCTCAGATATAACTGAATCCAGCACGGGATGTCAGAGGCAATAAGTAAAGTAAGTAGATGGGTGAGTAGGAAAGCTAGGAAGACTGGTGCCACTGCTGAACTTAGAAAATACTGTTCAGTGGGAATCACTACTTACTATTTCTTAGCAAAGTGTGTCATATACCTTTACAAAGCTTTTGGGGGTTGTGTTATCTCAAATATGTGTCACTTGGGTTTTGTGATTTTGGGGGGTTTTTTTGTTTGTTTGTTTTTGTTTTTGTTTTGGTTCAAATTTGGATAGCCAAGAGTTCAAGACACAAGTGGCTTTTGCATGTTCCACTACTATGGATAGGAAAATTCTACCTTTCATGTACTGAGCTCATGTCATGTCAGTAATTACCAAATTTCACTGTACCTTTCTTACAAAGAACCATTTGATATTTGTCAATTTAACAAAATCTTTAAGAATACATTTTTACAGCATCATAGATTTGGGAAAAAAAAAAAATCACTACTTTGGCTTGCACTGCAGCATTTACTAAAAACATTAAGTCTTGAATTCAACATTTTCTCATTTCCTTTGTATGTGAGTATGTAATATAAGTCAATATGTCTTCACTCTGCAATTTAATCCAGTAGATAAATCTCTTATAACAAAACTGAAATCACATCTCCAAAGGGAAGCAAAGAAAGTCAGTTTTCAGAATGAATACTATTCGCCTGATGCCCTTTTAATTGATTATTTACAGAAAACTTAGGAGTCTGCTTCCATACCTTTTTCCAAGTTACGCTTCCTGAAGAGCATTATAAAGATGTAAGCACGTAGCAAGATCTTGCTCTCAATCCTACTGAAAGCATCCTTAAATAAAGAGAACCTCTTGTCCTGCTGGCAAGGCAGGCCACTTCTGGGAAAATATGGCACTGAAATGTGACAGAGTACGTCACACTGTGTTCCCTTCACTGTAAGAAACTGCAGTTTTTCTTGTTAGTTTGTAAAAAATACACTGCTAGTAATACAGTTGCTTCCCACACAGGAAGAGGAGCAAAGGACTTTTCCTTTAGTGTTAAGGAACAAATGTCACAATGTTCCTACCACTTGCCAAACTTGGAAAAGGGAATTCATCAGTTGCCTATCTTTTCATGTAGTTACTTTGCAAGTGGAAAGATAGTACAACTTGCTGGTGATCTGATTAAGTTTTTGTTGCTGCTTTTGTACCCAAAAGAAGAGACCTGGGTACAAGACAATAGCAAATAAAACTCCATGAGTATTGCCTCACAGCACTGTTACAAAAGACATGAACAGAAAAGTCAGGGATGCTATCGAAACCACACATTTCTCCTGATGATTCTCCTACACAGATTGTTAATCATAATGATTCCTTAATGAGAGAAGGGGAAGGGAGGGG
>JAODKT010001744.1:48642890-48658458 GCA_027576195.1 Cossypha heuglini
TGTCTTAAAAATTAAAAATAAACAAATCAACCAAAGGCTGAAAACAATTTATTTTCCCTCTTGTCTTTTTCTTTCATTTTTCCATGATCATTTGTACATCCCCATACAATCCATTCCTTGAGATATTCCAACTTAAAAAAAGTAGTGAATAACAGAGAGAGTAATTATGATGACCATTGCTTAGTCACTTCATTGTTTCTCTTTCCATTTATATGTCACCCAACTTTTCAATTAAAAAAAAAAAAAAATAAGTTGGGAAATCTTTCTTTCTGCAGGTTTTCTTTTTTTTTGTGTCTCATATAAATACGTCTCCATAGAATTCCGTTTCATAACATTGGGTTTTCCATCTAGCTTTTTTTTTTTACTATTTCCTTTGCTCAGTTTTCTCATTTCTTTCCTGTTCCAACTTCATGCTTTACATTTACCTTTCTGGACTTAGGATATGCATAGATGAAAATATGAAGCAGCCAAATTTTACAAGCCTTTGACTATATCTGCACAAATATTCAGCATCTGTCTGTGGAGTTCAGCAGAAACTTTCTTCAGTGCTTTGATAGTGGTACAAAATAGCTGAAAACAGGACGAAGCTCAGCCCTTGAGTAAAAACATCCGCATTAAGAGATTTTTATTTGCAAATCAAAATTATATATGTGCTTTCAAGGAGGCTAGTCCATTAATCTAGATAATGGGAGGACTAAAATACATCGATCATTGACATCCAGTCTTAAAACAGAGTAACAATTTAGCTATTAAAGCAAACAAACAAAAGCTCACACTAAAGAAACAACAGAACCACCCCCCTAGTTTTTCAAAAGAGTGTTAAGGTGATTTGGGTCAGATTTTGTCAAATGCAATCAGATGAAAAAAATGTTCACAAAGAACTATGGCGGTAAAGCCATTTCACTTTTCTAAATGAATAAATCAAAATTCAAAATTCAAATTTCAAAACCCTCCTCAGCCTTAGGGAGCTTGAATCTAAATTTATTGGTTCTTGGATGGTATGCGATCAGGTACCCTAGGTTCTTCTTAACTTTGTATTCTCAGACACACAGGTCTTCACTGCAGTCTGACACTCCTCCTCGGTGGATGCGCTGCAAGCACTGAGTTTGGTCTCTCAAGCTCACTTTTGGGTCAAATGCATACAAAAACAAGCACAAACAGTATAATTTCTGGCACAGTTAATGAAGGAAGAAAAGAGCATCCCTGAATGCATTACTGTCCCCTGAACAAATCTTTCAGGCCCAAGATGATAGAAAACTCCATTCGCATGCGTTGCCAAAGACCAAGTGTAATTCAGTGTCTGCCATTCTTCCACTCTGCAAACTCCAATATCTCTGTTTCAGGAGGCTGACAAATACCTCAGTCAAGTACTTTATTTTAAGAGTTACTATTTCATTTGCTTGAGTCTGGACTTGAACCATTCGCCCCAAATACCAGTACTACTGATTTCTCTTTTCCAGGGGCTTAGAAACTGCCTTAATTTTCAATTTTGTTTTTATATTCCCTAAAGACAATAAATCTGTGGAAGTATTAGTTTGAGACAACAATTTCAGTTGACTGTATGACTACTCTTTTGATTTAACTCAATTTCCCAGGAACTCCTCATCCAAGAATCTGTCATTAGAGTGACTTTCCCTAATGTTTGTCTATTTCTCATCAAATCCAGAATCTCGTCAGATCCTGTTGACTCTGGAACTAGTTTCTAAACTCAGCATGAGATACAGGATTCACTGTCATAAGCTAAGAAAAATTCAAGTTCAGAAAATGTGAAGTCAATAAACATATATTTTACAATGGTCTCCAGTGTGAATATGGACCTAAATAAATTTAGCGTAAACCAACTCAGATGTACGATGTTTTGCATTCCTGTAGGAAATTCACTATTCCTTTGCCTCTTTCTTGTGTCCAACACCACAAATACAAAAAAAAAGAAAAAGTTCCTAAAGGAAATGTAGTAGAAAGTGTCTGAATAGATCTGCAGCTGGTATGTGGCACTGCTGGATATTCTAGAAAACTCTTAAACCATCCTATTATAAAATTTCCATTTATTTTTGGCCCAGGCCTTCCAGAGACTGGGAAGTAAAACAAGTCAGGCAAGTGTTCTTCCTGTTTTTAGCTTGGATTCTCAGACTTACGTAGTCAGGTTTTCTGTTCCCTATAACCAAGACTCCTGAGCCAAGTGACTGCATCTACCCACACTGGTCAATTTTAAAGAAGTTACAGAGAGGTGAGGTCCTAAAATAGTCCATAGAGGAGAAGGAAGTGACCCCCTAGGTGTTGGCAATGGTAGGAAGAGTGCAGAAGCAGCATATGCACTGCTTGGCACAGTGGGTCCACAGAGAAGAAGAAGAAAAAAAAGACAGGGAAAAGCCCTCAAAAGAGAAAAAGTTTGAATTAAATTTTTCTTTATTTTTAAGACTAAAGTCAGCCACCACAGAAAGGTAAATCTGGGAAACTCATTTAAAGGCTTACAGAAACATTTGTTTAAATGAAAACAGAAATGTTAGAAAAATGGAACAAATGTCCACAGGCAGGGAAAAATAAGCAAACAAAATGGGGTTACTACAAAATGCAGATATCCCTATTTCATAGCAATTCAAAGTTATCTAACATCAACTAAGCATATCAAAACCACTCTTAGAGGCTTAAGATTGCAAAAAAAAGTGTAGGATATTTTGAAGGTGCTATAATTTTGTGCCAAAATACTTTGTATCTTCATTACATGTACAATGTTGGTTCCCCCTCTATCAAACTGACAGCTCTTTTAATAGTAGTCCATTTCCTGTCCTTAAGAAATGCATGTGGTGGGAAGTGTTCCAGAGGGGATCCCAAAATTCTTCCAAGTATTAAAGATTAGAAAATCAATGAGTGGTAAAATTATTCATGTACTGTTTATCATGAGGAGTTATTTTTGCATTGCTTTTCTTTTCAATCAGATATCTCAAAGCCCAAAGTTAAACGGGTAATTCTAAAAATAGATTGACACCATATAGTACAACAAGGAGCAGAAAAAGGGAGCCAGGCCTTGAGTAAAGGTCTGACCTTTTTCTCTTCCATGGAAGGAAAGAGCATGACAACTTTTAAGAGTGATCTCTAACCCCTGCTGCCAGAAGTCAAATACAGGCAACAGAAGCATATGCATCTGTCCTACACTACTGGAGACTGGAAGGTGATTTATCAAAGCTCTTGTCAAGATAGCTCTTGATTTCTTCCGGAAGAGGTGCAATATAAGATGACTGGGCAGGATTCTTGCTGTTGGATATACACTTTAAACTTTAACACTTTACATGGAGGGTGATTGCACAGCATGCCCATATTTCATCATAAAATAAATAAGGACATTACATTCTGTAATCACTAGAATATCAAAAAGCTACTAGTTTTATGCTTGCTGGGTCAGAACCTTCAGATTTTAATGACTTTCAATTGTAGACAGATGAGCACCATGAATTGCTGTGACAGAGCTGAAAATGTCCCATTCTTCTTCGTAGTCTTAATGCATCCAGAAATCTATATTGCTTTTCTGCATGGTCTGAAAGCTGAAAAATTCTAGATCCTGGAGGAAATTACAGAGACCTATGAATGAGCAAAATCAGAAGAAAGAAGAGGATGGAATCAACTTTTCTTTAAATAACATATGTAAACAATGGGTTTCTTTTAGTCTAAGTTTTATTATTGCCAGCGATATCATGTTTCTATGAAAAAGAAAGACACCAAATGCAGCATGGGAAGCAGAGTGAGGGAGGGGAATCTGCCTCTCTGCCCTTCTCTCATGAGGACCCACCTGGCAGTACCATGTCCAGCTCTGGATTCACCAGCAGAAGGTGTAAGAACTTAAAGAGCACAGCTGCCTGTCTCAAACACTGTTAAGGCCACAGAAAGACTTTGCCATAAGCACACAATGGAACAACATTATGTTACTAACTTCAGGCTTGTTGGAGGCAAGATATGATTAGTGATTAATGCAGCCAGACAAAAAATCCCACTCTGGCAAACTGTAAAAAAACAAAGCAGCTGCTTGTATGCATATCACTGGTCAAAGACCCCCACAGGTTAGGGGAGAGACTCCCAAATATGCCCACACCCGAATACACCTCCAAGGATACCTGGAACTTGGACTGCAAGTTAAGCCACCATTACAGGAACTTAAGATAAACGTAGTACTGTTGTCTGGGTGTTATCTCAGACCTAGGGGAAGACTAACAAAGCCGGGGGAGAAGAATGTGTCACTGATAATGGACATAAAGAACGCAGAATTTATGGGTCAGAAGGAAAGCAAACTCACTGTGTTGAAGCAGCTCTGATTGAGTAACAGGTTGTGTATTAGGTTAGATACAAGGAAGAAGTTTTTTACAAGGAAGCTGATAAAACACTGGAATAGGCTGTCCAGAGTGGTGGTGGGTGTCCATCCTTGTAAACATTCAAGGTCAAGATGGATGGGGCTCTAAGCACCTGATATAGTTAAAGATGTTCCTGATCATTGCAGGGGGGTTGAAGACCTTTCAAGAATCTTTCCAACACAAACTATTCTAAGATTCTATGCTTCTATGAACAGCAGGTTCCCTCAAAAAGATTCAAGTCTGTTACTGGAGACGCATCATTAGGGGTTACAAAGAAAATTCAGATTTTTTTTTTTACTTCCTTTTGTTTTTCCTGAGAAATATGAAAGGGGGGAAAAAAAGAGTTAACTAAAGCTATACAAAATTTTAGGAACACTTTCCAGATGTTACCCTCAGAAAGAAGCAATGACAAACATAAAGTGAAGAACAATTCCCTTAAATCTTGGAGTCACCAGCTAGCAAGTCACTCCTAAGAAGAAAATTAACGTTATTTGAACAACTCCAAAAGGTTGACCTGGTTAATTTCAAATCACACCTCTGTTTCAGAAAGGTGTTTATTAATATTATAATGGCCATAGTCAATGCAGACTGACGTTCTGTGAGCTTGAATATTCAGTTAAATCCTGCATGTATCTTCTATATTGAAAGCTTCAAAGCATTTTTGGTATGTATACAAATTGAAAAAAAGTCATTACTAACGTTACATAAATGTTTTGATTTGTTTTGTGAATGACGACTTCTCTTCATGAGAAGATAGGGCTGGTAGGTTACTTTTCACTTGCTCTCCTCTCATTCCCGTATTGTTTTCAGAGTATTTTTGCATTTATAGCTTAATATTATTTATTTTCTGAACATAAAAGCATTAAATTTCTCTCTTTATTTACCCAATGTGGCAGTCATTTTGTTTTCAGTCTATCCAAGTAAAATATACTCAATCCTGTCTAGGAAACAAACATGGAAAGCAAAGTACAGTCTAAAATTTTTTATCATTATTAAAGTACATATCCTTTTTTCTTCACAAAAGTCAAACTGTTCCTGTTTTCATAAGGAAAAAGCATTTTGACATGACTAGCACCTGAAAACCTCAAGCGATAGTCTGACATCATCACAGTTTCGAGAGAGCCAGAGCACATGCAGACATGCCAACATGGCAGAGAAAGCTCAAAACAAAGGGCTTCATTCTACACTGGTCAAAACAAGGTCAAACTTAGCAACAAAAATCAATATTGTCAAAGAACATCCTAAAAACTGCACAGGGAAACATACAAGAGTGCTCACTGCAGACATTGAGCTCCACACTTGGATAAACATTGCACTGGGTATGATCCCATATGGAGGGGAGCTTGATACATGAGTGGCTGGAAAAGAAAGCTGTTGATCTAACTTCTTAAAATATCACAAAATTTGCAGGAATTTTAATTATATATAATAATGAATATTTTATAAGGCAATGTCTCTTCATAATAGTCTTATATTTATTTTTTTTGTTAATAACCAGAACTTGCAGATATCTGGGCAGAGAAAAATAGTTATTCCTCATATCTTTGATCTATCTGTCCATAGCAAGGGAGTTTGACTAGATCATTTTCGAAGGTTCTCTCCAATCCAAGCCATTCAGTGATTCTCTGGACACTATACAAGTAACGTATATATTTTTACAACTTCTATTAGCTCAATATGAACACCTTGTAGGCAGTCTTTCTGGAAAAAAAGAGTAGGTTCTAGAAGACAACACTTCAGTTTGCAAGACAAGCAATCTACCTAAAGATTTGATCCACAAAGGTCCTTTATTCGTGACTGCTGGTAGGCAGGAAAGTTATAAATAATGTAAAGAAGCCCAACTTCTTAATTTCTCAGTCCTACTCTGTTCAGATAGAGCACTACCAAAATCTGTCTCTTGAACTACAGGTCTTACAAGGCCAGCAAGCTCTACCTACAATGTGTGAAATTTCTTTGGAGGTGTAAGTTCATTTGTCAGACATGACAGTTTTACAGTGGAAATAACTGAGACTGATGCTGGAATTTACTCCAAGTGAAGAAAGAAAGTGAATCTTGTAAGCAAAGAGAAAGGGCAAAACCTTGAGCTAAAGGGCAAACCTTGAGCTAAAGGGCAAACCTTGAGCTATGAGTATTCTCAACGCAGAACTAAACAGCTGTTGTGTTCTTCCAGGCCAACTCTTAACTATGTAAAATTTAGACATAAAGATTGAAATTCTACTCTACTCTTTATCCTTAAAAATGAATGCAACAGATAGATTAAAGCTGCAAGAGTGGATAGCCAGAATTTCTGGCCATTTTAAGTATCCACAATAGCTACTCACTCCCTGAGCCTATAAAATAACATGAATCTCATAATCTCAGTACCTGTCTCTATCTGACAGAGCCTTTTATATTTTGATTGATACTTGACACTTATCAGACTGTTTGGACAGATCCTCGTGACAATTTGGAAAGACATTTGCTGGGTTTCCTGTCAGAATTTCATGTTCACACAGCAGACCCCGTTAACGCAGAATCAGAAAAAAACATCCCTTGAATGCAAAAGAGAAACAAAATTAGTTCCTTCCAATTAACTCTGTCAATTTTTCAGAAGATTTTAAACTTAATTCATGACACAAGAAAATCTAATGCAATGTTTTATATGATACTTACCAATGCTGACTTCAGGAGAAACTTGAAAAAAACCACGTTATTTTATTCAGCAGCGGAAATGTATCTCCAAGAGCTCTAATCTATGACAGGTTTGTGGTCGTTCGTATAAATTTCCCAAGATAGTTCCCAATCAGGACCTGGGCTCCTTTGGACCTGACAAGGGCCAATCGGGATCTGATTTTGATATTGACACATTGTTACACCAATGAGAAAATTTATGTGCCTTCCTGAAACACCCATATAAAGATGAAAAACTCGGGGAATCTCTCTTTTTCATTTATGGCCTCTCAGAAGATAATTGCTTGGCTAGGGCCAGGCCCTGTGTGGGCCTGGGTGGGCCCGGGGCCAGGGCCAGGGCCAGGGCCGGGCTGGAGAGGGGAGACCCTTAGGCCAATGAAATCCTGGCTGCTTTCCTCCTGCCCAGTGTGGTGGAAATGCTGCCGCTGCTGACACCTCAGGAGAGCAGCCCTGGGCAGGGGCCGCCTGCTGCGGCACCCGCGTGGCCTGGGGGACAGACAGCCGGGCCCAGCTACCCCAGCCCAGCCCCAGCACGGCCTGGAACACTCCAGCCCAACTGCTCCAGCCACTGCCCGGACAAGGTATGGACTCTTTCACTGCCCACAATGAGACTGGCAGACACTTTGTTCTCTCTCCTGAGTGAAACAAAAGGACCAAGATGAAAACGCAGACAGAAACAGCATGAAAACACCAATGCCAGACAAAAGGAGGAAGTCAAGGTTCCAGATAGAAGGGATTGATGGAGATATCTCACTCTTGCTCTGCAATTTCTCTTTTTTAAGCTGTGAAGAAGAGATGGGTGTTTCCCCATAGAAATGAATTGTGGGGTGGATGAAATGTTCTAACTGTAGACATGAGCAGAGACATTTGTGCTAAAGTAAGGAGATGATGAAATGGCTGTGATCCCATAAGCTTGAATAGAGAGTAGAAGACCCCTGCTGTCCCCCAGGAAAGAGAAGAAGAAAGACCTCTGTTTTCAAAAATGAAGAGAGCTTTTGTTTGAGCTGTTATAATCCTTAAAGTGTGCCCCATAAGTTGACATGGTCCTCGATAACAGTTGTGGGAAGATTGATATTCGAGGAAGGGATTTTTACACAGGGATCAGATTTCCGTTCTCCTGGGCGGCTGATTCACTGTGACATCGAGGCCATGAGAGAACTGTTTCTTGTGGAGAAATCTCCATAGACTGAAGACAGAAACTCCTCTCCCAAGTAAATTGGTGAAAGAGATGGTAAACTGACTGATTTGTTTCCGTACATTGTCAGTGTGAAAGAAAAGAAGTTGTGGGGGGAGGAGAAATGTTCTGAAAGTTTAATTCTGATTCCTATTATTTTTCCTTATAGTTTCTAGTAATAAAATTTTTCTTCAAACCTTTTAAAGTTTGAGCCTGTTTTGCCTTGCTCCTAATCCTATGTCACAGCAGGAAATGAGTAAGTAATTCTAGTGGATGCACTGGCGATCTGGCCAATGCTAAAACCTCAACATAAATTGGTGCATTGGCTGGGAAATCTCAAATTGGCAAACCAAAACCACTACAAGGTTTCTATGATCTTCAACTGAATTTGGACAACAGGGAAATCACATAAGTGAATTACAGTTAGGGGAGGACAAATATTGTGTAAATGGTCTTCACACAAGCAGAAAGCCTACTGTAAAGAACAGCCAGCAAATTTAGTGAGATTGGAAGGTAGAATAGAGAGCAAGATCTAAAAAAAAGTGTTCCAGGCTTTCTTCCACAATGGATTTTGGTTGAAAAATACCATGTTCAAATGACTTTTATAATATTTGAACATGCCTTGTATCATCCAGAAAATTTAAAATTCCAGTTCACCTTCTAATAGAACTCCAGATCTGAATTAATTGTAAAGATAATGCCTGCCTGACTTCACATCACTGTTTTAGATAACAAGAGGATAGAAACTTTAGTACATTTAGTGGATTCAAACAGACACGTGGAGAAACTAAGAAAATATAATGCTTTATAAAATTTTGGATTATAACTATTTTAAGAAGGTAAGTTTTTTTGGGTTTTTTTTGGAAGTTGTAAATTTTCATTACTGAAATTAAGTATGAGATTACTGTGATTAAGTATGGAAGTCCTCTAGATGAATGCAGGTGAGATGATCTTAGAAAGTGGTCAGAAGTGCTAGTTTAAAACTTCCATCATATCAATACTTTTCCAATTTACAAATATGTGTACATAAGTACTGATATTTATGCAATTAAATCTCATTTAGTTCAGCGAATATGCATTCACTTGAAAGATTATATAATTAGGCCTCATATTTTTGTAGAACTTCAGTCACTATACTATCACACTCAAAACATATACATTACTGCTTCATTTTGCCTAATTGCACTTTATGACAACATTCACATTTCCTTTTTTCTGACAGATAGGTTGTCACAATACTTCTTCACACCACTAGATTTTATGAAACTTCTGGCAAAGGTGAATGTTACAGTACTAAATTTTGTTCTATATGGCTTTTAGTCCTCAGAAAATGTAAGGAAAAGAGTTCCCTAGTTTACCCAGAAAGTATATCACTCATGCTGCACTCTGTGTTTATAATTTCTATAGAATATTCTTTCTACACCTACGTTTGTGCAAATTCTTAAAAGGAGCGCAATTTATGTTCTCCACTCTTTCCCCCAGGGGAGCAACCCAAGTGCATTCAAGGCACACAACAACAAATAAAGAAAAATAGCATTTACTGTCTTGCAATTCTACAGGGAAAACCTAACAGGGTTTTGGCTGGAATTCCTAATTTTCTTTAAATCCTCCATGGCTTTTAAACTTAATAATTTTCAGAACACTTCATTATTTTATTTCCTGATATGTTCTGGTTTTACTTATACATATCACATGAACTTCAAAAAATAGTCATTCTAGAGTATTCTTTTCTGACAAGGTCATTGAAGAGAATAAAATGAATAAAAGCCAGATTAAATTTTCAGAAGCTGGTAATATACAGTTTGTAAAGTTTTAAGTATTGTAAACTAGGACAGTGAGTCTGCATACAATATAAAAGGTCAAAATACAATAAACTTATTTACAGTTCAAAACATGGTATTTGGCAGCACAGTCATTGGAGCAGCCTAGCTATTTGCCCTAGCAGAGATGTCTGGGAATATCTTCCTATTTTCTTTGGGTTTACCACCTTTCAAATCATTGGTTGATAAGAGTTTCACTGTCTCTGACAGTAAAAAGTAAAAATAAAAGAATAAAAGAATAAACTAAGAAGTGAGCAAATGATTTAAATAACTAAGCGTGCACTGAGCACCTGCCTTGAATCACCTCTTGAGATACCATTAAAATACTATCAAACACTCAAACCTTGAAACTAACTTGAAATAATGGAAATACTCCCTAAATTAATTTTGTTCAACAGTCTGGATTAGAAACGAATCTCAGATGAAATATGGAAACACAAAGACTAACACTGTGTAAATATATGCTGTGCTTCTATTCAAAACTGATCTCCTAAAAGAAATGGTTAATAACCCATTATGACTGCCACCCAGAAAAACATCATTGTTCAACCAAAGGTCTTTTGCTGGGAGGTATTATATGTGAATTTTGCAGTGTGGATGTTAATAAGTCATTGTGAAATGCCTAAGTGAATTTCCTGTCTATAACGAGTCATTTTCACACTTCAAGGGAAAATCATGTGTTTCAATAGGCGGGAAGAGGACTCTTCAGCTGAGCTGCACATGTACTGGTTGATCAGAGGAAAAATATGAATTGGGAACTACTCCACTGCTCTAAAGGCCTGCCCCATACACCTCAAGAGGAAGACTCAAATGAATGAGCTGTATTTGCATGTGGGGTCAGGGTCAAGGAGACAGATTACTTTGCAAAGGAAAGAGGTGAATTTATACACTCAATGAACAGAGATACAGTGAGTAAAACATATGATGCAGTAGTAATAGGGGTGGGGTAGGGACAGGAAAAAAAAGGGAAATAGAACACAAAATTCAAATAACTACACCTATTTTTTTTTGTTTTGTTTTGTGTGGGTTTTTTTTGTTTTGTTTTGTTTGTGTATGTTTTGCAATTCTGAGAGAGTAAAGTGTTTATGTTCAGGCATTAATACTGATATAACATGTTATTTTCTGAAGACCAAAGTTTAAAACTTAAAAATCAATTTTTGAAAAACATCTTTTGAAAGAGTTAGTCAGTATGTGTTACAAACATTTATTGCCGTAGAAAATTAGATATGGGACTCTGGATCATAATTTTGAAGAAATCCTGAAAATTTACTTATGTTGTTCTGCTGTGTCCCCCCAGTTGTTCCCCCACAAATGAGCACAGAAAAACCTCAAAAAATCACAACCACCACCAATAGAAAACAAACTAAAACAAATAAACAAACAAAACCACCAACCCAAAACACACCAAGAAAAACAAAACAAAAACACCAAAACCAAACAAACACACACCAAAAAGGTGTCATTACAGACATAAGCTCCATTTTCTAGCTCTGTCTGATCAAACACATTTTAGATTCTTCACCTTGACCAAGCCCAAACCAACCACCCTTCAGGCCACAGCACAAAATCTCTCTTCCCTATCCACAAAGTGTTTCCCCATAAATGATTTGGCCTGACTGTTCCTGTAGACAATGCCGAGTTAGCCTTGTAAGGGCTTGAGCTAAGAACAGGATAAAATTACATCAATCAGTCATCAGACTCAACTGAGCCACCTTAAGTAATTCTTGCACCAGTAAGGAGATACCAGTAAGGGAAGATAACTTTTGCTCAGCTGCTTTCACTGTTTTTGCACCTGAAGTCCCCTGGAAGCACTGTAAATTCAGAGGATCTCAGAGGCATTGGTCTTCTTTTTTTCTTTAAATTGAAGTGGAAATTGCTCAGTTTCTATACTGCCTGAATGCACTGGCATCCCATGCAGAGAGAAGTTGTTTTTAGGACTCAGGGTTTGAAAACAGGGCTTTCTACATTTAAGTATTAGCATTAAAGCATTTAGAAGCCAGCACAGAAACAGAAACACCACCATAGCCCAGTGGCTGCATAAGCTGTAACACATTTAATTTTGGATTAATGGATGAACAGTATTAATGTAAACTATGCTACAGTAGGTGATTCTTGAGAGGAAGAGTACAAAGAAACAAAGGAGTACTATATCTTAATGGGCAGAGATGTAAGAACAAGGCTGCTTAAAGATCATTGCAAAAATGAAAAACAAGATACTACAAAAGAAATTTGAAATTAGAAAGTTTAGCAAGTATCTGTTACAATAAAATTAAGATAAAGAGTTGGCTTCTATATTTATAGTTATTGTGGATCTTTGTAAAACTCTGTTTTCTATATAGAAACTTATGCTAATTATGCAAGACATCATAACAGAGTTACATCCAAAGAACAGGACAACCACTTAACAGTCCTCTCCTATGACATGTAAATTCCTTCTCTGAAAGTCCTCTTACTATTTAAAGAAAAAGATTCTCTAGAATTAATTGTCGAACATCATGGAGACAATTCAAATTCCCCTGTTAACTCACCAAATTTAGGGCACCACAGTGTAATTCACAAGTAATGACTGCAGCACCTTGAAAGTTAATATTTTTTTTCTGAGAAAAACCTGGGTCCTGATACTGAGAAGACTATAGCCTTTTCACAAGTATTCTTCAGAGTCTTGTCACCACAACCATAAGGAATAAAACTTTAAAGATTTATCTAAAATCAGAGATGCTGCCTTGCAATTTCAGAACCTGGCTTTATTCCTGCTAAAATTAGCTGAAGCAGATGCAGCCACTCACTTTGTATATTAGCTATGAGTATGTGCCAAATACACAAATATAGAAAAAAAATCCATGAAAATAAAATATTAATCAGAGTTTTGAAGAACTGTATTTGACAACTTTCCTAATTGCAATTAAAATCTGCAGTATCTACAGCTGAAAATATGGTTGTGCATTTACAGCAGGCATTTGAAATGCTGTAGGTGTTTTCAAATACTCAGAGATGCAAAGTTATTTAAGAAAGATTAACTGAATCTCTGCAAAGCCTTTGAACTTTGTTATGGCAATATTTAAAGTCAATCTCATGCAACATGCATACTGCTGCTTTCTTCATTAAAAAGTTGCATCCCAGACTTCTCAAAATGCTCTTATTTTTATGTAATCTCCTGTCTGTTCATAAGCCAAAGGTTTTGATGCAAAACACTGCTGATAGTAAATAAACAGAGAAAACTCTAATTTTCATTTATGATTCTTACAGTTTTTTAATATCAAACATCCATGTGTCATATTGAGAGAGAGGTGCAGACTGTGAGTTTGCTACTGTGGCATTTGATGTAACAATAATTCATGAAACAACACTGGCAACTAAGATAGCCAAAGGAAATAAATAATGAAGTTTTACTTTAGTAAAACAAACACCTTGTAAATATCATATCTGATTGTATTTCCTATATATTATGAACACTCAGCCTCTCTGCCAAAATGATCAGAGAGGAAAATCCTGGTCCACTGCTAACAAACAACAGAAGATTACAAAATCATGCCTAGCAATTACATGAAAAGTCAAGACTGGTGTGTTTGTGATCTGTACCAAGGCAACTGTGGAAAGTATAATGATGAAATACAGAAAGCAAAAGGATGAAGACACACAATCAGAGAGTAATCAATTCAGCTTTGCCGATAAAATGTCTCAAAAATATGGTAGAGTTCTGTGACAAATTCAATGAGCAGGTAGGCAGATAGTATCTAGGAATATCGTGGGAAGTCTGTGAAGCCCTCATGTAACAGAAAGGAGTCTCCATATCCACCAGTGTCAAAGTATTAAGCACAATCCATGGTGTGGGGAAGGTTACAGGCATGGCGAAATCTCCTGTGAAATGACCTGGAAATGGGATGCTGCACCACACAGAATTATTTCGAACACACAGTTCCTAAAGACATCTAGGGAGTACAGACTTCCTGCAACAATGAATAAATTGGTAGCAAGATGAAAAGCACAGGTATGGCCTCTGACTCAGTCTTCCCAGAAAACAAGTATCATCAGCAAGTCAAATAGAATCTTACAAGTCGTTGGGAAAGAATTTGAGTGCAAAACATGAAAAGTTATATAGCTCTAATTAGTAAATTTTAAGAAATATATAGTATAATAATAAAGAAGTAGGGAATGACAACAAAGATGACTACAGGTATGAAGTACATTTATAGTACTACCTAGTAGAGGAGACAAGACAGTTCCCCCAAACAAAGCAGGGAGAGGAAAAAAAATATAAACCCCAAAAACATTATTGTGAACATTCTTGAGACAGCCCTGGGATGGTAATTTGCTGTTTCTCATAAAACCAATTAAGAATTAATCATTTCACTGCAAGTGAAAAAAAAAAATTCCTTCAGCTAGTATTATTTAAACTGTAAACCACTTTGATACAATACATTAAAAGAAATAATTAAAGATGGATGAGTTAAAAGATTAATAAAATTATAATTTGATGAAAGAGGCTATGAATGTCTCTAAGAAAAGTTATCTAAACCACACTGCTTTGGAAGATGCTCCTGACTGACGCTTTAAACTGCTGTCTATTGCAAGACTGAGGGATCTATAAAGAAAAATAATTTTGTAGTCCTACTTTTAATATATTTTCCTCTTGTAATTTCTGCTGCTTATCATTGTCACACAGAATATTCTTCTTACAGACATTCAAAGGTTTTATACCTCAGCCAGTTAGCACAGTGCTGTAGAAATCAAGAGATCTTGATGCTGGTTCTGACTCTGCCCAAGGGGTCTCTGTACAAAGATCTTATTTTCTCCTTCAACTTACTGTGATTGCTGATCTGTGATCTGTTTTTTTAGCTCTAACTCAGTTTTTCATTTAGTCTTATTGCTTAGAGGATTTTTTTCTTATTTCACTGAAGCAGTTGTTACAACATCATGTAAACTGTGGGACTGACCGCAGCGAGTGGTCCCTTAACTGGGATGTATTCATACCAAAATACTTAATGGAAGTGTTAGAGAGTCTTGGACTTTTAATACTCCTAAAAGTCTTATCATCTGGCAAAAATTAATTCTGAGCTCTAAAATAGCTAAGATTAAGCTAAGAAATAGTAAAGCGGTTTTTTTGAAGGAGGATAACTCACTTCTAACCATGCACCTTATGATTAAGAAAGAAGAGTTCAGAAGACAATAAGGGTCAAACCACAGAGACTGAATTGCTGGTTAGGTGAGTGAATAGCCTGATTCCCATTTTTATTTGTTTCCTCAAGTGCTGCCTTCCTGTCTAGCCCTTTATCTTTTTGAGAGCACCTGCATGTGCCAATATGGTGTGTGCTACACAAAGTGCACTGTTAGGATGAAGATACCTCCTGAATGCATCACATATTTTTTTTAAAGGATTATTTCCTTCAGACTTCACAAAGTAATGAAAGTCATAACACATGGATTTGTAAAGAGCCATCAACACACACATTCAAAATGCCTCTGCAACCCAGAAATACACAGGAAAGAAAGAAAGAATGAAAGAATGAAAGAATGAAAGAAAGAAAGAAAGAAAGAAAGAAAGAAAGAAAGAAAGAAAGAAAGAA
>JAODKT010001744.1:48669829-48707882 GCA_027576195.1 Cossypha heuglini
CAAAAAAAAAAAAAAAAAAGATAAATTAGTCTAGTCTATACCTGGATTACTGCTGCTTGCCCAGAGGATTGAAAAGTCAGAAGTAAAATGGGTCTGACCACTGGATGTCACCCTTGACTTAAACCTTGTTACATTAACTGTGTTTCTGGCAGAAGGAAATTCTGGACGTTTCTCTCATTGGATCTAAATTGCAGCATGGCTGAACCTTCAGAGGGGTAGCTAAAGGTTGAAACTCCTGCTCTGCCAACAGATTCCTGAATAATCTTAGATCTTCCCAGACTTTGCCTTAGTTTCCCAATCTGCAAATCATTAGTAAAATGAAACCACTCCTTTTTTATCCCTAAGAGAAAAGGGATTAAGAACTAATAAAACAAAGAAGACTTGTGGCTAAGAAGCACTGTTAAAATACTGTCACCAACACATAAATAATCTAGGAAATGTAATTTTTACAAGACTGGTAGCATATTGTGTTATAGTATGGAATTGCAGAAAGGTCTGGGTTGTAAGGAACCTTGGAGATCCTCTAGCTCCAACCTCCCTGTCAAGTGCAGGCACACCTTCCTCTAAACCAGGCTTCTCAAAGCCCCATCCAACCTGGCCTTGAACACTTCTCTAGGGAAGAGGCATTCACAGTTTCTCTGGGCCAATGCCTTTGCATCCACACAATAATGCTTGTTTATTTCCAACCTAAAACGACCCTACTACTACTACTACTACTACTACTACTACTACTACTACTACTACTACTGCAGGAGTACTTTTCAGGACTCTTTGAGTACTCTTGTTGGTACTATGACTACTACTGTACTTTCCTGTAAGTAACATGCATTTTTGGACAGCAGAGAGTCCCACTTTTAGTCAGGGCAAATATATAAATGTTTCATTAAATAATGCTAATAGAGTTTATTTCAATCTGATGGTTATCAAATGAAATGTTAGTTTGACAATTGAAAATCAAAATCTCTTTCATATTCAATTCAGTCATTTCACTAAATTGTGCTGAAAACATAACGGTCACAATGCCAGTGTAGAATTTTTGTGAGATTTACCAACACTTACTTACTGGACCTTACTGGAGAACTTATCTGAGAAGATTTCTCAGAGTGATTTCCCATTAGATTGGGGCCCTCTGTTTCAGGGGGGTCTTGGATGGCAAATCAGCTGCAGGCAGTCCTTAAGCAGGAGTCAGACTTTGCAGTATCAAAAACCACATCTCACCCTGCCTTAAGTCCTCATGTATTTTCAGAGCCCCTTGCATGCTAGTAGTCCTGGGTTATTTACCTGGGTTTTCAATGGAATGGATTTTTGTCTTAAGAATCCAGGTTTTGTTTCTGTAGCTGTTCTCCACAAACACAAAGCAGAGGTGGGAAAATCAGGTGGGGATCCATGGTGACCCCTCCTGACTAGTTCTTCACGTGGCAGCAGGAGAGCAGCCTGCCCCACCAACAGTCCTAACATCCATGGTCATTGCATCCTCACAGCAGCTGTGGGGCTGTGGCCAACACAGCCATGGGACTTCATGTGGGGAAGAGTGTTTTGGGCTTGTAAAAGATTTATATGGGATGTTCAGCAGAAGAACCAGGAGGGACTTGATTGGATGGGGGGGAAACAAGCATGGAGGAGAGTCAAAAGAGCATGCAATACAGCCAAAAAAAAAAAAAAAAAAAAAGGGAGGTGAAAGGGATCATTCAAGTGCAAACAGGCATGATCACGACACTTACCTGACATGGATTGTGCCTGATTAGTGTAGTCTGCTTTGTCTTCTCATTAAACCCCATTTCTAACTCTTCTCTTGGGCAAGGGACCCTATTCTGCATGTGTCTGGGCATGGCAAATCTTCATGCCCAGCAGCTGACATGGAAATGACTGATATGGGGCCTGATCTGTCTCTGGAAAATGCACATCTTGCTTTCCCCCAGTATTACAAAATGGAAAAGGCTTTTGAGAGTACTGCAGCCATTTACAAGAAAATTTACTTTAAGAGTATTAGTCTGTTTGAATCACAGGTATTCCCATTTACTGCTTCTCGCATGCAAGAAGAAACTTATAATCAATAAACAAAACAAAGGGATGTGAAGCCACAAATCCATAATAGTTTTCTTTGTGTCAAAAGCTCACAGTTCATTTAGGAACATTAAGAGATGTACAGCATACAAAGACAAAACTCTAACAATGGTAGCACTTCACTTCCCACATAGTCAGCATTGTCCTTCAGCATTTGGTGTTTTCTCCTACTTCCTGCTTACAGCAAGCACATGGAACAATACGTTTGCTTTAAGCAATTAACCATGGCTTAAAATATGACCAAGCCTTTCCTAGCAAACACCCTGCAGGTATTATTCAGTGGTGGTGATGATGATGACTGGGTTAAACACCCCAGTTAATAAGAAATGTGTGTAGGTGACCAATCTCATTGGAACTAGAACAAGGACAAAAGGGGCAGGAAGACAGAGGTGAAGGAAAACAGATGGAACTAACTACTCCTTTTGTTACAGTCCTAAAATACAGAAGAAATACCAAACACATAAGTCTGTTTCCTTTTATTTCTCATTTCCACAGAAAATTCTATTTAAATTTCTTTCAGAAATACTACCATTTATACTACTCTACTTTTTCTGACAGCAACTTCTCAAAGCTGGCTCTGAAGTGAAAATATCAATATATCCTATTCACACTAGTCTTCTGTGAATGAAAGACTCTGTAGCTTAAACTTCTCAATTTGCTGTTTATTCACTTTCTCTCCACTTCTCTCAAAGTAGAGAAGTCCTATTATGCATCTAAAATGATAACCACCTTTGCAACATTATTAAGCAGTCTGATATCTGCCCTGAAACAGTCATTGCACTTGATACATGCAAATAATTACCTTACCTATAGAAACATATATAAGCAAAAGTCCAAATTGGTTGACCAGCTGTTTATCACTAACAGTCTGACCAGCTTGTTTTTCCTAAAAACAGTCAAAACATTGTTTTCCTTCTCGTGGAACAGCAGAGATTTCATATAATGGCAAGTTTCCATGGAAAACATATGTAAATTTTGTCAGTTTGAATTTTCAAACTCCTGGGCAATGAGATTTGCTTGCTAATTCAATACTGGAAGCAACAATAACAACAACAAAAAAACCAAAACCAAAACCAAACCAAACAAACAGACCAAAAAAAAACCCCAACAGAAAAATCCAACGGAACCAAAAAAACCACCAACCGAAAAAAAGCAAACCGAAGAAATAACAGGATAAATTCCTTATCATCTATAAAGATGAAACAGTAGAAGCTGCAGGGTACTGCCATAGATAGTGTGTAGCCTTCTTCCATGTTTCCTAGCTTCTACGGGATTCCAACAAGTGGACAACATGAAAAGCCACTGCCACCAGTCAAATCAAGCATTCCAAGGCATGCATACCATTTCTGTGTCCTTACAGATCTAAACATGAAATACCTTGACACGGATAAATATATACACAACATTAGAATTATTTCAAACTGGGTGTAAAATTTGTTTGTTTATGCATGTGTTGTGGTGTCAAGCAGATTACTCAGACACAAGGATGGTGTAACATCAGCCTCAAACTTTACATTCACTCTGTGCTGGTTTAGACCTTTAGGTTAAACTTGTGTGCCAGCTTGAAGACATCTTATGTCCACATAAAAACACTACTTCATTGAAATAAAGGGAATCTGAGTGCTATTGTGCACTCTAAATGAAACCTAGTTTTGCATTTAATAACTATAATAAAAAAAAATTACCTGCATATGTGGTAACTTCTACTTGCTAAGTCTTACTTCCATCTCCTGGCTGAACACAAGATGGGATTTGCTGTATGTTTCAATTTGAGAATTTAAAGGCTGTGGCTTGTACCATGAAGTTTAATTTAATATAAATATTAGAGACCTACTAATTGAGGAAAGGTGAAAATCATAAACAGATCATCAGAAAGCTCCTCAGAGTGTGCTAAAATCTAAGCAAGAAACTGAGATGTGACACGAACTAAACTGCTAAACTGAATTCAGAAATTAATACATAGGCTATGGGAAGAGATATAAATATGTTTTCTGCTTCTACACATGAATGCATTTGTATTTAGTGAGTCATATTTCACTGTCAGGCTCTAAATGGACTATATTGATTTGAGGCTTTTTTTATCTGATACTAGAAGAAGGGATGAAAACAGAACTGGAAGAGAAGCAGGATCAGAGTGTGTATAAAGATTTTGATTCACAAGCATTGGCTTAACACTGGGCTTAAATAAAATTTAATTAAATTACTGTTGCTTACAGCTGGTTTTAATCCTATCAAGAATGTAATAAAGAATGGCTTTACATAAAGCAAAGCACTTTTAACTCCCTTCGAGTAAACTACACAATGTTTAAGCACAAGATATTTCCTATTCAAAAAGTAAGTTTTAGAAGATATTTTGTTATTTCTGAAGGCTCGTATCTTATATTTTCAGGAAGGAAAAAAAATCATGTATTGTTTTCTTTAGCTCTCTACTTCTCTTGATAAAAAATACCAAATGAAGAGCAATGAAAAGCAGTATTTTCCTCAAAGGAAGAACTTATTATTGCCATTACCTTCATCATATAAAGCCACAAAAAGAAGAAAATAATAAAATTAGAAAAGGATTACATATCATTAGCATATTAAGCAATTTACCCTTTCCCACACTAAGAAGGCAAGTATTCTGCCATGGAATATGGAGGCTGCATTTCCACTACTTAAAGAATTTACTTGTCCTGTAGGTGAACTCCTGTATTACATTATAAAATCCACTGGCCAATACCAGATCCATCAAGTCTCATGCATTCAGGACAAGCTTTATGCATGTGTTTACAATCCCTCTCCAATGCCAGCCACTCCTGAGTTTGTGCTGCCACAATGCTGCCTCCTTCATGCTGGATAGAATTTAAGCTTTCCCACTGCTGCAGCAGTTTCAGCGTGGCATGAATCCTGACTAGGAGATCACTCACATATGTGTGAAAAAATATATTAGTCTTGGTGGGGTGGATACACCTCAATCCAACTTCCTGGGGCTAGTGGGTATTTTTTGTTTGTTTGAGTTTTTTGTGGGCTTTTTTGTTTGTTTGTTTGGGTTTTTTTCCTAAATCTGAAGCAGTAATCCAGGTCCCAACTCCACCATCCCATGCTCTCAGCCCAAGCATGGGGAAGCTGCACTGACAGTACATCTCTAGTGCATGGAAGAGAGTCTGCCCCATCCCAGCCAGCCACCACTTGCTGCTGGTTTTCAGTACCCATTTGAAGCTAGTTCTCCTACTCCTAATCCTTAGAGTTCTAACATTTTTCAAGTGAGAAGATCAGAAGACAATGCTACACCTGCAGCGAAGAATAGTTTTTCAAACATCAGTAGGAAAATGCAAAGAATAAGTTTTCATCATGGAATTGTAGTGGAATTTTTAAAATAACTATTGGCAAGTTCCAGTTACAGGAAAATCCAGCCTTTCAGCACACACAGTTATATGCACAAGAACTGTTTATGGAAATCAGTAGATATCCATTTTCTTCCCTCTTTCATAAGACTATAAATGAGGAACAGTCTATGCTAATAGTTTTTTGCAACTATCTTTCCTGGTGTCTGAGAGCTTCACAGATAATCAATTTTCACAAGACTTGTGAAATCAGCAGTTGCATGATCTGTCTGCCAGAGACAGATTCATGCCAACATACATTTTATTTCGGGCACCAAAAAGAGCAAACACTATGGGATTTGCTTTCTGTTTTGTTCATAGAACACTTGACATCACATTTGCTATTTAAAACATACCTTTCCCTCAACTGCAGCTGCAAGAGTTTCACATGCTGCCTAACAGAGCCTAGATTTTCAAGGCAGTTAGACAGATTCCATTTTGGATTAGTATCCCAGACATCTGTACCTACAGGAAGCCAACAGGTAGTCTCCTTGACTTCAAATAGTATTCTTAGTCCTATACAGTGCAGATATGAAGGGACTTGCATATATGCAAGAAGCGACTGTTGACATTTATAACAAAGAATAGCTTTCCCTCTTCTTGTACAAAGAACTATCTTGTGTCTTCAGTAAAGCAGTAATTTCAAAGAAGTAGTTCCGTCACTCATTGATGTGATGATGCCAGATGAAACCCTAAACACTAAACACTTCTCGTATTAAGTATATTTTTATACAGAGTGGTAAATGGACTCTTGTCTCAGCACATATTAAGTCAAGATCTTTTCAACTCAGCCCAGAAAGAGTGAATAAATTATATTAATTAGAAATTTCATTAAAAAGACCAATTATCTACTTCTAGGAACTCTGGCATGTTTTGCCTACTCAACATCTGTGTTGTTAGATTAAAATGTTCTATGAGGCACAGACTGCTTTTATGCCTTATGCAACATTCTTCATGCTTAGCAAGTAAACAATATATATTTTGCAGATCCGCTACTGGAAAGTCGTTATCATCTCTTAAAGGATTTTTTATCCCTCTGGTTTTAAATGGCATAATAGAAGCAGGCAAGATTTAGCTGTAATGTTTATGAGAAGAAGAACTTACAGTTCTTTATTGTGATATTTTCAGTTCATATTTAAGCTCTTGCTTAGAACAGCAAAATGGTTAATTTTCAGCTGCATTAGGCCTATTGAGCTAGACCAATTCAACTTAAAAGCTCAAAACTCAGCAACTTAGGCAAAAGTTCAACTCTTTCTACTCCATTTTTTTTTTTTTTTTGCCATAAAAGCACAATCTTTAGGAATTAAAAAGATCAGATTAATTTCATGTGGCCAGCCAATATGAAAAAAATACTTCTTTTTTTTCTCCCAAGTTTTGCAAACACAAAAGGAATAGGATCACTGTTAGGCACAGACATGGAAATTAATTTCTGCTGTCATAAACTTTGCATAGGCAATTAAGTCATCCTTGAGAATTGAATCTAGTGGGAGAAATCTCCCAACTCCAAAAGTCTGGGATTTTTGTTTATGGGTAGAATAATGAATTCAGCAATTTCTGCTGGGACTGTGATTATAATCAAAGTGATCTGTGTATGCACAAATATGAGAGAGCTGCTGACTTTGGCTTGGGGATGAAAGCATTTTATTAAATGCTGTTTAAAGACAGATTCAACAAATAGACAAACCATGGTGTCTTGTGTTGGTACACATTGTCATAAGTGATTTCTCCAGCTCTGTTGGTCATGGGAGGTAAGGAAAAAGATAAGGAAAGCAAGAAACTTGTGTTTAGTACTTTCCTATGTTCTATTCCCAGCAACTAATGCAGGTCTGCTTGTTACAACATTTTATGTATTTATATATTGTATACATACATAGACATATATATCGCATTTTCTATATCACAGAAATTACATACACACACCACATTTGAATATTATTAACTTTCCTTTAAAACTGATTTGGAAGTTAGTAGATAGAGTGGAAACCAAATAGGAAGTAGCTGACAAGAACCTGTATATTGATGATAGTTCTGTAATCTCTAAACTAAATTTGAGACAAGTTACTATTGTTAGCATTATTGTTTTTGTTATTCTCACTGCTAAAAATTACAGTCTAATAATAAAATGTTTTATTGGTGGCTACCTTATAAGAACGTCTGTGACATGGGAAAATGATGGAATTCACAGAAGAAAGAACATTTTTCTTACCATATATTCTACAAACTCATGTAAATTTAAAACTCAGGATGGTACTCCTGGCCTGATTTCCTCTGCCCAAATTCAATTTCAATTGAATAAAGTTGCATATAAGATCTTGTAGGATTCTGTATGGTACACTCAGGATCTGCTCCAATTACAGTTAACACACTTCCCTGAGAGGCTGCATGTGTAATTCAAATGTGAACCAGGTTATTGTCTTAGGCATATTTGCCACTGGCTCATTATGAAAATCTTAAGAAATACTGTGACCTAGTGGCAGTTGTACCAATAAACTGATACAGAATGCTCTGCCAAACTTCTGTGCTCAAAAGAAGTAGCCTTAGGGGATGCTGGTCCAAAATCTACTCAAGCTTTTTGTTCAGCTCAGCCACCCAGCCTGATGCTGGGGGGAATTTAGGTGACACAGCTATCATAGGCAGAAGAATACTGAATGATATGGTCATGAACTTGATGAAGCTGGGTGGTCACATATGGCAATTACCTCTACATATAATGCAGAGGAAACAAGCTGAAAAATACAAGGAAAATTAAGAAAACAGAAGGGCCAGGATTTTTTAATTTTAGAATCCGAATTGGAATGTTACATAAATGTTATTTCTTTGTGACAATTTGGTTTTGTTAGCTAAATCAGTAGTAAAAAGGGATCCTGATATGCAATAATCACATTAATCTGCTCTGTGGAGGTTAACCTTAGTATTAGGAAGAACATGAAAAGCTCAGTACATGAGCATATGCTATATGATGAGCAGATAAGGGAACTGGTTCATGCAGACTAAAGAAGGTTAAATGTGGGAGGTAAGTGATGTGGTCCACAACAAAAAGAAACTTGTAGAAAAGACTGTCAGAGTTTGTTCAGAGACACTGTGAAAGAACAAGAGGCAAAGGTTTCAAGTAGCAATAAGCGCAATTCCTAATGTACAAAGTGACAATACCCTGTTGGGGTCATCAGCACGAGGACAGACTGCCCAAGCAGTGCCTCCTTGAAGGTGCTCACAACTCAGCTGAGCAATCTGACCTTATTTTGAAATTTGCTTTGCTTACCAGGGAGCTGGACCAGATAAGCCCCACATGTCTACAACAGTGAAGAACTTCTTTCTCATTATGTTCAACACATTAAGTAAAGTTCTTCACACACATGCATCCAGACAGAGGAAAAGTAAAAAGCCTGTGGCCCTGGAAGAAGTCAGCAATTCAAATATTGGTGAACTACTCCAAACACCACTAGTAACTGATAAGGCAAAAGAAATTCTACAAGTCTGACATTCAGGATTTTTATCGCTGGACAGTTTGAAATCCATGCATGTCACAAGCCAGCATGGATACAGCAGCACCAGTAAGGCTGGAGGAGTGCACAGCTAGTGTTGTATGAGTCTGGCTCAGCCTACCAGACAGTTTCAGGCTAACACTAACCATAAAAAATACAAGTTTTTACTTCTTGGGGAAAAAGAAAATCCTGAAAAGAAAAATCTGTAGAGAAAACTGATACAACTGGCTGGACCAGCACAGGAAAGCAATAAATATGGAGACTTTTGTGCAAAAAATACATTGGACTCTGAAGTAGCATTACTTCTGTTCAGTATTTTGCTTTAAGGGGAAAAGCTTGGAAGTTGTCTGCCATGAGATGATTCACATTTTAGAATAAGCATAACCTGAATAATTGCAATACCAGTTTATCTCCTTGTGCAGGGTATGTTGGAAATACGAATTTGGTTTGAATAGTTAACTGTATTTCCCAATTGTACCTAACTGCATTTTAAAAGTTGTAGCTGACTATGTGTTTTCTTTCACATATTTCTAAGGACTAGCATGTACATTCCTTGTCTTGGTAACAGCACTAAGTGTTGTAAAGAAAGAGCCAAGAAGGAACATGCTTCATAAGGGAATCACAAGGGAAGTGCAAGCTGAATCCAGCATAGTTTCCAGGTTTGCCATGACAGCATTTGCAATATAGCAGCACTGCAATAGCAATGTTATATTTAAACACAAGCAAATACATTGTAGTAAAAAACCCAAAAAACCCTAACCAAACAACAAAACAAAACACCAAAAAAAGCAAAGCAACTCAATCAAACAAAACAGCAACAAAAAACCCCAAACCCAGAAGTGTAAGTGGGTGGACAAAGAGTGAATTTTTTTCTCCTCTTTGTCCTTAGTCTGTGGTAGGATTAGAGAGTAATATTCAAAGAACATCCACTTTTCCAGTCCCTAGTGTACTATTTAAGAGAGAAATATTTCAGATAGATTACACTAACTGCTGCTTAGTTAGTAAAGACAGAGAATCTGAATAATCTCTTAGGGGAATCATCAGCTTGATTTTCTTTCTAGTTCTAGAGGTCATTGCTTCCTACCTCCTGCAATGAAGCGCAGCAGTTTTGTAAGGGGCCATTATAGCAAATTATAAAAGAAATCCGGATCGTCCAAATTCATTATCTCCATTTCTCCTGTCACAAAAACTAGTAATCTGAGGAGGCACCAGATCTGCTTTCCGCCCTGGTACAGATGTGAAACAAGATGTTAAATATGTGCTCTGTCTCCATGTAAAAATATATTACCAGATACAGCAAACAAAAAATATATCTAAATTATGGGTAAAACACTATTCCTTTATTTATATAGGAAATATAGTTGAACTAAGCCCACGTATTCAAATATAATTGAGATCTACTTAAGTTTTGTACGCTTTTCCATTGTATGCAGCACTTCTTTCAGACACAAGACCTCCTTAATTTATTTCTGGTGAAAGAAGCAAATTAGTTCTTGCTTTCCCCCTAATGCTATCTGTTACCAATTGCAATCATTCCTTCCAGTGCAATAACATTAAAAAGATGCAGGAAGCCCAGTTTTTAATGCAACTTCCATTCTAGGCAGTATAATGACATTAAAACTCTCTGATGTACTGTGCAAATGGGTAAAGATGTACTATGCCTACTCTGGCTTCTCAGGGAGAGTGAAAGCAATACAATATTGATGAGGTGGGATCAGGCAATGAAGAAAATTCCCTTTTTCTGAAGCAGCCAGCTGTTACAAACTAATCTGCAGAGCTAGCTCTCTTCTGACAAGTCCCTTCAGTGCAGCTTCCACTGACACAGAAAGTGACGGGCTCAGGAGCTGTGTCTCCAGCACTGTCTCTGCTAATGTCCTCGTAGGCTACCCTGGTAGAAGATAAACAAAACAGAAACACTGATGTTATCTGAACATGGAGCCCAAACAACATCTGTGCTGCACACAGACAGTTGGATTCTTGGTTCCTTTTATTCATTTATTTATTTATTTATTAAAGCAGGGGAAGAGAAAATGTTATGAAAAAATTGGGTCCTGATTAACAGTGTAGACAAGCTACTGACATGGAGTCCCAGAAGAAGGGGGTCTCCAGGGAATAGAGAGCAGCTGTGCTGGCAGCTTCTGGCTGCCAGTTGCTCTGGCAGCCAGCAGTGGGGCTCCCAGGGCCAGCTGGGGACAGGACAGAGACACGGGCACGTCTCTACTGAGCAGCCTCCACTGCCAGGGCTGCACTCCCTGAGGAGCACAAGGCTGTTGACTACACTATGAAATTGGAGTACAGGCTGCTGGTAGGGAGCTCAGGGGAAAAATGCAGATGCTGCTGCCCTGGCAGGCAGAGCAGGCAGGAAAAACTTGCCTCCTGTGTTACCACAGGAAAATCCCTCACCACTACTTCTGATGATGACCCCCACTAGGGGAGAGAAAAGAAGAGCACCCATCTTACAAGTAAAAGTGAAAAAAATAAATTCATAGGTAACACATTTCAATCACATCAGTCTATGTACATGAAGAAGCAACGATACATCATATTATTTTCCAACCCTGCTGCAAGAAATTTGTGAATCTGACTCGAAAACCTCCTATGCAGAAGCAATAATGCATAGGGAAAACTTTTATACACAACATTCAAAATTAACCTGCTCATCTTGGCAAGGGATGACTTGAGTCCTACCTTCAGTTAGACAGTAAAATTATTGTAGTATGTCTGAAACAAATTTGCATCCTAACAAAAACACAGCTACAACTAAAGAGAAAGGCTCTACCCTTTAAAAAGAAAAAGAAAAGGAAGGTAAAAAAGCAGCTAACTAGTTTTATAAGAAATCTTAATTACTCAGGTAAACATGCATGGTTAATCAAATCTATAAAGAAAAGAAGTCATGTTGGATGGATAGTGAAGGTCAAGTTTCAGGAGGCAGATTAAACACAGGTGGCTCACCCAATTTCGTTTAGAGTTTTTACTCTATGCCAAAACCCCCAGTTGTGATACAGCCTAACTAAGTATGGAAAAGACATCTTGTGTATGAGAGTGAGCACCTGAACTACTTTTTTTGAAGAAGAGATTAAGATAAATCCTCATGAAGATCACAAATCACAAGTGAAAACTGAAAAAAATATTGAGATATGTAAAAAGCAACTATAATTAACCAAAATTATTTTTTCCATATAATATGGAAAACAAGAGTTAAGATTAGATATAATTCAAAAAATATTGTACCATTCACTCTTCTGTTAGATGAGATTGCTATATGTGTACACAATTATGCCTCTGCAATATGCCAGACATTTACCATGCAGGGTAAAGCTGCAAGTTTTTCATTTATATCTTCTGTAAGATATTTTGAAGAGCTGTACAAAGGTGGAAGCATTAGTCAGAGACAGGACACTGTTTGGAACATGTCTGCTTTCTGACATTTATATACCTTAACACATAATAACTTGCACCTCATTTTCTATGTTCAGACTCACAATATGTTCCAATATATAGGAAAAATTTCACAAACACAACGTGCACTCACAAGCAGAGAAGCTATCCATTAACTTTAACAAACTCATAGGATTAACATCATCAGGTTAAGAGGTCTCAAATTTAAGCCTCTTTATGCTCAAGTCTATTTAGGACATCTCTACTATAGATTCACTGCCTGCTCCAAACTTGCAGCATGACTCACTTCACAAAGAGCTGTGCCACATTGTTTTGGAAATGAAAGAAAGGAAAGTGTAGGACTTTTATGAACAACCCTTTACACACAGAACAGTCATTCCTAGAAATGTGTAGAAGTGCTGTTGATGAGCAGCTATCTGCAGCTTTAGCAATCCTCTGGGTACTCTACACCCAGAGATGTTGTAATCCACTTGAGCCTAGCACTTGTGGATGCACAAAAGGAGATTATATGCACAGTACTTTCACTCTCCTCAAACCCTCTGCAAGGGAAATTCAGCCTGTACTCCTGGGTGATTAAACACTGTGTTATAATATACACTGGTGTCCCATGGGGATAAGGTACCAGTTTCTTCAAAAGTGAAACCAAGTTTAAAACTTGGATAATGTCCTTTACCTCCCTGAGCAACCAAGGAAGGTTCCTGTGTTCCTGTGAAAGGCAGCATCCCTTCAGTGGCTGAGAAAGAAGGAGATGTTACTCCTTTGCATGTGCATTTGGTGAGAGGGAAAGAATACCACTGCAAATTCCTCTAAGGACACCAGTCAGCAATAAGGTATCAAGCCATCACACACACATTTACATCCAAAACCTGCAGCCTTCAAGACACGGTCTGGCCTGTAAGTTAATCAGTGCTTGGTACTCCATTTATTAAATGGAAGTTGGTGTTTCAAACAGTATTTCAAATGCCTAAGCGCTTGTGAGAACGTCTCTCACTGAAAGGCTCTGTAGAAAAGATCTATGGAGAAAGTAAAAAGGAAAAATTTCTATAAAATGCACAGTATCTTTGTGTTATTCTGAATGCCACAAAAGGATGAGAACAAATCATGTAAATATTTACGTAGCACAACCTGTCTTGCCAAAAAACCCCCAAAAACTCAAAACCAAACAAAACACAAAAACCCCTGAGATATCAGTGAGATCAGCAGAAACCAGGTGGGCTTACTGAGGGATGTGTTCCAGTATTGCTGGCTGCTATATGTTTTACATGCTATGAGAGATCATAAAAGATGCATACACTTTTAACTCACAGGAACGTCACTTTAGCAGTTCACTTCTAATTCTACCTGGTTCTGCATTTAGTTTTCACTCATGAAACAAACAGTTAAAATAGTTCTCCTGTTTCTATGTGTCTTTGAAATACCTGTTTGGATTATTTTTCATGAGGAACAAAATCATCAAGATTTCTGTGCTAGTAATTTTTTAAAAGTGCCATAATCTTCTCTACAACCATTTAAGGATGTATAGATGTATTAATTACTGTGGGAAGTTAAATCATTACTGGGTTTTGGCTAAAAGAAAAGGGACAGCGGAGGAAACAAGAATTTTCAGAATAAAGGACCAATGAATCTTAGAAAAAACACTTGAAAAGCATCTAATAGCCTTTTTTTTTCCTAGGAACTTCTTTTAGAGATGAAAGAGAGCTAATGCTCAGTACAGTGTCCTCACACTACTGACTTGCAGATCTAATTTTTCTTCCCGGTACCCATGACAGAGCAAAAAGACTACTCAGACCTTCCAAAGCTTGTCTGTCCCAAGTCTTGCCTCAACTTCTTTTTGACGTGATTTTTCACTTTTTTTTCCTTATCAATGGCATGTTGCCTTATTTTGATGAGCCCAGATTTCATACTGAATTCATTTTTCTATATACCGAAGAATTGTTCAGAATAACAAAGACAATCGTCACAAAGAGTCTAAGTCATAAAGAGACGTGAGAGATTGCATTTTAAAACCCTGACTAAAACACTTTTCCTGCTACTCTAACACAGCACAGCAAATGAATAACTGTACAAAGTGGAACAGTTCCAGTGAGGAGTTTGATTATTTATGATGTTAACAGCTGTAGTCCTTCTGGTTCCACTAAATCCCAAGATCTCCTGGATTCAGTACTGTACTGTGCTTGGTTTTGCTTGCAAAGTCCTATCCTTCTTCCTACTTTTATGGAAGATGTGAACACACATTGAGCACAGCCGAAATGGTAAAACTGGGTATTTTCCAAATGAGGTCCTTAGACCGAATAACATTGAGATAGTATTTTAGAATTTTTTAATGTTGTAAAAATATCATTCTGTCTAGTTGACATTAGTTGAGGTAATACTAGTTATAAGTTAGTATAAATTAACTAAATTTTGAGGACTATTAATGGGTACTGCTATATTAAATTCCTCTGCAATTCTGCCTGAGTTTAATGAGCAGAGAGATGAGTAATACAGGATACAAGTCAATAAAATACAGTTTCTTCAGATAGATGGAAACAGAAAGATTTGTGCATAGAGAAGGAATAATTCATGGCATATAATGAGTGGATGTTTCCTTTATTTTCCATTCAAACAGCTTCATCAATCAGCATTCTTCCCTACCATAGTGGCAGTTTATACATGGATAAGAAATATATGGGTTAGGGAAAATGACCAGTAGGGAAGCAGGAATTTACAGTTGACACAAAATTGTCATTGCCACGGTATGAGATTGTACATGGCTTTTATGGAAGTTGTCTGTCTTTCTCTCTGCTATCAGCTCTGCTCCTGACATATTCACAGATGGCTATGGCAGTAACTGGCACATTTACAAATAAGAGGTCTAAGTCCTGGTTCAAAAATGACTTTTTCTATGCAATGTGAAACCTTTGAATAATCAAGATACCAGCATTTGCTTTGACCAGAAACACCCTCCTGTTAGCTCAATACCATGTAAGCTTTTTGTTCAGCTATGTGATTACACTATAAATTTTTTTTTTTTTCCACCTTTCTGGTACACTAATTAAAAAAAAATCTGAAGGCTTGTGACTTAGCTAGAAAAAATACATTTCTCTTGCAGTAGAAAATGATAAACAATCCCTTGTATTCTGAAGTTTAGTTGTGTGCTGACAATCTTTTTAATTATTTTGTTTAATTTTCACAAAAATAGACAATCTGGTAAAGAGTCAGTATTCAAGTTCATACACTTACATTGAAATCTTTCCTTTAAACTAAATGCTCCAGTCTAAAGTAGCTCAAAATTTAGCCATTTATATCTGTTCCCTGAAAACAAATAATCAGCTTCATCACTTGTTGAAATTAAGAAATAAAGCAATGTGGGTAATGGAACCTCTATTCTCAGGAAGCCCTTTTGCTCCCAGGAAGCCATTTTGCTTTGTCTTCAAGCCAAAGTATCACCAAAAAGACTGTTTAAAAATTTGAATAAAACCCAAATTCAGTATTGCTGAAAACTCCATGCTGCTCAAAATGGAAGGGCACGTACTGAAAGAGCTCTTCCTCATGAACCTGTATGTATATGAACAGTAAAATATTTAGCTGACTCCTAGAATAAAAATCGTACAATCATAGAATCACTCTTGTATTTGCTGAAAATTTGACTCAAATTCTTGACATTGCACTATTGTTGTCAAAGATTTAATAAGCTTTCATAGGCAAGCTGTAGGTGTCAAAAATATGTCATTATATACTAGCTTTTAACAAGAGTGACATATTTTTATCCATTTCATCACTCTCCAAATTGAATACAGTTCAGAGAAGCCTTCATTTTGTATCACCAAACTGGAAACAAGGACTTCCTTCATGATGACATCTCCCTGGAGGAAGTCACAGTTTACTTCTAAGAAGGCCTGTGTTAAAAGTTAAAAAAGGAGGCTGCTCCACAAAACCTGCAAACAGAGCTCCTGGTATCTGAAGCAGCGATAAAATCTCTACGTATATAGGAATTATGTGGAAGGGCAGTAAAGAGTAGCAGAAATGTGTCTACATGACCTAGACTGTGTACTCTGCTTTATTATTTAACTAGAGCAATGACAATGGAGAGAAAACCCCCAGAAGAATCAAAGTGCTTTCAGTTTGTCTTATCTTGCTTCTTGTACCTGGGGAAGTCAGCAGCATGCCACTGCAGGAAAGCAAAAATGTGGGTTCTACCAACTCTGATGAATCTCTACAGGCTGTTGCAGAGATTCCCAGTGATTTTAAATCACTGACAATGGTTTTTTGGGGACAATGCTGATATTCTGAGGACTTTGCCATTTGTTGAGTTTGAAGTTGTATTTGGAGCATTCCTACTTGCTGTGTTTGAATTTGATATGGGTACATTATGACATTTTCGTGTTCCCTTGTTTCTATATAGTACACATACATGAAGAATAACCATTTCCTGTCTGGTTTATTATAAACATAAATGAGATCTAAGCAATTCAATGGATGTAAAGAAGTACTGGCAAATTTTGTGGGAAAGCAACACATGATTTTTGGTTAACTACTACTGTAAATTCAGAAAGGCGCTGATGACCTTTTAAGGAGACAGTGGTTCTATGAATATAGATGTTTCACAGAGTTTTCCTCAGCTGAGAGCTAGGAGAACTGTTCTAGCCTATGTTTGATCACAAAGAAATGATTGCTAGAAAGGGAGCCATTAACTACCTATTGAATGAAAAAAGTAATCATAATTTCGGTACACTTCTTTAAGTATCCCTCACTTAAGCTGTAGTTTAAATCCTCTTCTACACATTCTGCACACACAAAACAAGTAATCTTGAAATCTTAATTTCTAGTTTGATAAGATGATATTCAAATATTATATATATATACACACACACACACACATATATATGAATGTTCTCATGAGGTAACACATTGAAACTCTGAAATAACACTGCTATACTCTATCACTGTACTTACTTTTCAAAGTCATTGTTATAAATTCATAAAGACTTGAAGATATTACAAAATTATTTTTTTCCTCCTCAGAAAATGATATTCTATCTTCCAGCAGGTGAAACACACCACAGTTTTGTTTACTTTCAGATTATACCCTCCCTGAGGCATGAGTATTTCTTCTGGCATCCAACACTTCTGTAACTTCCTCATGCACTTATAAGAGTAGCTACTTTTGAAAGATGACAATAGAAAAGACCTTGTGCTTTCTTATTAAAAAGAGATTCACATGATGTCTAACTCCCATAAACACATTAAAGGAAGTCTGACAGGATTCAAAGAAAAAAGCTTTCACCAGGCAAGGCTGGAGGGGCAGAGACCAAACAAGTTAAAACAGTAGACTGTTCTGAAGACATTTGTCTTTTATTCTACAGTCTATAGATACACCACAGTTACAAAAAAGGTTAGCTCATTATTAAAATACCCATATTCTGAAAAGAAGTCAGTCAAATTGTGTGGCAAGGATCCTTAAATTATTATTATCCTGTGGATGAGGACAAATTCACTTCAAGACAACCAAGATTAACATCTGTAAGTTCATACTTGGAGGATTTGAAATAGACAAAAACAGCATCACTGGACAGGTAAGATAATAAAATGCTTTAATTAATATTTTAATAAATATTTTAACAAAATGTAGCAGCACAATAACAGCAACAATTGTTAAAGTTGGACCAGTACCAGTGAGCATTAAATATAGTTTAAGTATTGTATTGTATTACAATGAATGCACCATGTCATTATTTTGAGACCAACCTTTGCAATGGTACTTTCAAGTGAATAATTTCTGTAGACAGTACCAAGTTTCACAGTAACCACACACAGTTTAAAGCTCCCCCAGAGAACCAGAAATCATTAGCTTTTTAAACAAGTAGGGAAAGCAGCAGGGTTTCAGCTACGCTGCTCTGTGTGTTACAGCTTGGGGAATGGGTTATACAAACACCCAATTTCTGCATCTCTGTTTCTTTCTTGGCACTTTCACTGCAGTAATTTTAGACTCATTCATACATTATGTTTGTACAATGCCCATCACAACATCCTGCTGAGTTGTAGTTTTCATGCATTTTTACAATGTCAATGTTTGTAAAAATCACCTAGCATGCCAAACTGCATTTGGACACCTGCCTACAAACCTCAGCCTTCAAAACTTACAGAATTCCCAAAGTATTCAGGTTTCTGGCACTCCTGGGTATGCCCTAGAAGAGTGCCCTTAGTCACTCCCTCTCTTGCCCAGCACCTCCTGTGTTTTTAGGCAGATTTCTCTCCTCACTCTTCTAGCACAGAAATGGAGTAAGGATGGCTCCAAATGCTCCTTTCTGGGGATGGTGCGGGGAGATGGAGGGCAAAAAAAAGAAAGAAGCAGCATTTACAAGTGGCCACCATCTTTCCTACCAGTTAATCAAGATTTAAAGAATTATAATTTTTCTAGTATCAGACAGAAACTGTTCCTGCATTCTCATACTTCCTTCCTTGGAGAGAGGCCAGTCTCCTGGTCCGTATTTTCTAACACTGGGCTATGGTGTAATTTCTCCACCATGGGATAAAACCCCCACCTTGATTATTTTCAGGTTTCTTTAGGGGGTCTAAGGCTATATTTTTTTCAAAAGGGGCACAGGAAGATAAAAAGCCATGTATTACAGCAACACAGTGAAGAAATATTTGTCTTTATTTGTAAATGGCCTGTGAAAATTCACATGGATTTAGTGAAGGGTATTTTTACATTTTTTAAACCAAAATATTTACTGGAAATAGAAAAGAAAGAAGGGAATAGATTCAAAGAGAAAAAAACTCCTATCCAAAAGAAAACAAAGATCACTGCAAGCCATACCGTATGGAAATATAGGCATTGTTGTAGAGACACCTGTCATTCTACTTCTCTCCCTTTGAAACAATTATTTGTGTCCATGAGGTTTTAAGACAGTGATGTCTTAACATCCTAACATCTGCCATATGCTTACTTGTCTATATGAGCACCGCTGTTGATCCAGCTGCTGGCAGCAATTTATGGTAATTTAAAGAAAGAGAGAAGCATCTGGACTTGATTGCTAATCCAGTCTTTGTAATAACACTTTCACTACTGATAAACATGAAGAGGATGAATTGCATTTGAATATTGAACTTACATATAGGTAAACTGCACAACTGATTTGTATACAGAGGTCTACGCCCAACTTTTGTACTCAAAATAAACAAAAAACAGATGAAGGAAGAAAAGTTCCCTCATTTAAAGTTTGTTAAATATATTTATTATGAAGCTGCGCTGTATACAAACAGCAACATCAAGTGTTTTTGACTTGCTAGCTGTGTAAAAGTGATGTGAGACAGTGAACAGCTGGGCCTACCAGGGTTTATGTTTTCAGTAGCATTTAAAAGTCCAATCAAACGTTGAGCAAGGACTGATGAGTTGTACTGCCACAATAAAAAAAAAAAGCTAATGATAGCAATGTGTTTGTTGACCCCATCAACATAATTTTTGACCACTACTGCTCAAGGAGAAGGCTAAATGAAAAACCCCAAATCAAAACACATTATTAAAATTCAGAAATTTTCAGGCAAGGATCACAAAACATTTTCTAAGTAAATTGTGTACATAGTCATTAGAATATACTTCATTTACTTAATCAGACATGTAAAGAATGTGTTTGGTTGAGTATTACTGCTGCTGGTGGTAATCTAATGGATATTGTGCACAACCAGAAGACTTTAAAGGCTCAAGAAATTCAATAATTCCTAGAGTATTTCAGTGCTAAGATGAATATTGGGTAAGGAGAAAGGTGAAAGGAAGAATATACTGGGCTTATTTGCCATTAAAAGGAAATGACAATATATAGGGTATCAAAGATATAATGCAGACTGAATCTTCTTTCTTGGTAGAAAAGTATGTGATTGCTACTAATGTCTGCAGAAACAGAAAAAAAACAAACCCAAAGTGCATGAAGGAAGGAAGCAGCTTAGTATCCAGCACTGACTGTGTTGAATTAATACACTTTCAAAAGCAATGTGTCATTAAAAAGGTGTCCATTAAAACTACGCTTCTTTATGCAGCAAAACTCAAAAAACAACAAACACCCTTCCCTCATCTCCCAAGCAGCTGACTCCTGTTGCTTGCCCTTGCGCTGGTAAAAGTGGAAATTCTTTCTGAGCTGGATCTGTTGCTACCCAGATCAGGGTGTAGCCTTGTGAATGCTGACACTAGCAAACAGCTAGGGATGCAGGGGAAAGCAGCTGAATTGAAGAAGCAGGAAAGTTCCTGCCCCTTCAGTGGCAATTCGTTTTTGCAAGATTAAAATGACAAGCAGGTGTATAAACAAAAGTTGGAAAAGGTGAATGAGCTACATGGTGTCTTTTTCAAATCATTAAGCACTGGGCTTTGAACTAAATCCTGCCATTTTCCAAAAAAGACTCCTATTATTTCCCCTTTTATTCTTGCAGAAAACATCCTGTTGATCTGTTGCAGAGACACATAAATAAATGCTTTGTCCTTTTAAGAGACTGAAACTGCTGGCATAGTACTGTAAAATGTACAGTAAAATGTGTAGTACTGTATAATGTGTCACACGTGTATAATGTACTGTAAAATGTGTCACATACACCTGAAGGATATTTTCAGGCACCAGTTCCAAAACAGAAGAGCAGGGTAGGACTAGAAGAAAATTATAAGAAAAAAAAAAATTAAACAATCCCTAATTTAAAAGATGCTTCGCAATGGAGGCTGAGAAATACAGCTGTCTGGTCTGAAAGAATAGACTAAAAACATTTTAGGGGATATTAAATGTCTGGTACCTTTGCTCTTTATTGGACAGGAAAAAAAACAATGATCAAGATGAGAGTGGGTGCAGAATCTGAGTGGCAGAAAAAGAAGCAGCTTATATCATGTACAAGGTTTGTGTGATACAAGCACAAACTCCTGTGGTCTAGTCTCTCTTCTGTGTCTAAGCTGAACTGGGTTCTAAAGTACTGATTTACCATCATTCACCAGTTCTCAATTTCCACTTAATAAACCAGAATTTAATTTAGTTTTTGGAAAGTGTAAAGATACGCTACAAGGGAAGTGGTTCTTGAAATATAAATTCATCTCAAATGGGAAAAAAAAAGACATTCAAAATATTTAATAATTTATGGTGAGTTTTTTCCCCTGATTGATGGTTCAACTACCCCAGTGATTTATGTAAGAATGTATATATTCTTAGCTCATCATATGATATATGTCCATAAGACAACCTAATGCTGGCTTCATAGTGAAATGTGAATGTATGGAAATCCAAGTCAAAAACCATAAGTTTCACAGAATAAAAATATGATCTGAAGAAATAACTTTCTACATTTCTATTGTAAATAAAGCATGATGTCATGGCAAAAACAGAAATCAGTCTTATAAATCTCCTATTATAGAGTAGACAAGCAGGAATGCCAAATTTACAGGGCTTACAGGAAAAAAATGCAAACTAGAAATGTGCAACAAAGTGCATGTAACCTGAAAAGACAAATCACTCAGCTGGAAAAGATGCTCTATAAGAGTAAACCATTCCACATAAAAGCAAATGTTCTGGATAAAGGAAATGTATGGATTTGCAGAGATTTGCATTCTTATAATGAAGGCAGAAGTCAACTATCAGTAGATGTTACAAATCCTCACATTGTAGGGTTTTAGGTAAGATAATAAAACAAAAATGGGTTTCTTCAAGCAATGTCTTATGATATCCAGAAGGTGATAACAAAGTCAACTGCATCTTCACATGCTGTATGCAACCCAATGAACTGGAATCCTTGTCAGCCTCCAGAACAGCAATTAGCCAGCTGATCTGAGCAGAAGAATGGATCCTCACACATGAAGTGCAAGAGTAACCACAAGCCTACAAACATTGCCAGCTGAGATCAGTAACACTGCATTTGGACTGGATGTATTCAAATAGGCTCGAGGTTGGTGCTCCCCAGGGCTCAGTATGGGGGCTAGCTTTGTTCAACGTCCTTGTTGATGAGGGGACCTGGACAAGGGCATGGAGTGCACCCTTGTGAGGTGAGTCTGCAGATGGCAGACTGAGTCCTAGTGTTCATCTGCCAGAGGACAGAAAGGCTCTGAGAGGGATCTGAACAGACTGGAACAATGGGCTGAGGCCAACTGCATGAGTTCCAGTAAGGTGAAGAGCTGGGTCCTGTCTTTGGTGCCACGGACTTGGGGAAGAGTGGCTGGAAAGGTGCCCAGTGGGAAAGGACCCAGGTGTGCTGGTCAACAGCAGCTGAACACGAGCCAGCTGTGCCCAGGTGGCCAGAAAGGCGGTGGCATCCTGGCCTGTGGCAGCAAGAGTGTGGCCAGCAGGAGCAGGGATCAGCCCCCTGTGCTCAGCTCTGGGGAGGCCATGCCTTGAGTCCTGTGTACAGTTCTGGGCCCCTCATGGCCAGAGAGACACTAAGGTGCAGGACCAAGTCCAGAGGACGACAACAGAGCTAGTGAAGGGTCTGGAGCGGAGCACAAGCCGTGGGAGGAGTGGCTGGGGAAATGGAAGTGTTTAACCCAGGGAAAGGAAGGGGGATGGAGGGAAGGGAGTAATGGCTCTCTGCGGCTACCTGAAAGGATGCTGTCAGTTTTGGCCTCTTCTCCCAGGTAACAAGTGACAGGACAAGAAGAAATGGCCTCGACTTCCACCTGGGGAGTTTTATATTTTATATTTGGGGGAAAAAAAAAATGACACAATGGAATGTAAAGCATTGGAACAGACGGCCCAGGGAGGTGGTGGAGTCATCATCCTGGAAGTGTTCAAAAACTTTGGGGATATGGCACGTGAGGATGTGATCTACTGTTGAAAATGGTGATTTGAAATTTGAAAATGGTTCCCTATGAAAAGGGAACTGAAAAAATTGCATTGCTCTCAAAACCAGAGAGGATAAAAATATTTATTTTTTAAAAAATGGAAGCTACCTTGTCTTCACTAGTTTCACCTAATTAACAATCACAACTGAAGTGAATTCAATGTTAAATATACTTTAAAGCAACAAAAAGATAAGAATTTTTGTCAGTCCACTAAAATATCGCATTTCCATCACAAGTTTCCCGTAAAATAAAACATAGGAGACTTGTGAGAAAAAAGACTTTCACTAGTGGTTCATAAAGTAATTTTTTCAGTTGGTCATAAATTATTTGCAGATAAGTGCACAAAAATAGATCAAATAAATTCTACAAAATAAGACTGCATCTAATGAATCCCTGTCAATCCAGACACAATGACAGAAAAATTAGCACTATTTGAGTGTGACCTCAGCAAAGTCTGTACAAGCACCTTCTCTGATAATCTGTAAGATTTGGAGTAGAATTCCATAGAATCTGAAATAGTGCCAGATCCATCCATGTCTGAAGATACCACACAAATGCATCAGACTAGCAGCATCGTTCTGAAAAAAGACAGCTTTATCTCCACAACAATATAATAAGAAAAAATGAAAGCAAAAAAACGACATCTGCATGACTTTACCTTATGCAAATTCAGACAACTGAGTGTGTTACAACTTATGTTATGTAAAGGACCCAAAGGGAAGCAATCAATATATCAGCTTATGAAGTACATTATCTATTAAAAAAAAACAACCAAAAAACCCCCAACTTATGGTGCATATTATTATGGTGCTAGCCCTGAAACTGCCCATGGACTTAATTTTTAAATTGCCATTCATTTTTCTACAACCTAATTCATTTTATGCATTTGTATCTGAGCACAACAACAAAATGTTTCTGCCATAGGTAGAAGTAATCCAAAGTCTACAAAACAACAGAGGCAGAATTATGGACATAATTTCTGTTTTGCCATTATATGATTCCAGTCAGGAAAACTAAGGACTAAAAATTACAGTAAGACAAGATTGTACCACAAGAGTCAAAATCAGCCAACTGCAAACAATGCATGTTTTCTAACAAACTAGGTCTCTATATTGGCTGTACATTCACCTCAGTGAAATCAGGACTCAGGACCTGTAGGATGGTTGAAGGGGCAAATATTCAATGACAGGTTATTATCACACTGCTTGGGGTAATATAACCATTTCCTAACAAAAATTCATTCTCTGAAGAGGCTGACAATGTTTTCTCCTAATTCTTTTTCCTTTATCAGGCATCTGATTGCAGCATCGACACAATTAAAACAGACTTAGTGTTTGTCTTAAGATAATTTTGTTTATACCTTTTGTTTGCTTCTGCACAGATCCTGAGTGTGATAAACATGGCATGTTGTTTTATTCATCTCAGATATACGTATTTTTGCACAATTGCTGGATTGCAAGGATTGACCAGGCAAATTATTATTTGTAGCTTTTGCGTTCTGATGAAAATTTTATTTTAATCAAGGCTTCATAATTATGTAGCTAATTATCATATTTTTAAAAAAATCTGAAGTTGCTGTATCAGAAAATTAATTTTTTTACCTAGAGACTTATACCTGTATTTTATTTATATCTTTACTCGGAATGGCCTTGGAAAGAATAACTTATATTTATCACTTTCCCTATGAACATTCGAAAAAAAATTAATAACAATCTGAAAAAGAAAAATTATTTGTATTTGTGTGAACCATGTATTCTGTCACAACAAAGCATTAGGTCTGGGCTGAAACACGCAGGTGATTAGGTAAATTTTCATATCAATGAAATAGAGGTACTTCAAAGATGAGAAATATCTACTTATTTCAAATTAGATAGGTAATGTGCCAAACAGTGTATTTGTCTGAGACATAACTGTGGGTTCTTAATGATTACATGAATGACCAGAACCTTATTCTTTTATGTTCCGTCAGAAAAACCTACACAGTCAATCTAACTCTTTACTGAAGTACTGGTTCAGCTCACTAGCTCATAACTTGTAGAATTACGTTTGCATCATTAATGCTACCTACTTTCTTCCCCTGAATTCTCTCTCGGTCAATTAATCAATCTCAAATTTGTTGGCTTATACAACATGAAAGCATCACAAACTGAGAAGCTACTGCTCTAGGTTCCCACTACTTTCCCTGAGTACAAATCCAAACACGGGTTTATAAAATATTGAGATGAATGCAGTATTTCTTAAATAACAATTAGCAATGGGAATAATGACAGAGTACTTGATATTTAGTCATGACAAATGACCCAAACATTAAGTCAACTAAGAATTCATGATTTTAAAATTTGAATTGTATCAGAACTGCTATACAGTATCACACAACAGACCATATTATTTACTGAGAAAGATGCTATATCTCTGTCTTCTCATCCAAATGCAGAGTAAAGCATGCTAATTCAATGAAATGAGTTTTTGTTTCCAGCTCCTGTTGATAAATTAGTTTAAGAAGAAAAATTATATCTGTTTCTATTATGTTTAAATAATTCAAAGCCATTCCAAAATCATATCATCTGACCTTCAGGAGATTGTAGATATCCACGTTTCCCTCAATTATTTTTGATTAAAACATTTCCAATCTTGTCGTGGTTTGACATTGGCTAAAAGCCAGGTACCCACAATAAACCATTCACTCATTCTCCTCTGCTACCGTTGAGGGGAAAGAAAAACCAAACGGCCCATGAGTTGAGATAACAATTGGGAGGAAACTTTAAGGGCAAAATAGGCTCAAATTTAAATTGTATAAAGAAAGTTTATTAACAGAATTAAAAAATAATAAAAAATAATGAGAACTAAAATAAACCTTTAGAAAACCTTTTACTGCCTTCCAGCCCCTCCTCCCTTCCCACCGACAGCACAGGGCGTGGCAGTTTTGGTCAGTTTTTAATTTGAGATCTTTCTTCAGTTCACTTAGGGAGAGAAGTCTCTACTGCTACTGCCACGGGGTCCTTCCCACCATTCGTTGTCTGTGAACTTTTCCAGTGTTCTAATTTTCGCGAGTAGCAGTATCACCCAACCTGCTGCAACATGAGTCCCTCCCACAGGCATTTTATTTCATGTATCCTTACAAGAACGGATTGATAACTTTACTTGTGATCTCCTGCACTGTATGCCCTCCTTCAGATTGTACCCACAATCATTTTTAAGTGCCATGAGGCAAAATCTACAAGATGTAGAATAGGAATACATTCAACTCAGTTGGAGCTGAGTGACTCTTCCACAGCACTCGTTTACTAATGCATAGTAGGCTGGAAAGAAATCTGCTTCAGATGACAGATGTGTAACACCAGGAAATAAAAAATAAAGTTTGCACCACAAACCGCAATTGATGGGTATGATTCCCAGTGTCAAAAGTGAAGAAATAATTCCTCAGCTTTTCAGAGAGGTATCATTCATGTTTTCCTTTGAAAAGGAATAGTGAGTTTGAAAGTGAAGAAAAATATTGAATTCCTAATTTCACACCTAATTTCACTATAAACTCTTTTGCTCCTATTTTCCATATTAATACCTTGATTAATGCTTCAAACACAGTGAAGATTTTGTGAAGGAAACAGTCTAATGGCTGCTTAGTAGTTTAGCCTGAAAATTGGGTCATATCAGTGCACTCTTCAAAGAGGATTATTTAGCCATAAAAACATTTCTACTATATATTTTTATTCATTGAAGACTATGGGAAATAGAGCTCAGGCTCTAAAAGTATTTTTTCCCCAAAGTATATTTTATCTAAGTGTAAATGTACAGTATGTACAAATCTGTAGAAATAAAGGTGTTTAAGAAAATGGGAAAGATAGGGAACTAATGTACCATTCAGACTCCTCGACCATTTACAGCTCTTTTACCACTTAGAATGATTCAAGTGAGACTAGAAAGTCTTCCATGGCTCCCCTTGGTGCTCTGTTACTCCCTCCTCCAAATAAATAATAAACAAATCTGATCACTTTTGCATCCCCATGCAAGGATTTATCCAAGGCTTGAGCTCTGATTGCCCCAGTCACTATCCAGATCATGAAGCTAATGTGGGGTAGCGAGCCCACCACAGCTTAGGGCTGGAATGAGACCATTCATATTGAGATGACTGGAGACAATCTGACACAGAGCCTGAGCCCTCTGTCAGAGTCACCTCTCAGAGCTTTGTGGCCTTTCAGTTTCCACCCAGTTGTGTTCCACATCAACCAGCATCAGCCACTGTCTCTGTGGTAGACAGCAGAGACATCCAAAGGAGATCTAAAACACGAGATCCCAGAGCCTTTGCTCTTCATCATCCTGCAAACCATTTTCCTAGCACCCTTGCAGCCATGACTGGAGCAGCACAACTTTGTGGTTAACTGACAGTAGGGATCCTTGTGCTTCTCTCTGGGAAGGAGATAGATGGAGCCTGAAGACAAAACCCTGCCTCAGGATCCTTGGGGATGCTTCCTCCATCATAGCTGTGAGTGGTGCCTTAGACCTATTCATAAAGAATCAAAAGAAGTCCTGCCAAAGAAATGATGGATAGCCTCACTGTGCATCGCTGTGTAAAACAAGTAAATATTCAAATTGAAATGAAGTAGGTCACAGAAAACAAACAACTTGACAGCATGAGGCTGATAAAAATTGCTAGCTCAACTGCTAGCACGTGTAAGAGTCAGAGACACAGCAGCTCTCTGAACTTTGCAAAAGCTGCCAGTTGCTGCCTATCAGTTTCTTCAATCGTGACACAATCAGCCATCCCAACAAATTTGTGAGACACTCAGCTGCAAAGCCATTGCTGCAAAAACAACTCCAGGACATAACTGCAATGCAATGTGTACCTGGAAACCACTCTGCTTCACATCTACAGAATACATACAAAGTTTGTCACCTTTCCCCCTTGATGTATCTGCTGCCACCAAGTACTGAGAGTAATTTCAGAAGATTCTTCTGACAAATCCTGAATTCAAGAAGCTTCTATGATAACAGCCTTGCAGTTGCAGTGCTTTTCTGTACTACTTAAGTGTTTAAAAATATATCTTTGTCCACATTTTAAAACAGAACAGACACCAGGACATTTTCTTTGAAGACTGACAGTCTTAGCTCCATTTGAAAACTCAAAAAATGTTTGAGTGAAAGATCAAATCAGGAAGGCACAAATCACAAGGTTTCTCCAGTTAGATCAGGCTGCTCAGGTCCACAAAACCTGTTTCAGTGCTTACACATGCTGGTGATAACTAGTTGTTTCCATTACTTTTGTCCTGACACTCAGCATCCTCTGGTTTCACCTCCACTGGACCCTCCTTCTACGTATATAAAGGCAGAAGTATGATTTCTCCTCTACATTCCTTTCCTGTAGTTAACAAACCAAGTGCTTTTTTGCACGTCATGTGCAAAACTCTCTGACAAATTTAGTGGTCTCCACCAGACTCAACTTCAGGAAGCCCATATGCCTCCTGTTCTGGGGACACCATAACTGGACATAGCACTCAGATATGTTCTCACAAATAGACAGATGGGATTACTTCATAGTGTCCTTGAGTAATAAAACCTTTTAGATTCAGCCACTTCCCTTGACCCCTGCTGCCCACAGCACTAACAGAATGCAGGATGCAACTGGTCCTCTGCTGAAACAGCATGCTGCTGCCTCCTCTTCAACCTTGCTGTTCACCATGAACTCCAGTTTCCACCACTATTTCAAGTGCTGAAAATAAAATAGCAAGTGGAAAGTCAAGTAATGTTTTAATGTTTGCATAAATAATCTACATGCAGCATCCAGATGTAAATTCAGTCATTTTGCTGACCATACTAAACTAGGAAGAACTGTGAACTCCCTTGAGGATAGAGGGACCTTAGAGAGAGCTTTGGGCAGACTAGAGAGCTGGGCAGCCAAGTTAAATTGAACAAGAACAAGTGCTGGATTCTGCCCCTGAGACATTATTATCCTGGTTGTACATACTAACTGGGGATGAGAGGGTGCAGAGCACCTGGATCTTGCATCTGGCAAGATCCCTCCAGACAATGAGAAAGAGCAGATAAGGTTACTTGGTTTGTTTGGCTTGAGGAAGAGGGGCTGAGGGGTGACCCCATTACAGCCTACAGCTACCTCAAGGAGGGCAGCAGAGGAAGAATGGCTGATCTCCTCTCTGGTAAACAGTGACAGGACACAAGAAAAGGGCTTGAAGCTTCCTCGGAGGGAGTACAGATTGGACATTAGGAACAGGCTCTTTACCCACAGGGTGGATGTCACTGGGATCATGCTCCACAGGGAAGCGGTCAGGGTGCCAAGTCTGTCAAAGTTCAAGGACAGACTGATTAAGTTATATGATTTAGTTTTAAAAGTTCTGCACTGACTTAGAGTTTTGGAGTCAATGGTCCTACGATCCTTATGGGTCCCTTCCAATCCCAGATATTCTGTAATTTTGTGATTCCAAGAATATATGGATAAGCTAACTAATTTTAGCTCAAATCAGGAATTATTAATCTGCTCAGCCCAGAATGAGATCGGGAAGCAGAGAGCAAACAGCAGGTGGTGAAAGGATTAACTTGATTAGGTAAACTTTCTGCAACAAACTGATATTAGTAATAAAACATTCTAAAATGCATCTGTATTTTATTTTGTGCATGAAATCCAAAGAAATTTCTTAAATTTTAACTTTTCTATTTTCATCTGCTTTATTTTATTTATAAAGTCTTGTCAATATTTTTGTTGTCAACCTACTTCAATTTTTTTAAACAAGCCACTTCTATGAATGGAATTAAAAAACCTAAGCAGTACGAACAGAGATCTGCTAATATGTATGTTATCCAAAAAGATGGGATATATTAATAATCACTGCTTTAAGTCTAATGCATATTCAGATCACATATCAACTACACAAATGAGTTATCAGTATCTCATCCCTTAGTGAAACTTTTCTGATTTTTTTTTTATATTAACACTGAAACAAGTGCGTTGTATTTTGTTGCCTGTGGCCCCCCAGTGAAAAGCTGAAAGTCCCCACAGCAGGAAACAAGTGTTTTAATGATAGTTGGTTTGAGTTTTTGAGAAACGTACCAAATGTAAAATGCAGAAGCACAGCCTATTGCTTCATGGAAACACAGAACAAGAGACCCAGGAAGACCTTAAATTTTAGTGGAATGGTTTTGATACAGACCCATTACAAGTTCCTTATATTAGCAATTTTGATTTCTTCAGCTTTAGGAAACAAGGTAACAGGCTGTTATTGCTAATTGGGACTTTACTTCCAGAGTGTGATGACTCAGCAGCTTTCACAAAATCAGTCTACATTCAAGGGATATTAATTCCAAGCACACAAAAATAAGGCACTATAAAGCAACTTTGAGGATATTAATGGTAGCCTTATTCATGATGATACACAATACATGCTTCCAAAGTGGAATTTTTCACCGGCAGAAATCTTTTCTAGACTATTCATACACGTCCATTGTATTCAACTGCATTTTGGTAAAAATGCTATGGCAGAAGAGACAAATGCTGTCTTAGTTCAGACTGTGTAGCAGTATTTACCTTGTTTTGTCCAAGGCTAAAGAAGAAAGTGTGAACTAGGGTCAACAGTCACGTCAGCCAAGCTTAAACCACCACTGGAGAGAAATCCTTCCTGACATGTAATGACCTCTGAGTTTCAAATGAGCATTTACTACCATGTGCTAAGAGTAGAATTAGGCTTGGGATGACTGTCAAAAAGAATCTAGTCATCAATGCTTGAAGCAACATCACATTGAGTGATCCCACTGATACTGAATAAATTGTATTCCACACAACAAGCTGAAGGAGTATACTCCACTATGCATTTCCAAAGCACCAGGAGCCAGCACTCCACCACTGATGTGGTTTTCCTATGATAAAGTCTCATCTTCTGATTACATCGATGCGACCAAGGGCTACAATTGCTATGGATAGTGAACATATATTTTCTGCCCAAAGAAAATGAAAAAGAAATTTTTTCTATGTTATGCGTCTAATCAATTTAATTAATAAATATTCCACGTACTTCTCTGCAGATACTCATATTTAGTTAATATTAATTAGTTTGCTTCAGCTGTTTGCCCTCCTCATTTATTTTTAGAGGAGTGTGCATGAGATTTGATACAGAAAAGAATTGCAGCATTGATTATCCACACAAGCATTTGCAGCAGAGAAAAGCTGAACATACAGTCAGTCGTGAACCAAAATAACATAATGTGCTTTATACATACCCTGGACTACTGAACTGCTTCCCATTCAAGCTTCAAGCTCTGCTATCTGGCAAATAAGGGTTACACCACCCCAAAAATGGGTGTGTCTCCATTGATATAACTGGACTTCAGATGAGTTAGAAATAAATTAATTGAAACTAACTGTGCTAACATATCTCATGGTGCTGAAATGCTAAATTTTTCAGGTTATTTTGTGCAATCTATTTGCTCATTTCAGTACTTGCTTAAAGACTTCCTATTGCATTCACATTTGTGGCAGACTACAATATTGAGTGAAGAGTAATTCTTGTCATTGCTCTAGCTCTACAGACAACCATTTTATTATGGGATGTTTTAGTAAACAATATTTGAATGTTAAATAAAACAGAAAATCTGCACTACTTAGGAAATAAAAGTAACAGAAAGAAAATAACCTCATCCTAGATTTCATATGTTAGTAATAGCAGTTACCAGATTCTAAGAGGAATCAGCTCTCTGAGCAATTTAGTATTCCCATCCTGAATAAGCTAAAGCTCCCACAGTTACCATTAATAAGGAATTGCACAGGATATTTTTATCTTGATAGATCAGATTTTTATCTTTAAATTATTCTTAAGTAACAGCATGTATCAAGATAAAATAAGCTTATCACATTTAATTTCCCACTAGGATATTTCTGAAAACATTTTTTTATTTCCCCCCTCCCCTCTAATTGTGTTTGAAGGCTCAAAATCACCTTTCTATTCCAGAGAAATACACATGCACATTAAATTTCCTCATTTTTATGCAATAAAAATAGCACATATGCTTTAAATTCAGTGTCCTAATAATTACTGTGCTGCTGATTGTCCCCCACATTGATTTTCAAAATTTCTTTGCTAATGTGGCCATTAAAAAAAACTGGCATTACTGCTACATGAAGAAACAAGAATATTTCTGCTGTGCAAATAGAAAGGGACTGGCTCTCCCAAAACTCCCCCTGAAGTCATAGTTGCTAGTCAACTCATGTTCTTGTAAAGTCACTTAAATCAGGAAGATATAGGCAATTTAACAGAAGTGTTATTCAGTCTCTTCAGGACACTGGAATGAAGGAGGGTTGTGATACCTTCTGTTTCCTTATGAACCCTTCCCCAGTTTACAGAGCTAGGATTAGAATGGAAGACTGAGCAGGAGTCTCACATATCCATGCTGGTCTTTTCAGTAAGATACCTGGTGTCTAGAGAAAGAGAGAAAAAGATGAGCCACAAGGGACTCTCAGTCTAACTTCTGTGGAGGACATAGTGGCATAAATAATCTAATAATCTTTATTGGAAGATAACAAAGAACCATATATCATGGATCTATTAAACTAGCCAATTTCCAAACACTGCGCATGAATTTTTCAGCAGAAAAAGCTGCCACATCTGTCCCCTCTGCTTACAGTGGACAAAACAAGAAATCATAGAATTTAAGTGCAGCAAGAAAGATCCAGGCAGATGCCTCAGAAACCTAGATAGGGTCACTGAAAAGATTGCCTGTGGGAGTTATGGTTTTAGGAGCTTAGAAAAACACCTGTAAGAAATCATGCATGTTGAAGCAGTTCTAGTGGCAGAGTAGAATAAGCATGTCTCCTTTCACAGTGTATCTCAATTTATCCTGGTATCACAGAAGGTAAGTGTAGGACCTCTAAAAAATTGACACCATATTCTTATTTAAGACAAGTTTAGATTTGAACTGAATAATTTAAAAAGGTACGTGGTTTCCAAGAAGTATCACTTTGCAGCCAGCAGTATCAAGGACAGCCAAAATTAAAGCCATAACATCCAAACCCAAAGGGATTCCTCTAACTACTGCTCTGCTTGTCTTAACAAGCATTTTGGGCAATCTTCATACCTGATCTACCCCATCCTTCAGCCAGAGAGAGTTGACCTCTTCCTTGGCTGGCTTAGGCAAGCTGGATTGCAAGTTGCAATTTCGTTGTCACCATTATTGGCATCAGAACCTGACACCACTACCGTTTCTGTGAACACGGGCTAAGATAAATATCTGGAAACTTCTTTGAGTCATGCAGTGCAGGAAAAGGGCCAGTAAGGCATTGGGCAGAAATGTAGGGACAAAAACCGAGAAAAGCTGTAGTATTATGTCAGGGTTGTGCAGATATTCACAGTTTTAATGTAAGACTGTACAATTTGCAAGCAGAAAAAAAAACACTGTTCATCAAACCTGTTCATCTCCTGCATAAGACACTACTTAATAATTTGAAGTACTGAACAGAAAAGTTCAATAGGGTATTTGGAAAAACCCTTCTGCTATTCAGAGCACTAAGAAAATACAACATACAATCACAGGAAAGTCAGTCTGGAAGGTCCTCAGGTTACCCTGCAATTAATTTATCCAGGTGTTTTGGTCTCTCTTCTTAGCTACATGCAAAGATGAACATCCAGCCATTGACTGCAAAACAGTTGTGACATTTCCTTATAACAGACCCAGTGGCAACATGCCACACCAGTTCAATACAACAGTCAGTTAATGAAGGGTATCCTTCTGAAACAAAATTATAGATCCTCCCTAAATTCTTAATTATGATGGCTCAGTAAGTTGCTATCTCTTCTGTCTGCATTTACAAGCAACAGGTGAGGACAAAGGTAAAAGAAAAACAGTGTTTCACTCAATCCCCTTCTTACTAATGAAAATTCCGCCTGGTGATTGTTCCAATTACATAATCGAATCCTGATATTTTCTTCAGTAACTTCCGTTACACTTTTAAAAACACTTTGTCAGACTGTTTCATGTCATCATATTACTTGGGGGATCAAAGATATTTTTGATGAAGTGATTTTATTTCATGCTTTATTACCAGCTTTGACATAAATTTCCAGAGAGCCCCAAAGGCATTTCTTTTTACACTGCAGCACAGTCTTGTTATCAATTCAGGTGGAATAAAACCACTCAGCTTCACTTTATGGTCTTGTGCCCTAAATTTTTCACATGGAACCCTCTCAAACATAAGGAACAGTGTAGCAGAACAGTAAAATCTTATGCTCTTAGGACAAGATTCTTCTAACATATTGCACCTGTGATCCCTTGATTGTATGATTTCTACATTTAGTAGTATTTTACAATGATTTTAAAACAATACTGTGCTCAGAACAAGTGTTCTTAGCTTTTTTTCTTCTATTAATATACATCAAAAATACTTTTAAAAATATTTTATTTCTCTGGAAATGACGGTAAATCATCTCTTATGCAGTCACAAATTAGAAATCTTGCTTCTGATAAGCAAGTTTAATGGAATGTTTCATGTATTATCCATTAAAGACCAGTGGGAAATGGTGCCATTTGCCACCTCTTGTAAATACTCAAATCTGAAGAGGCTGAACCTCATGAGAAGCAGAGATCAAGTCAAAACCTTCTGTGTGCAGGAAAAAAAAAATTAAATCCTAGAATACTTCTCTGAAACACAGTCTTCATCACTGTAACCCCTTGGCCATGTGGCACAGAGGAAGGCAAAATCTCACTGCACTATGTAAGATGAATGTAGAGACACTAATGAAAGCTAGGTTAGGGAAAACACTGAGAATAATATTGAGGAGCATGAGAATAAAAACCTGTAGCAGTTGCAGATTCCTTATTTTAAACAGCTAAGTATTTTTCTACTGTAGCTGCTGCATCGAGACTGAAAATTTAACATTAACTTTTCTATCACTTGTTTGGTTTTTTTTAAAAAAAAACACTCACATGGTACTGACATACCTAGAAAGAAAAATAATTTGGCTTTATTCCCTAATATTTTCTGGTTTAAAATAAGAAATTTTGCATTCACAGAGCTCTTTCCAACTTGAAAATCAAAACTACTTTTTCCCTTTACATGACATTAGTAGACTAGAGTCTCTGACATCAAAATGGCACTGATGTGTCTACCTCTTCCATGTAGGTTTTTCCATGGAAACATGACTTCCACCACTACACTCTTTGTTTTTATCCCTCACTCCATTTTTTCTTAACTGGTAATGTAAACCTTGTTGTGGAAACTAACTTGGTGCTACATCTCTTCCAAGTCAGTGGGCATCAGCCCAAGTCATACTCATGGAAAAGATTCAGCCAGTAAGGCAAACAGTGAACAAGCTCTGATTTGCCCTGGATCACATAAAAAATGTACACTGCACCAAAGAATTAACCAGAGAGTGCTTTATATAAAATGGAAAAATAATTTTCGACTTCCACATTTAATTTCCTTTCAGAACTGGCATAATCTGTCAGAAAATCCTTACACATGAACATGCCCAGTAGCCACATTAAGGGGATCAGCTCAACTTACTGCTGATGAGAAGCATGACTTCAAGAAATAAGCAGTTTTTGAGAATGTGCAGCCTCCAAAAGGCATATGATCAGTTCTTCAACCTCAGCTGTGAAATGTCACCACCATTGTGCCATTACTCTGTTATAGAATGTGACGTACTAGAGGCACAGCTGACAGCTGACCAGAGTAATGCAAGCACACCTCTGCAAAGGTGTTGTGAAGTTATATTGCAACACCCATTGCTCCCCTGATTCGGGGTGTAAAATGAATTTTTTACATTAAAGTGGAAGGCTGCAAAGACACAGCAATGCCCTAGCCACATGTCTCCTTCCTGCCATCTTTAAATGGGGAAACTGATGGCACAAGGAACAGAACACAGAACGGAACACTCAGTCTTTTTCTTTGCTGGAAACTGCACTTTTGTTCCTCTAAGGACAAATAATACACCAGAGAAAACCTGTGAATCAGTATCAGAAACATGAAAAATGTATTACGAAGGTGATACATACAACTGTGTTCTTTCTGACAGGAAAGCAGAAGTTTATAAAATAATTTCTTTCTGAATAAAACTTACATGCACGCATAAAACTCATCTGTATTTTACACCATATACAGCATCCCACCATACACAGAGGTGTGACTAGTTTTTTTATTAGTGAATTTATAAAAAGCTTGTCACACTGACTGATACTTCTCCATGCCTGTGTGCCAGTCTGATGTTAAGGGCTTCCCCAAATGCATGAAATCCTCCTGAGGGATGCACAGTGTTGGCTCATTCATTATTACAGTTTAACTCAGTAAGTTGAGTGCAGACACAGGTAAACTACTACCCTAATTTTACTATCCATATTGTGCATACTACTTTCAAAAACATTTGGTATGCCACCTCAGTAATGATAACCATATGCATTAGGATCTGTTTCAAGAATCTCAATTTTTCAGTAAGACTTAGTAAACCTGTCCTCTCATTTTGTTGCAATTTGAAGGGTGGATATTGTAAACTAACTAAAATAATAATCAGAATTCTTATTCATTAAGCATAAGCTAGAAGACCTCACTGCAAACTGGACATCAAAAGAGTAGCAAAGAGTAAAAAAAAACCCAGCATTCTGACTGCCTTTGTGTTTAAATTTTTGCTCATTTTCTCATTGATAGTTAGTAAAATAGCATAAAAAGCTTATGGTTCTGTTTCTGAAGACCACATAATCTAACATTACCCTCTCATTATTATGGCACACAAATCCACCTTTCAAGCATTTTAAAAAATGTTTTATCAAATGTATCTCTCCTGAAATATCAGTAATAACCTGTTTTTAAAAAATTCCTCAATCCATTTGAGAAATAAAAGCTGCGACTTTCTTCTCTCTTACCATCACTTCTTCTCACAGTAGGGGCTTCAGAAATATAAACGTTTACTGTTTAATAAAGAACAAACATCACTCTTCCACCATTCTGGAGAAGCAATATTCTTCCCTCAGTCTGGCAAATCAATTTTTTTTTTTTAAATTATCCTGAAATAAAATTATATTTGATAATCAAATAGCAGTGCAATTTTAGTTGATGTAAGCCACTGAACAGTGTGGTATTTCACCATGTACCTTAACAAAGCCTGCCTGGTATTTCCCAGTCTTTTTTCTTGTAGGCACCTCTTTATGGACATAACCAAACTTGCCATAGGAGAACTACTGTCCACCCTTTTTATTTACATATATGAGCCCAGTGAAAATTTCATATCTATGTAGTGTCACATTCAAAAGACATTTTGTCTCATTTCAATCAGCTGTTTTTCATGTTTTCAATTTTCTGTTGGGTTGCCTTGTGCATTCTTGGTAGGGTAATTAAATAAAAATAGCTCATAAAAAGAAGACCCAGATTTTCATTTGGTAAGAAATTTAGTGTCTAATCTCTTTAATCTTCTGCCAGTTCAGGAGCTAGGATAGACTACTGTCCAGCTCAGGTAAACGTTCTTAATTATTTCATAGAGTTAAGGTGCCATTTTTGCCAAGCTGTATGTTGGGGAAGGATAGCCAAAATATTTCCCCTAGTGTTTCTTCTGATTGACTCTGTGTCCTTTACTTTGGTCTTTCCAAAGTTCCTGTCTTACAAGCCTAGTTCTTGATATGCAAGCCAGATTCATAAGGAAAAAATTTACTAGTCTTATTAAGGAAAAAAGTGGGTAATTTGTTGCTTTTCAAGTATTTGATACAGTATTTCTACACTTGCACATCTATAAAACTGTGGTGTTACAATTTATTGCATATGGCAGACTTTTTTTTTTTCAGTCTCTTTTATGCATTTATTTTTATTTTTCTTGAGCATATTGCCCATTTCTTGACCGCATGGCATATATTATATCTGTTTCAAGCAGAAGGACAACATCTGCATCCTCTCCTAGGGCACAGTGCCCTCTGAGTGAAGTCTTTAGCATGCCTGTCATTCATTCATTCATTCATTCATTCATTCATTCATTCATTCATTCATTCATTCA
>JAODKT010001744.1:48712477-48726432 GCA_027576195.1 Cossypha heuglini
GCTCCCGCCCGCCGCCGGGAGCAGCGGGGGGCTCGCAGCGGGGCTGGCCGGGCTCGCAGCGGGGCCACTGCCCCACTCCTGCGCTCCCGGGGCCAAAAGCAGGGCACAAGGAAACCAGTTCAAATAAAGCAAGGGAGGGAAGCCTGCACTTTCTTTCCCAGAGCATTGCGAGGAAAGGGAAACCGGCATGAGGGGAGGTGGGGCCAAGGCTCAGACAAGAGGGAGACTGAGGCGGGGGAGAAATCAATTCACTCTTGATCTACTGATACAATGGCCCTAGGAAGCATTTAATTGATCTAGCATAGTATCGGTGTGCTAGTGGCAAGTGGGAGTGGTCAGAAGCTGTACTGTAGGAGCATGAGTGCCAATATACACATCCTGGCAAAAAATCCCCTCAGACAAAGCCAAAGCAATATTCAAAGCTCGTCTGAATATTAAATATGTGCTCTAAATAATTCTATCAAAGACATGAAAACATGAAGTAATATTGCTCGGGCAATTCAAGTATGTCAAAATATGTTTCCATTTGGGGCCGTAAATGGCATTCCCAGGTAATGGAGATGTTCTTAATGGCAGCTCTCCAGCCAAATTAGAAATACCTTTCCCCCCCCGCCCCTTTTTTTTTTTTTTTTTTTTTTTTTTGGTAGGCGGTAAAGATTATATGAAGGAAGAGTTAGGAAGTGTAAAGGAAACATTCTATAACTCAATGGGGATTTTTCATTTTGCCAGTAATGACCAGTTTTTACTCAGATTGTGGATGAAAACACCTTAAACTTTACTGCTTCTCAGTGAAGTTTAAATCTCTCATAACTGAGGTTAGGGAATACACAATCATTTTACTTAGCTAGGATTCACTGATCTGCCATTTTCATGTTTCCTTTTAATCCCCATAAAGCACATATATTTCACCTCTATATATAATTTATTCTTTGTATTGTGTCTACATTCATCAGTAAAGCTGAGTAACTGTCCAAATGAGGTGCAAAGAGATGAAGACTACTGTTTCTTTTGCACACAGGCATACCAATCAGCTACTCTTCACTGTACCCTCCCAGGAATTGTATAAAGGTTCTTATCCAACATTTGGTGTTGGACCAAAATTCTTTGGCCCAGCATATTAAGTCCAAGAACAAAGTGCAAGACTGACTGTGCACCAGAAGAGGTCTCACTTGTTCCACCCCACTGTACATGGCAAAATTATAGAACCTCAAATGTACAGGGACTAGACCGTGAGTTGTCTGTAGAATGGAGTGGGTAGGACACCAGGAGACATGACTTAGTGACAAAATTAGCACAGATGAATTTCTGGTTGTGACTGAGCAGCTGGTTAAAATTATACGTATTTAAGTGTGTCTTGTTTGAGTTCTGAGTACATTTCTTCTACAAAAGGAGGAAAAAACCCTTGCACTGATAGTGAAATTAAACTTGAGTAAGTAAGGCCATATAAAGGAGACAAACAGGTAGAAAAAATAATCCTGACTTAAGACAGCATGCACCTTAGAAGATGTATAGCATGGAAATTTTGTTCAGCTATAACAGTAATCATATCCAATGATTAAGCTTTTGGGGTTCATATTTAAAACAAAGAAAATGATTCAAATTAGAAACAAGAACTCACAACACTCAAGACCATGGCTTCCCCCTATCCCACACTCCATCAAGTAATGCTTAAAATTGTTTTCTACCTTTGAAATTCAGGAAAGAGTTTCTAGGGAAGGTACCATACTCATCATTACCTTGTCCCTTTCACGTCCACTTTGCATTAGGCATCTGCTATAAAACAAAATGTTCAGCCTGTGTGCTTGGCACAAAGAAGACAGAGGAGTCATAGCATGCCGCCCTTCTTTGCAATGAGTAGAGTAATAACTCTCTGAAGATGCTTGAGAGTTAAACACAATGAAGAAACATAACAGATAGCTTTAATAAACTAAAAATAGTGAGCCCAATGTATCTTCTAGCTTCCACAGAGCTTCCTGTCTTTGAGATGAGTTCTATCATTGCCTTCTTCTGCAAAGAGTACCTTAGAGATGAGAGTTGTTATATGCTGCAGTGTTTAACACACATCAACCCTAATTCACAGGCCTGTTTTCCTTGGCTTTGTAACTTTGGCCTAATAATTTGTACTTGCACAAAGTGAGTGCAAGTATATGAAGTTCTGTCAGTGGCAGTGAGGAAGCTCCTGACTGATGAGATAGGAGCTTCACTTCCCCCACAAAATCCTTGGGTGGGGACATTTAAAGGACCATTCATCCTTAAGGCCAAGCCTTAATTAGTTTTATTTTTAATGCATGTTTCTTACCTATAAGCAGTACTGGAATGATTTTGAGGCTGTTAGGTAAATATGAGGAAACCTAAGCAATTCTTCGTATTCCCCATGCCCCCACTTCCCTACCCCCATTTTTAGTAAGCATGGATATAAAAATTTGGAAGGTACAGAAAGAAATTCTGAGAAGCTTCTTTTTTTTTCCCCTGAGATTCTGACAGTAATGATTAAAGACAGTAGTGAAATATTATGACTGTGATGGGGCAGGAGGGGAGGAGTTGTGTGGTTTGGGGGACTTTTTATCACTCCAGTGAAAAGAGTTTGAGTCTCATATTTCTGTTGGAAAAAGCAAGTGCTCAGATCAGATCAGCTCGTACAATCTGAGGCCTATTAGGAGATGCAAAAATGTAATAATCCCACTAGAATTTAAGACCTGCTATGCTAGATTTAAGAGACAGAGCTGCCACTTTCATATTAAAACATTTTGTCCTTGAAGCATGCTCACTGCACCATCAGTATTCACCTCTAGGTCTTTGTCCCTTGTGAAGGAACACCTTTGGTACCACAGGAGAGCAAAGCAAATAGAAGACAAATTCCATTGCTTCCTGCAACACACAGAGATTTTTATTCTTCTTGAACCTATTGTTCATGGAAAGCATTTTTTTACCAGCTCTTTTTTTATTCCTGCAGTCTAACATGACAATAGTTCTACACTTAGACAGCTCTGATATGGAAAAATTTAATACCTCTGGAAATGCTACAGAATGAAAAGTTTCTGAAAAACACATTAACATCCAGACAACTCTTAGCACATCAGCAATGTCCAACATTTTCAACCTGAGAGCAAAATTAAACAAAAAGCTATTATAAGCAAACTCCAACACTACTCTTCTATCCTGTCCAAGTAACAATTCCTTTATGAAATAAGAGATACTGGGTAAATGGAAGACAGAAGGGTAGGACCAGTAAATGAGAGAGATGTATTGGTCAGCATGGTAGAAAAGCTCTTCTTCATGGCCACTGCCTACCTGTGGAGAAACATCAGGAAGAAGGATTTTCCCATTATATCACACCTCTTTTTCCCATGTATATCACAGAGCTGAACCATAAAACCATAGAATAGTTTGGTTTGGAAGAGACCTTTAAAAGTCATCTAGTGCAACATCCCTGCAATAAGCAGGGGCATCTTGAAGTAAACCTGGTCAGAGTCCTGCCCAACCTACTTTGAGTGTTTCCAGAGATTAGGAATCAACCACCTCTCTAGCAACCTATGCCAGTATTTTACCCCCTCATTCAAAAAAACCTTCTTTCTTATATCTTACATAGATTGTTCCTTCTGTTTAAAAACCACTGCCCCATTTTCCCATCACAAGAGGTCATGATAAAATGTCTGTCCCCATCTTTCCTGTAGGCACCTTCAAGCACGGGAGACTGCTGAGGGTCTCTCTGGAGCCTTCTCTTCTTCAGGCTGAACAACAACAACTCTCTCAGCCTTTCCTCCCAGGAGAGGTGCTCCAGCCTACTGATCATCTTTGTGGCTCTCCTCTGTCCTGGTGAGCCCCAGAGCTGGATGCAGGACTCCAGGTGGGGGTCTCAATAGAGCAGAGCAGAGGGGCAGAATCCCCTCCCTGACCCTGCTGGCCACGCTGCTTTGGTGCAGCCCAGGACACAGCTGTTTTTCTGGGCTGTGACTGCCCACGGCTGGCTCTTGTCCAGCTTCTCATCCTCCAGCACCCTCAAGCCCTTTTCTTGCAGGGCTTTTTCTTGGAACACAGAAATCTGAGATTTTTGAGTTTTCTGTGCTTTCTGGCACTGATCCCCCAGAGTATACTGATTTTGACCTGAGACCTTGGAGAAGGCTTCCAAATTTGAGTGGAAACCAAAACCACCTTTACACTCTTGATTTGCTCATCACCCATCCTCTTTTGATGCTGGGGCTTGCCCTGACTCTGGTGTAGGGCCTTGTGCTTGCCCTCATGAGATTCCCATGGCCCTACTTCTGAAATTTATCCAGGTCCCTCTGGATGGCACCCACTCCAAGTGTATCAACTGCACCACTCAGCTCGGTGTCATTTGCAAACTTGCTGAGGGTGCACTTGATCCCGCTGTCCATGTCACTGATGAAGACATTAAACAATTCTGGTGCCACTACAGACCCCTGTAGTACAGACGATCAAAAAATTGACCATTACCCTCTGGATGTGACCACCCAACCAACTCCTCATCCACTGAGCAGTTCACTTATCAAATCCGTATCTCTCAAATTTAGAGAGAAGGATGATGTGGGGACCATGTCAAAGGCCTCAGTACAACTCAGTGAGAAGACATCCTTACAGTGTAGCTAGAGTGCCACTTTGTCAAGGCTTCCTTGCTCTTGGACCTAAGGGGGATATCCCAGTGGGATAGCAAATACCAGAAAAAAAAAAAAAATGCATTTAAAAATAGAACTACCTTTGCTTGCAGTGGCCACCATGGGACTACTACAAAAAATGCTGATGTGGAGGTGCTAGCTCTTCATAACATATTTTGGCCATCTCCTGGGTTTGTGGAGGAAATGGCAGGATGGCAATAGAAAAAGAAATAATTCAGAAGCTCTTGTTTCAAAGTCTGTGCTAACAAATCCTTCCATTGGTATAGCAAAGAAGCACAATTCACCTTAGTATCCAGTCACTTTGCAGGGCTGTAAGCTAAAACAAATTGAAAAGTACATCAGTGAATAGAAGGCTATGCTGATAACAGCAAGAGAGCTTTTTTCAACACACTCACATTTCAATTTATTTGTCTCCATTTCATGTGATTTATTGCAAAAAAAACAGAAGATAGAAAGATACATTTATGTTATAAGGTTTGGATAAACTATTCTTAATTTTATGTCTGCCATAACTTCTTAGGGGACATGAATTTTATTGATGCTTAACTCAACTGATAATTAAATTATAAAATTAATCCACTGGTCCCACATCATTTCTATTCATTGCATGCCTGAGGTGGTTTTTCTGCTGTTATCTCAGCCAAGATATTTCACAGGTCTTTTGCCACATGCTCATAATTCCCTCTTCCCCAGACAGAGACACACATACTAATGTAATGTAATGTCTATCTATATTAAATAATAATATTTAATAAATAATATTAATATTATTTCAGTATTAAATAATTTGCTATAGATGAAGACAATTCCATAGATGGTTTCAAGCATATATATAAACATTATTGTATGTAGCTATAAATCATGTATTTTGGCAACTGACTGAAAAGCCAAAGTAAAGGGTTTTCCTTCTTTTATCCCAAGTTTTATAGGGATGTGATGAATATCTAACAGGATTATTTTATTTGCCTGCTACCTTGAGATTTCCTTTAACTGATCTGCATCTGGTTTTTCCCTGGAAAAGCACCTAGCTGGGCTAGCACAGGAGATCTCGTAGGTATCACAGCACACAGTACTGCAGAGAACCCGGGGAAGCAGACTTGTGAGAGAGCAGATGAACTGGGCAGTGCAGCACACCCACTGTGCCCTTGTCAGAAGTATTTTTCTACAGACCCTGCTTGATTGTTCCTAGTTTCAAAATACACGAGTGGAGGAGTCTCAAAGCCAGACTAGGGGCTGAAAATGTAAGATTGAACAGATAGATCACAAGGAGCCTTCATCATTATTTGTGGTTACACTTCTGCAGCTACTGATGATTTGCACCATTTTACTTTCAGTTGCTCTCCAAGTATTTGTAAATCTAAAACTTGTAAAACCTTAAATATTGAAGCTGTATCTTTGAAAGGTGTTTGAATGGTGTTCTGGAATTATACCAGAAATTCCTCTTTAATGGCAGGCTGAAGCCTTTTAGAGTTTATCTTTGAAGGAGGTTAAGACACATAGGCATGTAACACTTATATTTTGGGACTAGAAATGTCCATGGTTGATTGTTACTTAGGTACAAATGCCACATTTTAAATTGCAATCTATCTTAGTTTAAATAGAATTTCAAGTGTAGGCAAGCTGTCAGTTCTTTAACCTCTGTAGAATACGACAGAAATAAGGATGCTCACACATTCAGATTTATGTTTATGCTAAAAGTTTCTTTCCATCTTAGCCATCATGTTGTTATCTGCACTGTTTAACCTGTGTAAATACTTTCTCAGTTTTGATCTATAACATAATTTTCTTTATAATTTCCCATACAGATATCAAATTTACTAAGTTATTGTGGTGTAGTGTTTTCTAGTCTTGATTATTTTGCTAGAGAAAATGCAGCAAAAATACAATACTTCATGAGAGAAGTTCACCCTGACTGTTATGCCTTTCAATGAAGATCCCACAGAACAACTCTCCTGCACTTCTGTGCTACTCTTCATTTGATTCAGACAGCCGCAGTATGCAACACTGGCAACTTCCTCACTTCGACTCACACTACTACAGAACTGGAAAACAGTTTACTACTCTTTAAAAGTAGCAATTAATTACAAAAAAAAAAAAAAAAAAAAAAAAATCTAATGCCTTCTGCTATGGGGTTACAAAAAAGCCAAGATAACCAAATGATGTTTTTCACAGGTACTGCATTTCTGCATGCCTCATCCCCACAACTACTGCCCTCCTCTCAGAGGTGAAGAACCCTAGTGCAGACACCACATCTGTAGATGAAGCCTCCTGCAACCACTTGGTCCAGATGGGTTGAGCACATTTGGTGTTTCATTACTGACCCATCTGCTTTCCTGAGTATTCCCTTTCACTGTATTTTTATAATTTTTGACATGCATCAGTGCAGACAGCTAATCCTGCATTGCCTGCAGTACTTTGCCCAGCTACTCTGTCAGCTGTGTGCCACTGCTCATTCTGGTTTGAGGAACTAATCTGACCACCAAGCCCTTACGGTGAAGGGTCTCTCTCAGTCTTACCAAAACTGAAAAGACCACAGAGGGGCACCCTCACTCTTGTGAGGAAACACACCAGTGGCTGATGGCCCAGAAGAGACACAGCAGGCAGCAAGACAGAAGCAGCTGTGAGGAAGATTGCCAAATCAATGTAACACAAACAGGTATAGTCCTAGCAAATAACAGGAAAAGGACTCGGTAAAGAGCTAAAATTATGCTTATTACATGTAATATGAATAAAATAACGGTATACTTGAAGTTTCACTAGGAAATCCTTCACAGAAAATTCAGCCTCAATGAAAAAAACAAAGCTTGACTAGAGTTGTAAGTAATTTCTCCACACACATTTTGAGCAGCACCGTCCTCTACTAGGCAATGAGAGAACAATTTACAGAGTTGGTGATCCTCGGCATCCCTGGAGCAATTTGCAGAATAACACAAGAAATTATTTAAGCCTGAGCTCTCAATGAAATTAAGCAAATGAGGAATGGCAAAATCTGGACAAAGGTACTACAACAAGCAGTATTATTCAAAACCACACTTATCTTCTCAAATAGATACAAATTACTCCAGTGGTCTACTTTAAATACACTTTCAAACTGATAATTTTAATTGGGTCTATTTTCAGCACTTTGTGGATTTTTTTTTGATTTATTTCTGAAGTCACATACTAAGTCTACACATATTCTTGTTATATCCTGGACTCACGAACACCTGCAATTTTACACCTATATTTTCCCTGGAACAATTATAGGCACATCTGGACAGCAACAAATTCTGGATGGTGTTTTCCTTGTAGTCTGTTGCAATTATCATATATTGGCATACAGTGTCACAATGGGAAGAAACCAAGCTTGGGGGCTTTTAGACTGATCACTGATCAAAGCTGTAGGAAGAGTCAATGCCTCTGGAGACAGTTATCTAGTTTCCTAGTCAAACACAACAGATGGGTGACACAAAAAGTGCCAGATGAGAGCATCAGTAAAAAACACATCAATCGTATCAAATAAGATTTAGTCTCAGCTTGCATTGGCCTAACCACTTCCTGAGGCTGACTTTTTAAAAATCTCTTGTTTTTATAGGATTTGGACCCATTTTCCTGCTCAGATATGAAGTATAGCACAGCTCCTTGCTCAAAAGAAACCACAGAAATTTAAAAAACCAGGAACTAGATCTTCATTGTTACCTTTACATTGCATCTCATTTGTTTCACCATTTATAGACAAATTAAATCAGTCCATTTGAAAAGCCACCACTCATACACCAAAAAATCTGCCCAAAATGTGTTAATATTGACATCATTTTTTTTGTTTGTGAACATCCATACTAAGTGAATAGCAATAACAATCCCTTATTCATTCAGTTCTAAACTCTTAAACCAGACAGCAGAGTCAAATATGAACATAAAACTGAACTGCAGAAGAATTTTTTTTTTTTTTGTACAGCTCAACTGTAGTACTACCCATGACAGACTAACTTCTACTTTATTTAAGGAGACAAGTTGTCTATACTTCTTCACTTCTCCAAAGAAAATACACATAACTATTGGGACAGATGAGCAGAGCCCACGGGAACAGGAGAACAGAGCAAAATGAAAATGGAAGAGGATTATTTTTTTTCTTAAGTGTCACTCAGTTATGCAACTGGTCTTTGCAATAGCCTTTAATCGAGCATTGTTGAACACTGCATTGTGCTCATGGCTCCCCTATCACTACTGTAAAATTCCACTCTTACCAATACTTAATGGACAGATTGCACCGTCAATATAAAGCTGCTGGAAGGCTTTTCCGGGGGAGATTTTTTGGCTTACCTAATGGGAATTAGTCAGGTCAGTGTCCCCATTGTCAACTGTTCTGTAACATCCAACAGGCATAGCAGGTTTGTTATTTTCAAAGTGCTCTGATACTTGAGTCCCATAATTTGTACAACTCCACTAATTCTACTGATACTTACAAATCCTTATTAATGAGATTTTCAAATCACATGCCAAAACAACACATGCATGTTGTATTTTAGGGTCGTCAGTACTAGAATCTGAAAAATAAATTTGAGTCAGAAATTTCCTAATTTAGTAATGCCATATTCTATTTTATCAAACAATGGTTATCCTGCCAGCCTTAACCAATAACAGATTCTCTCCAGGACTGTGTGATTTCACCCTCACTTTCATGTTTTCTTAATATGCTAGGTCAGAAATTCTGGCTCTGTGATTTTGGCTTAGTTCCAGCAGGCAAACAAACAAACAGATTCCTCCTGTGCTGTTGGCACTAAACTTGATGCCTCTATTGTGCTATGTATAAAGTATCTGTTATATTGAGGACAGAAGTCATGAACTATTTTTCAGATTTATAACAAAGACCTTCTGATTCATCTATGGCTATGATTTACATATCATTTCACTACAGCAGTTAAGCTAATTTAGAAGAGAAGAATCTGAAAACTGTCTGTTGAAACTGAACAGACATAAGCAAGTTAAAAGTTCTTAGCACTTGGGATTATATTTTCATACGTGGAAGTTTTAGGAAATTTTTAGTTAACAGTATTTCTGTGAAAACAACTGCACAAAGGCTAAATACAATCTGTTTTTTCACCAAAGTTCATGTAACAAGCTAGAGACATGAACATTTTTGTACTCTTGGAAAAATTGTAACATTTTAGCTAATTCATATTTTGTGTTTATTCCATGGAAATTCTCCATTTATTCTCTTTAATGGCTTGGGGTTTGTTTATTTACTTTGTATTAATACACACAAAAGTTTCAGACCTCTGAACTAGCATCTTTTCTATTTTCTGTTTTATCAAAATCTACAGATAAAATATGTTAAAAGAATAATTTGTTTAGTACACTTTTCTGACTATGAATTACTCCCAGCAATCCATTTTTCCTTTTTAATTACTGTTTTCTCTTCTCATTTTCTTAATAGAGGCTTATAACTTTGTGTTTTACAATTACCAGTAACAGAAAATCATGTATAAGGGCATTGCCTCTTGCACTACTGATGCAACAGAGAAGAAGCAAATTGGAAGATGTGATACCAGAAGGTATGTCCTGACTTGAAAGTTCCATGAATTATTCAGATTATCCAGCTGTATGTCATAATTCCTGTATTTATTTTAACTAACATGAGAGAAAAATGCCAGCTGAATGTCGTTCAGTCCTGAAAGCACTGCTTAATCCTATGCTAGATAAAAACCTCTAGCTTTCTAACTGGTGGTAAGCAATATAAAATTCCACTTCAGGCATACTTGGTACAAAGGTGTGGGGGGAACACAGGTGAGAGAAAGCCCAGGGCCCTTATTATGAGCCATTTTGACATTCACATATACCCCCTTGTTAAAAGACATTTTGAGATAATGAAGAGGAAAAACCAGAAATGTATTCAAGTGCAATCAGAACAACCAATAATGGCCCTGGTTAAATACTACATCATTTTTTTTTTCTTTTTTGAAAATTCTACTAAAAATAAATTGTCAGACTCCTAACATATTTATAAAGAAAGCCTTCTCATGCGTGTATCCATGACAACCTAGATTTATATTTTGAGCTCTAGAAAGTTGTTACAGCACAGCTTACATAAATTACTTTGAAGAATGTAGCAAGATAAGATGGTTTGCTACCTGAGGTGTTCTACTTGGCATAATATATAATATTGCCACTATACTGAAGCATAAAGGAAAGCAAAAGCATTATGTTGTGGTTTGAAGCCAGTCCTGCCATAAAGTAAACCTATTTTTAATACAAGGAAAATATATAAGCACTTTATGACAAAGAACACTGAAAATTGAAAAAAAAAAAAAAAAACACTGAAGACTTAGTAATTAAATATTAGCATATCATAATTAGGAAAGCAAAGAAACATAACAGAAATGTGAAGCATACATTGCCTGAAATAAACAAAAATTTTATTGATACTAGTATGCCTCCTACTGGGGTTCCATCTGGACTGCTTTGGGCACAAAACCTATTTTTTCCTCTCTCTCTTACCTTGGAAAAGGAACGTGCTTTCACTCGACTAAGCATTACTAAAATTGCATTTTTGTTCCACATGCTTTCTTTTTGCATTTGAATTGACAGCTGTAGTATATTATTTATATAATAGATTAACACAGTAGGCCATTTCCAAGTACAGCACAGAAACAATAGGGACACAGTTAATGAGATTTTTCCAAAACAAATATCAGTGATTATCCCTAGCACTTTGTTGTCAAATAAATGTGTTACCTACTTTGGAAAGAGACTTTGAGGGAAGAGAGATACAGTCATTTGAATAACTGTTCAGTGTGCTGCCAAGAATTCAAGTGGTGTTAACAATTACAGCCTCTACGACTTTTTTGTTTTTCTTCTGAGCAGAGCCTACTGCTTTAGATGGCAAGTCAGGAAAGAAAAAAAAGCAGGTAAGTTTGTAACAGAGCCTTTCCATGCAAAGGGAAAAGTTCTTGACCTCGGAGATGCAATGGTTGAGTGACACAGCCCCAGGTAGCCTGGCACTGTGTGAATTCCTTACTTCCAGACCCACACCAGCATCCGGGGGGCTCTGGTCATGGGACATCTCCCGTGGAGAGGTATCTAGCTGAGGGCTACCCAACAAGATTAAAGTGAAATTCAACACCTCCATGAAATGCAGCAGCATAAGTTTTTTCTGAAAGCCCATGATTGCAACCCAGCCATTATCTGCACCTGGTGAATTCTTATGGGGACATACCCTGAAATTAGCTCAGCTGGTTAAAGTGTGGTGCTAAAACCACCAAGGTTTCTACAAGGCCACTTTTGTAAGAGTTAGACTTGATAAACCTTGTGGATCCCTTTCAACTCATAACATTCTGTGATTCTGTGACAGAAAAATAACAGAAATTAAGCTGATATGGGGATGGCACAAGTTTTGCAGCACATGTTCCTGAAGGAGAGCCAGCAAGTGAGAGGGAGGTTTACCCTGCACATATCCCCAGCTGGTCAGCTGTGGTCTTCTCTGGCCTGTTGTCTCCTCCCTATTTCCTGATAGATGGGAAATAATTACTCTATGACTCCATTTTCTTGCCTGGAACAATGGCAACATAATGTGCAACATAATGTGCAACATTAGAGTCCTGAGGCCTGGAAACTTGGCTCTTTTTCTTAACTGTATTAGGGCAACTTGAGGGCTAATTTTCTGCATAAGCCAAATTTAGTTTTAGTCATTTGTATAAATATTTCTGGGCTCAGCTCTTGCAATTTAGAAATACTTCCAGAGCCTTAGGTAGTCAAATTTAATATTTTTATGGGATGGATTTTGTAACAAAACATCATTTCAAACATACAAACCTTTCACTCAAATTCCTTTTCTTTCATATTACAGAACATTATTCTCTACAGTGTAGAGAATATTATGTTTTATGTAATGAAATGTCATTTGTGCAATCAAAATATTCCAACCTAACTAATACAGTAAAAATTTGAGTTTGCCTTTAGTATCTTTCTGTTCTCCATGAAAAGCAGAAAATGTGCAGTAAAAATGAAATGTCTTAATCAAGAATCAGCATGAATAATATCTTCTGATATTTTGTTACAATAATGTGCAAATAAGTAAGATTCCATGATAAGTAACAGAAGGTGCCTGAGTGATTGATTTACAAGAGGATGGCTTACATTTTAACTAGAAATCTTGGGAATGCAGCTACTTTATATAAGATGAAATCAAGTCTGATGTCCTGTGCTGCCCCACCATGACTGAAGCAGACACCTGTGCCTAAAAAGAAAAGTTCATTCTTTCTAAAAAGCTGGTAAAAACATATAGAGAGGCATCACAAACGCCGTATTTGAACAGAACCATATTTGAATTTGTTATTAGTCAGCTACAGTCAAGTGGTAAGTAAATTTACAGTAGTAAAAAGGTCACACATTGCTGTATGCTTGGCAGTTGTAGAGCATTGTAATTCAACTTCCATTATTCATATTCTTAATAGTTTTATGATAACTGATTGTTTAATCTATTGTTCAATCTATTCCTCTGATAGCCAGTAGTTTTCCATGGAAATTAGGTTTAGGCCCATTAAATATGTTACCTAACATATGCCCATCAACCAGCACAATTGATGTACAAGGTTTTTATGCAGACAGCAATGGCTCAAAGGCCATCATGTATAAATACTTATGAGAGTTAAAAGCAAGAACAGATGTCATGCCATGCAAGTGTGATGCTACATAAAGTCCTGTGGAATTTAAATGCATTAATTGAAATTATCAAGCAAGCTTATTTGATGTGTTTCTTCTAGTGTTGATTAAAGAGTATCAAGCAATAATACATTAAGAACAGAAATATCAGTGTTTTGCACCAATATTAAAATACTAAGAAGTTGTAACAGCTATATCTCTTGTCTATAGTTATCCTCTGCACTGCAAATGAAGAGCTTTTCCTTTGTATTGTTTCAATGATAAGAAAAAATTACCTTGAAAGTTACAATTTTTCAAAACTTTTTTTTAATTTCACTTTGAAATATTGTCCCTGTCCAACGGTTTTTATGAAGCAACCTTGAGCAATGCCACTTGATAAGAGCTGGTCACAATGAAATGTAAAATAGAATTAAGTGCTATTTGTACAAATTTCAGAGCCCAGTTTTCTGCTTAGGTGCTGCTTTTACCTGTTCATCTCAGTTAGAAAGACCAACTTAGTGAAGTTACATCTGGCTCTACTTGAAATAGTTGCTTAGTTACCACTATTCAACTCCAATTAAAGATGGAAGAAGACTTTTTTCAAACAACACTGCGGAAAAATGACGGGGGGTTTGGAAATTATGGGGGAAAATACAGTTGCTGCTCCTAGGTGGAATGCAGTCAGCATACCCGACCTCCCAG
>JAODKT010001744.1:48726708-48799505 GCA_027576195.1 Cossypha heuglini
ACCCCACTGACCTGAGGGTTTGAGTCAATCTCCCCTTTCCACGTGACAGTAGCACCGCATACATTAACTTTCTTTTTTTAACATTTGGGATGACTTTCAAGAAACAGAATATTGCTAAATCATACAAGTGCTTTTGAAGAATCAATAAGCATACATTTCAATATATGGGCAATAATACAAAATTAATATATATAGTTAGACTTAACAAACATAAAAGAACTTAAATGGGATAGCTTAATTTCTTAATGAAAAATCCATATGTCTGATCAACTGGTCAAGTTCATTGATAATATTCCCAGTCAATAATAATAAAAATAATCTTTAAATTTTTTTGCCTTTTTACAAGACATGTTGTGATAGGACAGGGGCAAATGGTTTTAAACTGAATGAAGGTTGATTTAGATAAGATATTAGGAGCACATTCTTTTCTAAGAAAGTGGTAAGGCTCTCAAGCAGGTTGCACAGAGAAATTGTGAATGTCCCATCCCTGAAAATGTTTAAGGCCAGGATGGATGGGGCTCTGAGTAATCTGGTTTAGTGAACAGTATCACTGCCCATGGGAAGTAACTGATCATTCAGGTCCCTCGTGGAATAATTTCTGTTATGATTTTTTGATAAGCACTCATTCTCCAAAATGCTCACTTACTGTATAACTAAGCAGTAACTGAGTGCACTGAGTACACAGGCACAGAGCGGGGCCAGCAGATTTCCCAGGGCTCCACACAGGCAATTCTCACCATGCTATCAGACAATTCTCTCTGCCCTTCCATGTGCGTCCTATCAGTGTCCATGAACTTGTGTGTGTCCAATATATTTAAACACTTCCTAACTTGATCCCCATCTGCTAAGGTAGTTCTGGACTTTTCTGGACTCTCCCACTGGTCTGTGTGGCCATGGATTCCTCATAGCAAGACTTACCAGTAAAAATTAAAGCAAAGAAAACAGAAATTTTTTCCTAGCTCCTCTGTCACCACATTCTCTGCCCTGTTCACTAGTGGGCCCATACTTTTTCTCTTCTTCCTTTTTGCAGATATATCAATACAAGTCTCTCTTGTTACCATTCAATTTCTTCACCAGATTCAACTCCAAATGGATTTCTTTCCTAACTCTATCCCTGCATGCTCAGAGTGTGTCTCTAAATTTCTCCTGGACTACCTGACCCTACTTTTACCTCTTAAAAACTTCTTTTTTTGTGCCTTTGTTGGAAAAAACTTGTTCATTTATGTTATCTTTACTTAATCCTGTCATCAAGCTGTCATCAGAGTACTCCAGAAACCTCCTGGATCACTCATGCTTTCTGTGCTGCCTCTCCAGCACATATCAATGTTTTGTGTCTCTCCTGAGGACCAATGCCTACGAGCATGAGTTTTCCACTCAAGTTTGAAGGAAACTCTAAGTAATAAGGTCCAGTGTTGAAGAACAAATCTGTTCCTATTGATGAAGCTGACAGTTTTTACAGAGGGGAACCGAGTGTTTTCACACCTTCAGAATCTGTAGAGGAATACTTGAAGATAAACATGCACTGCCTGGCTCACAGAAATAGTGTCTGAGTCCTGGAACAGTTTGCCTCCTGGCTCTTGCCATTGCAGGACCAGAAGCTCTAAGATGACATAGAATCAGGTGCATTCCCAGAAATGAATGCCTGGTTGATCTTATTTTGCAAACTAAATCCATGTTTTGCAACTGGTAGACTTTACATGAAGTCAGTTTCAACCCTAGAAGTGTTCTGCACAGCAACATTTTTGAGTTTGGCTTGATTTGGTTTGGATTTCAGCAACTCTAGGTATTTAAAGAATTTTAGATGTTTTAGGTATATATTTCAGGTATAAAGAATTTCTAGGTATTTTGTGTTTAGAAAATCAAGAATGGTCAAATTTTTGACAGTGGCACTTTACTGGTTATAAATTTATATTCATACAAGCTTTTCATCCTGAAAATTAACTAAGTTCAGCAATTTCAAATTCAAATTTTTAAATGCCCTAATCATCTCATGTCTCTTTTCTTTAAAATGTGGACTTGTATATAGGATATGAGTGACTGCTTCACATAGCAACTGCATGCCTTTCCAGCAAAAGGAAATTAATCTACTAAACAAATTATTTTCCATAATCCTTATAACTGGAAGATAAACAGCATGCAAAGAGTTACTCAAGACAGGAATGGTGACAGTAGAGACATGAGATTGCTGTGAAATGTACAAGTAACCACACAGCAGAACTTCTACTCATGCCTCACACATGAGGTCCACAAACCTTCTCCTGGATGACCTTGATTAAAAAAGGATCACTGCAGCCATGCTAAGAGCTTTCATAGGTTTCAATATCAGAAACTGCTGTGGTTTATTAAATAGCAATCAGGTAATAAGGAGGATTATATGCGCTTTGAATTTTTGTGAGGAGAGGAATGAGGATAAATAAATCTAAGTGGATTTATTTATAAGTGGAAGCCTGTAAGCTTACCATTAAGTACTAGTTCAATAAAAATGCAGTGAAAAATAATATTGATGTATTCATTCACATCATTTTTATAATTGTAGAGCTTCTTCACTTTGTAATTCTCAAATGGTCACTGAGGGTGCTTTGTAAAATGTGGTGCTTTGCCTTATATATGTTGTATATATATATGCATTTAATGTTTTCAAAGAAGCAAAAGGTATTCATACTGAAAGAGCAACCCTAGAACTAACCAGTTGTGGAATTCTCTTTGGGGTCTGCAAATTATATTTGGGGTCTGGAATTATCTTCGGGGTCTTGGGAGTTACAGACTGGCCCTGGCGTATAAACTGTACCTCTAATCAGCCAATGTCATTCCCACACCATTCCCTGTGCCAGTACAGCCTGTCTGTCACAGCTGCCAGGGCATGTGCTTTCAAGGACCTGCGTGAGCACTCTGTGCCTGCTCACAAAATAATGCCTTGTAATATAATCCTGCAGGCTTGATTCAAACCTCACTTTCAGCTCTGGATTCTATTCTACAAGTAAGGACTTAATGGCTGAGAAATTCATGGATGTGGGGAAGAGTATGAGTCTTGCCTTAACAAGAAGTGATCACCAGTTGGTGAAAGCACACAGGTTGGAAAATCAGTGTCCATGGATGAGATAGCTTTGCTGTACTGCTGTGCACAAGGATGGGAGCACATGGAGCAAAGTCAGGCTCCAGTGTGTGCCTGCTGTTCAGGAAAAATCACAGAACCAGCAGTAACATGCTTTTAATGTTTCATGAATAAGGAATCTACAAATGTGCTAAAAGGAGAATTCTGAGTCTACTTAAATTTCCCCAAATATTTCCCCATATATTTAGCTTAGTGGATTGATGGTATCTAGACACATGAAATTAATTGTCTCCTGAAATTTAATTTTTTTAAGATTTACAATTATTAGGACTGAGATAAATTATGGTTGTAACATTAATTCTTTCTCTGTAAAATTAAGCAAAGAAACTTTTTTTTTTTTTTATCTACAATCTTATTTTTATCTTACCAAGATAAGAAAAGTGATTGTGACTTTTTTAGGGAGATCAGTGTGTTTAGGAGGCCAAGAAATGTGATAACAGAAGATGAGTGGGTCTACCTCCAATTAGATTCAGTCCTTATGAAAACAAAGTCTAAGGCTGAAGCAGAATGATACAGGAAACCTAAGAGACAAAAAGCTATCCTCAGTAGCACACAAGACATTATTCAAAATAATGGTAGTGAAAAGCTTTCAAAGGGCAACAAAAGTATACTTTGATTCAGTTTCCCTGATGAGGAGAAAAAAAGCAAAAAACTTCATTAGGTTAAAGCTGAGAAAAGTCTGCATGGCACTAAGGGATAAAAGAGGATGTAAGAAATAAGAGGGCATCTTTAAAAAGCTGAACTCATGTTTGAGGAAGGGTAATAGGAAGGATTATACAGTCTGGGAGATTAAAAACACAAGGCAGCAAAAAGAGAATTTGAGAAGCACTTGCAGAGAGTATAAACAAACAAACAAATAAATAAATAAATAAGAATATTTAAAGACTTTAAGGAGATGTGTCTTTTTTATTCCCCTCCCCCCCCAGTTCTTTTTCCCATAACTCCAGTGGGCTGCCATGTATCTAAGACAAATTATTCAATTAATTAATGTTTTACTACTCTTATTGACAGAAGCTATTTAAATTGTCAAAACAATATGTGCTGAATAATCAGCTTGACTATGCACTCTTTTCCAACTCTGCATCTTGAGCAGGCATCTTTGAGTAAAACCAGTGTGAACACATACTCTACAAGCTCTACAACACTCTGAGATTACTGTGATAGAGAACATCAGATATAAAGGACAACAGCTGAAAAGTGGGAATTTTCTATGAAATCACAGATGGGCGTTACAGACTGTGTGGGCACCGTGTCTATGTGCACACAGATATGAAGAGCATAAGAGCAGAAAGACAGACCAAAGTATCCTACACCTGGCAAAGGCAGTGCCTAAGGAAGAGTGTAATGGGGCAAATACAATTGCAATGGTGAGGGGTGACGGTGTCCTAGAGCCTTTACATTTACAGCTTCCTAGATTTGAGATGGTGCCTACGTTCTTAGCCACCCTGAAGGTGGCTTCTGTTATTATCCAGTCTGCAACCAAACTATTTAGCCCTTCTGTACCAGCAGCATCCTTCAGAACAGATTTCTGAAAATACTTGCACAATGTCAAAGGGTCAGGGATCAGTCATGTGTAGGCACTTAAAAACTCTTACTAAGACATTTAAGAAGTTTCAATGAATAACTTAGAAAAGCCTTAACTTTGTAAAAAATTGGAAGAATCTGAAAAGAAAAGCAAATTATTATTTGTTTTTTTATACTTATACACAGATATGCTTTTACATTAAATACTGTGCAGCATATGTGTATTAACTTCCAGCATCACAAACATTTCAAAATGTTATTTTCAACTAAACATGGAATCTAAATAAAACACTGCAGAAATACTAATTATGAGATTCTAGGGAAAAGGAAATTCTTCAGAAGAAACTTCTTTCTTTAAATATAATTAAGAAGAGTTTAGGGCAGCTTACCTTTCACCCCACTGCTGATTACATGGTTTCAGAAAAACAACAAAAAGATGATAAACAAAGCTAACACTAAAGTTTATTGAAGCTGGATGATTACTCCCTTCAAATTCAATAGGCATTAGAAAATACTTAGGAGGAGCAACACAACTCAGAACATCTGTAATTATATATCCCTCTGTAGTTGCAGTTTGGAAGGAAAGCAAATTTTCTGTTTGCCCAGATTCCCTCCAGCAACTTATTTTGATGAGTGAACAGGATAAAAGTCAAATTTCTAATGTTTGTGCCCTATACCCCATTTCTTTTGGGAGTTATGATTTACAGACATTGTGTCCAACAACATATCACCATTTCTATGTGTAAGGCCTCACTCTCCTTGGTCAAACACCTAGAAAATTATCACAGCACTGATTTGTTAAAAATAAACATACTGCAAGATCTGTGCAGTAGAATTTACAGAATATAAACTAGAATTTATATGGAAGAGTCTGGTGGAAGCCTGTTAATGTGTAAATATTCACATCCAATCTTAATAGCAAAATTGTGGCTTTTTAGGCCTCTTCCAATCAGGGAATGCAATTCAGATTGCATCACTGAGAAATTTAAAACAGTGCAGAAAATGGGAATGAGTATTTCTCATAGAGGATGCAGAAGTGTCCTGGTGCTACCTGGGTGGATTTTAAGAGTGTGATGCATAAATCAGAATTGCTTTATGTATAACTACCTGGGAGACTGCTTCCTTCTCCATGCAGTATGACCATGAGACATTCAGTTTGCTTGTATTTCTTTCCCACTTCATGAAGAGAGCTGCTGGCATTGTACCACATAGTGCACTCTTTGCCTTGACAACAGGAACACACTTCAACAAAACAGATTGGAACTTTTGGCTCACTGAGTCTCTTCCTGTGCTATGAGTGGCTCCTGTAGAGTATTTTGCCTTCCTGAGTATCTCGTTCACTGGCCAACCAAATGTTCTGAAGTTGTATTGCTGTTCAGATAAGTAAGGCACTTGAAGATGACTTCTAAGCCTGTGTTAAAGGACTTGAAACGTTAAGTCTCCAGGACATTGATTAACTGACCTGTGACAAGGTAACAAGCAAATTACTTTAGCAAGACAATTTTTTTTTTTGTGAATACTTCATGGTGTCCAGTCCAATGTTGATGGTATTAACTTGTGTGTGTGTATGTCTGCACGCACAAATTGCATTAGCTACTGAGGGAAAGTGATGCCACAGACAACCCCAAACTGGTGCACTTAAATCTAAACCATATGAGTAACATTATCCAGACATTCTAATTCACTGTTGCTATTAGGTTGGTGTTTATTACAGAAACAGTGGAGTTTCACAAGCACAAAACCAACTTTATTCATACAAATATAGCCCTCCATGATGGAAGGAACTTATTGTGTATATGCCATACAAGTTTCACAAGAGCAACAACTAGAAAGATTCAGAGAGAGCTTACTGCCTCTGTAAGGATTTTGAGATACATGGTACATATATATGTATGTATATGTATATGTATATGTATATGTATATGTATATGTATATGTATCCATATGTGCATGTATGCTTTATATTCATTAAAACAAAATAAATGCCATTAGGAAGTTTGAGTTTTTGAAACATGCATGCATGCCAATCATGTTTCACTGATTCATGCTAATCAGTGTTATGGAACAAGTACAAAGACTGCAGAAACACCTGTCAGTTTTAAACATTTCACTGTCCAACAGCAGTATTTTCAACATTCTGTACACTCACATAAAAGACTGAACTTTTCTCCATAGCAAATGGTGCAAATAGGCATGCAAATAAAATTAATGAAAGATGACTGAAAGTGCACTAACACTTTTGAAAAGAGATCATAGTCTTAATTGTGTAGGCTGGGTTTTTAAAATAGAAAAACTTCTATGGAAGTTAACACCTTCATAAGAAGCCCATTGAAACTGATCCCTTTGATGCCTGAAGGCACAGTTGGACACTGTATCTGCAATATTGCTAAATTACCCCCATTAGAATCCTCTGCTCCCAAACACAGGAGTTGAGGAGCACTGAGTGGCAGGATTTTCCAACCCAGTGGAGAGACCAGGATACACTGGATATGACTTATAAAGTATTAATCAGCACTTTCATATCCAAGAATGAGAAAAACTTCATTGTATTCTTCTATTCACATGCATTATTTTTCTAGAAAAAATATTCTTGTTTACCAAACAATACCCAGGAAAGTGATGAACATAAATACAGTACAGGTAAGAGGGAAACTAAGCAGATTATAATAGACTGACACCTGAAAGGTTTCAGAAAATGAAAATACGTACAAGAGAAATTGTATTTGAGAAAATCATATTACTGGGAATCTAATACTTAGGACCTACATTATCTTGAATCCATATCATATTTCAGTGTAATTAGCAAGCCACTTTCTCTTCTGTGCATTTATAGTCTTGCTCTCAAAAAAGAGTTGTCAAAGTAAGTGAGTGAAAAAAATTATTTTAAAAGAGAAAGCAGCAAGTTGCATGCAAGCCTCATCACTCCATCATTTCCTTTGTGCTGGCCATCTGAGACATGCAACAAGAATTTTTTCTTATTCTTTGTTAAAAGCCTAACCTACTTCTGGTACATTACATAAAAATGAAACACAAAGAAATACTATTAGGCTCCTCCCTGTTTTCTATTTTTATTTGTGCTTATTAACAAAAAAATGTATTTGCATTTTAATGCAACACAATTCTGTTTAGAATCTACTGTAGTATTTTGATTTTAGTTTAGTTTTGTTTTGTTTGGGGGTTTTGTTTGTTTGATTTTGGTTTGGTTTTTTTTGTAGCGCTGAGCTGATTGTAGCTGGGATACAATTAATTCTCTCCAGAGCAGCTAATATATGGATCTGTGCTTGGGATTTGTGCTCAAAACAGTATTGATGATGTTTTAGTTGCAGCTGAACAGCACTTGCACAGAGCCAAGGCCTTTTATGCTCTTCAGCTCCACACTAGCGAGCAGGCTGGCCGTGCACAAGAAATTTGGAGGGGACACAGCTGGGACAGCTGACCCACAGTGACCACAGGGATATTCCAGATCCTATGGCACCATGCTCAGCGTATAAAGTGGGGGAAGAAGGAGGAGGGGATGCTTGCAGAGCTGCCATTTGTCCTCCCAAGCCACTGCTACGCATGATGGAGCCCTGCTTTCCTAGGGATGGCTGAACACCTGTATGCCCATGGAAAGCGGAGAATTAATTCCTTATTTTGCTTTGCTTGCATTCACAGCTTTATCTTTGCCTATTAAACTTTTATCTCAAGCCACGAGTTTTCCCACATCCACACTTCTGATTGTCTTCCACGTCCCACTGGAGAAGACTGAGTGAGGGGCTGGCTGGTGTTGAACCACAACAGGTGTCTAAATTGAAGGCAACAAAATAATTCAGGAACACTGAAGTGGGACTGAAATTTCAGAGTACTCCTCGTGTCTTTCTCTCTTGATCACTGGGGCTTAGATGGCCCACAGTATATACATAAACACAGGCAAGGAAATGTACAGAAAACGCAGAATTAGAAGGGAAAACCACTTAATTTTTATTACCCAAATTTTTATTATGAAGGAGTCCAAGAGAATTTCCAAAGGTAATTTAAAGTATCATTTTATTCTAAAAGAATGGTTTCCTTCATTTTTCTAACAGATGTCTTTGGCAGACATCGATGTAGACTTTGTCCGTACAGATTATCTGCAGCTATACAGAAATACAACTTGTTCCAGAGAAGTGTGAAGAAAGCAACACTCTCCTCTGAACTTACTCCCTATAAGGAAAATTTTCTTTCTATTTCTAGTCTGTTTCTAGTTCAGCTAGCATTTTGTTTGAAGGCCATTTCTTATTTTGTCAGGTCTAGACGGCCTACATTTCCCTTAAATTTTTTAAGAAGAATCTAGCTGAAAGCGTTTAATAATTAATATGTCTAACTTTCTTTCCTTTGGAGATAGATTTCCATGGCTTACTTAAACAGTGTCACCACTCTGGCTCTTGAAACACCCAAGCTACTGTGAAAAACAAAAAATATGCAAAAACTAATTCTAAATATCCATAAAAAGAGCATTCATATCTCACAGCATACCCAGGTATTTACTTAGGGTCTTTCAGTTGCTGAGTCCTTTGGAACAAGGACTATTTGTGCCCTAATTACAAAAACTGTTCATGAGTTTTTTTAGAATATATGGATAATTAAAAGGGTGGATAGAAGATAGTTTTTTTGGCACAAAATCAGCTATATAAAGGTTTATTTGCTTTTCTGAAGAAAAAATCCTCAAGGCACACATTAATCAATTGTTAATTCCTTAGTGAAAAGGAGAAGCTGACAAAAAAAGCAGAGTCCCACTGTAATAACTTAGAGCTTTCGCCCCCATAAAAAGGTAGGACCTCATTAGTTTTATTTTTTTTAAATAAAATCAGTGCCAAGTAGCTTACTTCTGCCTTTATTCCCAGATAACATGTGGGAAGGCATATTCCTGAAAGGAGTAAGAACTTTCATTAGACATGGTCAGGTTATATAAGAGAAATAAGCCTGAACCAGACATCATGATTTTCCTCTATAGTGTTTGAGAAGTTTAACTTTTCACTTTAATTAGTGACACATCACTGATACTGGCTCAAACTAGAACCCAAATATTAACTTGTGAAGTTAGGGAATATTGCACTGCCCACATATTCTGTGGATGAAGTCTACATAAAGGACAAAGAGATCTCTTTATGCAATGAAAGATTTACAAGTTGACACCAGTGAACAGAAGGCAGTCACAGAAAGATTATCAGCCATCCTGGCAAGACACTTGGTGTTTTGCCAAGACTGTGCTTACCACTAAGTACAAGGCACTGTTTCAGATTTTAATGGTACGGTAGGCTGACATTAGGGCTGCCATATGAGGTGCATGTATTCCACATAAGCACTCCACTGCAGTTCCCATGCATTGGACACCGTCTGCATTGGAGTGGTGGGATAGAAACACGACTGGAGACCATGTACAAGTGCTTTTCCTCAGGGCACCTTGCAGCTTTTTGCCAGCTTCCCACTCCACAGCTCTCTGCCAGCCTCAAGCAAGGCAGCTCCAATGCCTCTCAAGCATCCCATGTGTTCCCTGGAGGTTAGGGAAGAGTGGTATGGTGAGTTAGAAAACCAAACTAATGTCTCTGGAAGATAATGGAGCCTGGAATAATAGTAACAGCATCCCGGAGAAATCCATGCCTCTGTTTTTAAAGATGAGTATATTTAGCTGGTTTTGTTTTTCCTTTCTGTGCTGTGAACATAACTTTTACAGTAAGCCACTTATACATAGATTGCCTTTTAAAAATATGACAAGATTGTCATTTCTGCAATAGATGCCATACTGATAATTAGATTTTTAAAGATGACTTCTTCCGTGTCTTCTCTTATAAATTGAATTTGAATTCATAAGAGGAAAAATAAAATATAAAATATAAAATAATGTTGTTTCCAAACCGTTTTCAGTGAAAGATGTAGGTACTACTTATTACTATGTATGACAAAGTAGTAAGTAAAAGGCACATAAAACTCTCTGATGATCATCTCAAGAGTTCTTTGCAGTTATACTTTCTATTCCCTCTGCACACTTACTTTGCTCCATATGCCTTTTATGAGGTTATAGGACTTAATGCTCGAATTATTATCAAGCATTATCTTATGTGAAGTTGGCTGCAAAGAAAGCTCCACTCTACTTTCCCCACTGAAAACAGAACTCAAAGCCCAGCATTTCATCACCACTACCCAATAAACAAAAAGCCCATTGTACAAAGGTAAGAAAATAGTAAGTGAGAAAGTGATGTAAGTAGTGATTCATAATTCCATAGAATTATAGTACAATTCCAAAATGAAAAGTTGCACTGTACAAGAATCCAAGATGCAGAGCTTCCTTTCAAAAGCCAGCCATGTTATTTATACTAGTGATTGGCAGCAAATGACAGTGAGGAATACAATTTACTTCTTTAGATAGCAGTGTAATCTCTTAGGTCTAAATACTGATTATAGTAACTAGGATCCTACATAAGTTTGCTTGGGCTTTTTTTTTTTTTTTCCTCGGGTTATTTTTTTTTCGTGGAGGTGTTGGGGTTTTTTTAAGCTTCATGGAAAATTGTTAGCAATATTTCAGTTATGTGTGGAGGAGAAATTATTTGACTAGTTCATATTTTATATTTGACATTATTCTTCTCAAAAAACCCTACTTCTATAAACATTTAGGGAAAAAAATTCCACTCATGCTGTAACAAGTGGTCTATATTTTGAACAGATTTAGATGCAGGATGAGAATGGTACATTTTGTACAACTTCTAGAAGGTCTCTCACCGTTCCGTTAAGAAGGGGAATTAATTTCTCCTCTCTGGTCTTTGTATGAAGTCATGGAGTTTCTGTGGGGTATCATGTCCCACGTTTTCTTGAAACACAGGTCTACATACTTTCATGGCAACAGCATACACTGAAGAAATTCTAATACAAATTACATAAAGATTTCCCTAATGCTTTGCTATAGACAAAACCTGATGCATGCATTTTTAAAGCATGCAGACTAATAATGCAGGAGGTTTTCTCCTTCAGGGGAAAATAGTCTTCAAAGCTAAATAACATACTGTGTTAGAAAGAAAGAAAATATTACTGCAAGCAATTCAGTATCAGCCTATCTGCAATGATTTCATCTGCTGGAGCCAGAAGTAAATGTACTTCCACATTTTTTATTTAGAGGAAAAACTATTAACTTTGGTCTCAGATGGCATTGAAATCTGTCCTCAGCTGAAATTATTTAGCACATTCACCCATCCATAAAGATTCCTTATCCGTACAATCTGATTTTCTTGCCTCCTCTAAGCCTCTTTCTGCTTCTCTGCCCTGCTCAGTTCCTAACTTACAGGCCTGAAGTTATCCTACTCTTCTTTCTGTGGAGATATACTGGAACTAGATATCAGGAACCATTCAGTAGTATTTCCACAGTCTGCAACATGCACAATGCATTGGGAATTATGCAAGATTTACAAAGGATAAACACAGCCTTCTGTTATATTTTCCTAGATTTTGATACTGTTTGTATTCCTGTAAGAATACCCTAATCTCTGGGAATTTTTTTTTTTTACTTTGCTCCTCCACACTGGTACCACAGACATCTACAAGAAACCCCTTCTGATCTGCAGGGAGCAAGCTGGAATCCCTATAGAAGGAAACACTTCAAACTCCAAGTCAGTAAATAAGCAGTTACGCGTACAATTTTTCAGAATATAAACCATTTGCTATAATTTCCTAATTGTGTAAGAGTTCAGTATTTATTGAAATTATTATTCTGACATCTTTTATTTAAGAACAGAAGTTGATATTGGATTTGGGGATTTAAACATTATCTTCAATGCTTGTTTTGGTGAGTATAATATGGTTCTGATGCTAAATATAGTTTGTAGTTTCAATGCATAATTAGATATGAATCTATTGTTATCCCTATTTACTAACAGCTCTGATGTAGAGATATTTTCTCTCTGAATGTTGAACTTAAGGAAGATTACTGACAATGCTGCAACAGTGTTATACACCCTCACTGAATTCCCATGACTGATACTGCATGAGACAATCTGACTGCCCAGCTGAGAAATGGCCACTGAGCAGTGAAACTGAATATTCACCAGAGACACTGTAAGTGACTAAATGAAAAGCATCAAATGGATCAAATGGATCTCAAACATTAAGTCACTACCTTTGCTTTGCAAATGTTTCTGAACAAGTTATGGCTACACCTATTAAACAGTATTTCAGTACAAAATTAGACTTTAAATTGTCTAATATTCCTAAGCCACCTCCTCAGTAAGATGTTGAAATGATCCTTTAGACACAGACTTTTAATCAGAATTACTCCAAATCAGAGAAATAAATGCTTTGGACTGTGGTTCCTCTGAGCAGTTCTCTGTTCACTTGTTTGTTAAAATCAGACATGTATAAGTAGCTAGGTTTTCATATTTATTTTTAGAGAAAACATTCAACATGAGCCATTGTTACACTGTCTGATAATCAGTGCAGATTGTCAATCTGCACTACCCTCTACAACTTGTCCCCAGATTACTGCTATTTTGTCTTTTGCTAAAAATTCAGGTATTGATGCTTAAATGCACGAATTCTGAGTTTTCTAAATAATTATCTCTATATGAACTGTATAGACCTAGATCAAAATAGATTAGTAAATGAAAAGAACACAGACTAATGAAAAACTAAGGAAGTATATAGAAAAGATGTTTTCACTCAACTGTACAGTGCTTGAGAAAAATGAGATAAAAAGTCTTCATATGTAGAATCCTTTCATCTCATCAGACAACTCTGTTCCTTCAAAGAAAAAGAAATCCTAGTGATCTAATAAAATCCATTGGCTTTCTTCTGTACAGAGCTTAATTTCTTAGACCATTTAGACTACAGCATCTCTTAGCACACAGAAAATTGAACGGAAATAATTTTCTTAGCATTTGTAATAGCAAGTAATTGCAAACACATCATGTTGCTCTTTCTTATGTTTCAATTTAACCAAAAATGCATGCAAAATGAAGGGCTTTGAATCACCTCTGGTTTTGAATTCTACCCAGAGCTTCATTCTGGCCAAGAACTGAACAAAGTAATGGAAAGGTATCTATTCCGATCTGCCACTGTGTTAGGCTATTATAGGTGCTGTTAAATTGGATTACTCACAAAGCTGAATTTAGTGCCATTTAGCACATGACAAAGCAAAGAGCTACAAGTACAAATAGCTGCTTCAAGAGATTTATTTCAAGAAAGTTCTAGCAAGAATGAATACCTCACTGATGTTAAATGTTTCAAGAGGGCAAAACCACCTAACAACAAAACATGTCAGAGTTCCATTATAGAAAGGCTCAACCAAGATATTTAGAGAACAAAGTCTAAAATTAAATATTACATCTAAAGCAGATTGAAGAAGGATGCAGAAAACAAATATAGTGACATTTGAAAATATAGATATTTTTGTCATCCCATGATGTCATTTCAGCTGCTATTTATCTTAATAAAATTTGGACTATTGACACAATACAAACAAACACCAAGGAACTTCTGCTAATTCTTTCTTTCTTTCTTTCTTTCTTTCTTCTCTAATAAAATCTCTTTAGTATTCTAAGGGTAAATCTTCACCAAATATCAGCACATTTTCCATAGGGGACCTTTTCTGCTACTGTCATTCTTTGGGCTTGAAAGGAATACCTTCCCTCTACTCCTGCTTCTCAAATTCCTACTGAACAGCATCTTATGACCAACCATTATCATAAGAGATTTACCCAATTTTCACAACACCTTTTCTCATGTGCATTTCTCTCTCTTTCATTCTTCTCCACCATCAGTTCTTTCAGACACAACTGCAGAATCATTTATTTACATGTAAGATGAGAAGAAAGGAAACGAAGAAAGCAGATGATGCAAATGCTAAAATTCTTTATTTATAGTTTTCAACTTTTCAGGAATGGAGTGAAAGGATTTCATTAGCAGCTTTAAAAAGTGGCAGAAGCTGGAACAGTAAACAGGAAGCGTAAGAAGGCAGAGAAATTTTATGGGGATATTGAAATACAGGCTTAAAGTGGCAAGGGGCAGATTCAGGGAGGTCACAGGTGAACTTCCACTCCTGTTGTCAATGTCTATCACTGTTCTGCAAGCCTCGTATTCCGAAATTTCTTCTTACTGAGACTGCATCCTTGCTAGCTCCCCTCAAAATCCTGCATTTCTTTCTGTTCTTCATTGACAAAAGCAAGATAAATCAAATGTGCACCTGTTAACTTCTAACCACTATGCTTTAATAGTTACCCACTCCTGCAAGGCACTTCAGAGCACACTTGCAGCACTCAGAAGCAGAATGTTCTGCATATTGCTTCTGGCATCAGCTGAATTACTCTCAAGTCATTTATCATCACTGTGGCTCTTTGATCTTTCCCAGGATCTAACTTCCCAGCTTGATGCCCTTCTGTACAAAAAACCTTAGTTAATCAATACTTATACTATGAGAGCTTATGCTGCACAATCACCAATATTATTTCATGGTGAAGAAGATGTTTTAAGAATGCATATAGGAGCTTCAAGGAGGCCTGTTCTACAGCTTAGCTGCATTTAACAAATACACCAAGAAATCCTAAAATATATTTTGCATAGCAAAAAATGTATTACTAAGCATACTAAAGCTTATGCTATATCAGCAATATAAACTGCTTCATAACAGACAAAAAATGGCAAGAAAGGGAAGCCTAGACACCAATTTAATAACTACCTATTTTGTGAAGCATGACACTTTTATACAAACCCCAGATCCTTTACACCTTGAAAATCTTTCTCTTTTTTTGTAATATGCATTTTAAACCAATCACAAAATTTAAATTTAAAAATAAACCTTTGCCTCCCCTTAACCTATTTTTCCTGTACTGCATTATTTAATGCACAATTTTCTGGGGAAAAAAACAATTAAAAGTGGAAATATTTTTACTTTCACTGGTATACTGTCAAACTAAAATAACATAACCAAAAATTAGAAAAAATTTAAAGAAAATTATTAGATTATTAGATTGGAAATTAAAACACATAATGATTTCTAAAAGAATATAGGTTTTACTATTTCTTTTTCAAAGAAAACAAAAGAAAATGTATCTTTTTTCTTATTTTGAAGAATAAATCACTATTTCAGTGTTTTCTGTGGTTCAGGGATTCCGTTTCTGCTGCAATCAAGCCATCCTGTCAGAACCTCATTCCCTGAGAAGGATTTAGGTCTAATAAGAGATCTTACTGATCTGTCTCGTGACTTGCTTATTTGGCAATTTCTTGAATATTGTAGGAGGATTACTTTAGCTTTGCATGTCATAGGGAAAGGATATGCAGAAATGGCCATGAATATTGAACTTCAGGGTACTGTTGGATTTTATACAGTTCAAAGATCACTTTTTGAATAACAGGGTGAATGATTTGGAAATGGACAGTGAAGACAGCATGAGAGGACTGTAAAAATAAAATTATGATAATATTTAAAACAACAAAAAACATTTTGTGATCGCTTATTGTTAAAACAAACAAAAAAAAAACAAATCAACCCTAAACATTTCTGCCCTGAGGGACAGTAACTTGGCTACAGCATTCATGTCTAGACAAGAGGAATTATTTTTTGCGCACATATATCTTCAGCTTTTAAGGGGAGTGGAAGCATTCATTAAATCTAAATCATAGTGCTCTGAATGCTGAAGTACAAATAAAATAAGTAAAAGCTCCCACTCTGCACATTGTTGTGCACAAGCAGTGCAAGGCAGGTAATAATCCCATGGACTGGTCAGTGGGAGGATCAGCAATGTCCAGTCACTGAACCCTGTGTCAGAATGGTTTGAATAGCAATGGTGTGAGTCCCTGACCATGCTGGACTGGCTTTCCAGATGGAGCAATCCACAGAGATATGAAATAGATTAACAAGTAACACTGCATCTACACATATCATGACATAAGCTGTTTATACAAATGAGTTTTCCTTCCATTTCATGAGATATTTTAGCATGCTGTTGAAATACTCTTGCAAGAGTTATCTCACAATATGTCCAGCTGTTCTGCCAACACTGTATCTGTGTTCGTTATTACTTAAAAAAAAAAAAAGACACTAAGGTAGCAAAATTCAAGTCTGAAGTATTGTATATTTGTTTAGAAACAACAATAAATTATACGGCTTTAAGCAGCAGCAGATCCCCACAGCATTTTTAATTAGAAAACCTCTTGCTCTATATAATGCACCTACATTTTTTCCACACACAACTCTAGAAAAAACTGTGATTTTCTTCGTATTTCCTCCAACTTTCCAAGCAGCAGAATTCCTATGTTATTTTGAAATCCTGCATCACCTAAGGCAACCCTTTGAAATGCAGAACCAGAGCAATCAAGACTACAGTTGTAGCTTTATTTCATGAAGTCACACTGCAGCTTCCTGAGTTTAAAGTCCATTTACCCAATTTCTTGCAAGGGCTCTTTCAAAAAGTTTTGATAGGCAGCTAAAATAGCAGCCAAACATGAAAATACTCGTGGCCCTGTTCCTTCTGGAGCAGCTACAGAAGTTTCACCAGGAGCACATACCAGAGGAGCTGTCAGTGACTGGGAGTAGTGTGTAATATAATTTGATGTAGCAGCCTTCAGAACAGAGACTAGCAATATTGCCACCCTAGAACTTTCTGCACTAAGCTCTGCTACAACTCTCTGTCTCTTGTTTGTCAGACTACAGTGCTCCAGAACAGGATAAGTGACAGTAGTGTCACATATGGCCCTCTGACCAGAGTATATCCACCTACCCTTAATGAATATCCTTTAGAAGATTTCTGAGACCAATTGCATGTCAAAAAAAATACAGGTGAGCTCATGGGTACACAAAAATGTGCCTAAAGCATTGGCCATTTTTTCATGTTGATGTTGAAATCCTCATTAGAGGTTGTTACCTCCCACAAGAGCTTTTGTTTTGAAAACTGCAGAGAGATAGGCTTCTAGGGTGAGGTATTTTTTCCTGAACAGACATTTCACAGAACATGCATCCACAGGGCTGTTCTTTAACTCTGCTGTTCAGTGTTTATGTTCTGTTTCCTGGAATCTCTAGAATGTTTTTCAAAAGACAGACGGTGAGAGCCAAGCTGACAATTTTAGAGGAGAAGAAAAGGCCAAGTCCATAGTTGAGGTGAGATGCAGCTCAGCTCACGACTTAAACAGAACTCACAAAAGAAGAAGAGCGACCGTCTTATGCAGACAGATAGTGATAGGACAAGGGGAATATTTAAAATTAAAAGAGAGAGATTTATATCAGATGTTGGAAAGAAATTCTTTACTGTGTGGGTGGTAAGGCACTGGCACAGATTGCCCAGAGAAGCTCCATCCCTGGAAGTGTTTAAGGCCAGGTTGGATGGGGCTCTGAGCAACCTGGTCCAGTGGGCTGCATTTCTGCTTATGATGTGGGGATTCAAAAGAGATGATCTTTGAGGTCCCTTCTAACTCAAACCCTTCTACGTTTCTATTACTTACATCAAAATTATTCAAACTGTCTACCTAGGTAGCAAAAGACAAGGAAATTTTTTTTAAAAAATATCAGGAAAGAGCATTAACACCTCAGTCTTTCCAGGACACTGAAGACTACTAATGGCTGTCACAGTTAAAACCAAACATACTTATCACAAAAACAAAAGACATGTTTGGGAATGCTACCAAGCTCCCTTTCTCATAAACAAATTACAATCAATATGGCTCATTTAGGAGTGGAAAGTTTATGTCCGGTTAGGAAATGTGATATGGAATGAGTAGGAGGCTCAGCTGGGATCATTAAGGCAGTGAATCAGCCCTGGCTCTCCACAACTTACATGTTTTTCTCCTCTGCTTGACTCAGCCTCATCTAGTTGGCCATTGGAAAATCTGTAGGATAAGATTTTCGGGAAAACACTAATATCAGCTACAAATTGCCGTTGGTTAAAGCTAGTTATTCAAAAATCTCAGTTCCTCTGTCTACATATAGTTTCAGATATTGTAGATGTCTATGATTTTTTGGTTTTTTCTAGATTAATTACACTTACTATACTTAAAAAATGTTTTGCTGCCAGTTTTTCTTTTTTTGCTGTAAAAATCAGCCCAATAACGAGATGTAAATTATGAATAATGAAGAGATATAATTTGATAATGTCCTGCCAAGTAGAACTGTAAAATGGAAAAAAAAAAAACCAACAACAAAAACCAAAAACCAAACCAAAAAAGCAAACAAACAAAAAACAACAAGAAAAAATGGAATTATATATTTTAAAGATCTTAACTAAGATGCAGAAAGATCCTTAATATTGGTTACATACGGTGACAGAGATAAATAACATCCCAGAACATCAGGAAGTCAAAAGAGAAACTTTACAACAATCATAACAATGTTATTGTTGAATAAATACGTATTTCCCAACTCAGATAGAGAAATAATCTGAAAAGGTTTAAAAAGATATGAGAAAAAGGAGGCCATATGGATTTAAAACCTCCTTGTACTGTTTTGCTAGCAAGCTTTGCTAACATGTGTAGATTTTGCACATAAGTGGCAGTGGCTAAAAACTCGAAGAGATTATAGCAAAGTGCTTACATTAACAGCAATCTAAATTACAACTACAGGGTGAAGGAATGGTAACGATATGTCAGAAAATACTCCATTACAAATTATTCATTTTAAGTGTTCCCATTAAAAAGGTTGCACCACATAAATAATTAATGATTGCCAAACATGTTTTTGAAAATTCACCTATGGAAGCTATTTAAAAACTAGATGACCATAGAATTCCCAGTTAAAAAAAAAAAAAACAAACAAAAAAACAAATCAATCAAACAAAATCTTCAAAGGCCAAATGTTAAAAATTATAAAGAAAGTAAATGCAGTAGGCAAGGCCACTTTTTGGTGAAGGTTCATGGCAGTTCATATATGTGAATATTTCTGTTAACAGCACAAGTAGTAGCAATGGCAGCAGCAACAGAACAAATATATACTTTATCCCTAATATTGCCCTATGGAATATTTTCTTTTAAGGGATAGATAGCAAAACAACAAAGTAGCAACTTAAATTAAGAAAAAAAGTAAGAATGGTACATTCGCAATAACACAAGCCACATCCCAGCAGATCATCTTGGCTCTCTTTGCAGTCCATGAGAAAAGAGGTGTGTTTCATAGCACAGGAAAAATAAGATTTTGGAGGATTTCCCCACATATGCATTAGATGCTTTCCAACTGTATAACAGTAGCTCGGTTATGTAAACTCTTGCTTCATACAGTATTGATAATGTGTGTGCAACTTCTTAAAATCTGCAACTTTCCTATCACATTGTAATTAAATGTTTTCAAAAGTCAGTTCTTCTGGGTATAAAGATAATGAGAAACAAAAAAGACCTGAGACTTAAGTCTTTCAGAGACCATGTTAAGATATATTATGTCCTTCTCTAATGATGAATCCTGGAGTCTTGAGGCTATTGGCTGATGCTAAGACATCCCCCAAAATATAGCAGCAATTGCTAATAACACTGAGATTTTCAGCTTGCTATTTATAAATGTCTTATGGTCACTTTCTTCTAAACACTAGCCTGTGCTTAAGTATTTTTTCTAAAAATCCTTCAAAACCTTATTATCTAAGATGGCATTTTAACAAACTTTTTTCTTTTTTTATCCCTTTTGACATAGTTTGCCTAATTTTTTTTTTCCAGTTCTGAAAGCTCATCCATCAGGATCACCCCCAACCATCATTCTTTTCAGAACAGTGTGAGGTTGTGGTTGATCTCAGCACAAGTCTCCTTGAACAGGTCATCATTCTCTTCCTGCAGCAGAGAGATGTAAGAGATGATGATGATGATGATGATGATGATGATGATGATGATGATGATGATGATGATGCTCCCTTTAGCCATACTGTGCTCCTTCTGCACTGTGCAGATGCAAACAACATGTGCTTTGAAGCATTGTCAAATGGGTCAAGGGTCAAAGGATCTTTTGGTGAAATGCTGTGATTTTTATTTTTTCCCCTAAAAGGAATCTCTCACTGCATGTTTTATCCCACAGCCTGAACCAGAAGTAGTCTTTCATGGGACATTCATCTTTGTCTTGGTAAATCTTCGACATCCCTCTCAGACTAAAGTACTTTGATGCACTCTGTTTCAATTTTTTAACCTCAGTTAAATTCCAAAGCTTATTGCTTATCTTTGTATACCAATATGCTTTTAGGGACAACTCCTGAAGTTCATAATGTTGTTTCATTTTTTCTTTATAGTCTGAATTCAACACCCATGTACTGCCAATAGCATTGGAACTATCACTGCTTATTTATTTTCTGGCAGAGTAAAGGATTCCAGCATCCAGTGTCATGGCATTCTAGGGAGACTACCAAATTAGATGAAGTTTTTAAATTACACCTGTCTTTCTCTGAACATTTTTCCATTTCATTTTGGCCTTGGCAGCTTGTATTATTCAGACCTTTGAAAACCAGAACAGATGGATTTCTAAATCTAACAGGTGACCAGTAAGAAGCAAAAACATGGAACTGTGCTAAATAGGTACTGAAGTAGCCCCAGTGCCTACAATAACATGTCAACCATCTTTCCATTCCAGCTTGGTGCTAGGCACTTTTACTGGACTGTGTGGCTCTCACACAGAATTCTTCTCTGTACTTCCCTACTCTAACCCTGCATTTCTTACCCTGACTTTCTCTGGAAGAGTAGAGGAAAGGATACTTCCTAAATTCACCCTGAAAATAAAATAATCACAAATTAGAACCTGGAAAACAGGAATTAAGCTAAAGAATAGCCCTCATACCACTAAGTTATTCTCCTTCTCATATGACTTAAAGTGTTTTCTATCTTTTAAAATAATTATGCATACTGTTTCTATGACAACTGACCCAGATTCCTAATTAGCTTCCCTTGGTATTATTACTACTACAACTACTGCATGGAAGAATAGTAATTTCCTGTGGGTAGATTTCCCATGTCTGTGCTCTAATTCAAAGCCTGACCCATCTGTCCTGGATTACATACAAATAGGCCAAGAGCCTCCAGCTCTGGAGAATGTTTTTCCTGCCAAACCCTTTCTCCCTCTCTGGTTTGGAAAGAGATTGGCAGCTGAGAGATGCTGCAGCAGCATGGAAAGCATCTAGATGACAGCCATAAGCTGATGTTATTTGTGTTCGACAGGAAAATTAACTCTAGTCATATGATCAAACATTTATGGATCCTAAGGGAAAATCAATATTTCCAAAAGACAAAGTTTCTGTATGTCTGCATGATTAATACCTTCAAGGTCTTGTGTATTATCAACTACAGTATCAGTGTTTTATTTTGGTCTTGTATCTCACATAAGAACATTCAGCAGCTTTAAGAGTTTGAGCCCCAACATGGTAACACAAATCCATACACTGTTCTATACAAAGTCCTTCAATCTCTTCTGATGAGCTTGTTTAATCTACCCTTACTCAATGATAACATTGAAATTTCAGTATGTATGCTTAGCTAGGAAAAGCTATTTTGTTGCTGGCTTCTGGTGTTGTTTCAGTTGAGTATTCCTCTGAAAATGGCATAAAACATAAGCAAGACTTTCCACTGAGAAATAAATTCGAATAATTAGGAGAAACGTGATAAGGTTTTAAAATGTGAAAACACAGTAATTATCACATGAACACTACTGGACAGTGAACTACCAAAGTATGAGCAGTCTCACTAGAAAGTTTATAGAAACAAGGCTAGCCTAGATGACCCAGTGCTGTATCTTTTCTCCTGCTTCTAAAGTCTGTGATGGTAAGCTGAACTCTTTTCCTGTGAGGGACCCATGAAACATCATTGATCTCTTATATTCTCTCTCAAGTGTTTGATACAACACCACCACTGAAGTGGTGATGCAAAATTGAATTCTGAGCAGCTCTCAAAAAACTCCAGATATTTCCCTCATGTTTTCTTGCTGACTTTTTTCCCAAATGATTGTTTTTGCATGTGATACATCTAAGAACACATCTTTTTCCTTTAGGGGTTTCATGGTGAATGGAAGTGAATTTTGATGTGCGCTTCACAGTTAGCAAGTTCCAATTTCCTAATTCAATCATCAACTTTGCATCAATTTATATTCTTTCCTAAATTACTCCAGAGTAATTACTCTGAATTACTTCAGAGATTTTAAGATGTTAATTGTGACTGGCATAAAAATCAAGGCTCTCAATGAAAATTTAGAAATAAAATCCTTAAATTAATTCGCTTTTTTTATACTTCTAAATTATCTTAAGCAGTGCTGCTATTTAAAACCAAACTATGCTTCTCTCAAGGCTTAGACTATCCTTTCCCTAGGTCCCTTTGGAAATACTTGGACATATAGGGTAGCTTGTATTCCATATTTCAGGGTCTTCATAAACTGTGCTGTTCTCCCATCACCACTACTGCCATAGTGTTGTGTTTTTTGGCCAAGGACAGGGTTATTTTTTTGCAGAAGCCATGAGGAGGCAGAGGCTGGAGCGAGCATGGGGGGTGAAGCAGTCAGGATGGAATGCTGCTGGCTGCAAGTTGAGTCAGGCTGGGCTCAGTGACATTTTCCGTGTCAATTGCCCTCTCTTTTTTGAACCCTTTAGTTATTAATGTCGATGCTGTTATTGTTCATTTTCTTATATCGCTGGTGTTACCAGGGAATTGTTCCTATCTCAACCCTTTTGTGATCTTTGTATCTTTGCCTTTAGTGCCTCCAGTCACCCACAAGAGGTGGGGAAAGAGATGGGAAGAGGAAGCAGGCAGTGTGGTTTGGAGACTCAGGGGTGGGAGGAGAGAGAGGGGAGCACTAATTTGGGGAGGTACCATCCCTAAACCAAGACAGCCACAGTGCTTTGTGGACACAGCATGAAGAGTTAATGACAACTGTTCAGAACATATGTTTCTTCAAGGATACTCATATTAAAACGTGTTCACAAATAAAAATATGATGTTTAAAAAAAACCATAGGCAGTAACCTAAAAAAATCCAAGAGCTTTTTTTATCTTATTTGGCCTCTCACAATCACAATTTTTCTAAGCCTCATTCACCTTACAAACTGATTGAAATTTGAGACCTTTCTTCCACCATCACGCAACTCCAGTGAGAATTCAGAAATGGAAACTATTGAAAAATGGTGGTTTATTCAATCTTTAAGAAAGCAGGACTAATCACATGACCAATCAATGTCACAGAAAACTAGAAAACAGAGCACTAACGGTATAACTGTAATTCCTTGATAAATCAGAAACACATCATCTTGGACCGCTATTCACATTTCATTGTTATTTACCATAAAATTAAATTATTTATTTAACACTAGCAAGGATAATTTGAAGAGTTTTCTTCTGCTTTGTTCTATGCTCTGCAAATTTGAAATTATTCTCACTACTATATAAACCAAAAACGAATTTCCTTCTAACTGTTGGCAGAGCTTTCCACCTGCAGAAGACCATCCAGTGCAAGCTAAATCTGCTGTGATTTATCTGTCAATGAATTTGTCATGGCTTGGGTCATGCTGGATGATTTATCTCTTCTGTCACTACTCTAAATTAAGCAACGTTCCAGTGTTCCAAACAACTTTGGTGACATTTGCATGCACTATTTCAGAAACATGACACCAGGTTCATTGCACTCAAGAAATACTCATAGACACCCATTAGTGCTCTCAGTTGTTCAATGACTTTTATGCAAGTATAAACTAATAAATTAACTTAGCATCATCATAAAGAAACCTTAACCTTAAAAGCCAATTTTTTTTTCTTGCAAGAGTGCTCTGAATAATAGATTATTACAAGGTGAAGGAGAAGTTATTTATCCTATATAGTCTAAACCAACTCCAAACAGGTTCCATGTAATTAGGATTTAATTCGTCATGCTAAAAATATTAGTGAATCTTATTTGGAAATTAATAGTTATTTTTGTACAACTATCCTTATATTTTAGCGAGGATCTTATAAAATTAAACATAATTCCTTCTGATGGTGATTGTAACCAAACATATTGAAAACACTTGAATGTGACTCATGTCAATATAACATCAGATCAGATGTGTTTTCTGGAAAATAGGTAATGAAACTCATTTAACATGACCACTTAACCTATGTGCCTCAGCTACATCCCCAAGGTTTGCTACGAGCTCAAAATGATACAGTTTGTAATTACTGAAAGCTTCCATCTAACTTCATATCTACTAGAAGTGCATCCTCTTCCACAGTGCCCTGGTTCACAGATAAACTAGTGACGTTCTTAGTCTGAGCTGTTAAAAACAAACATCTTTCACACATTCCTAGCACTTGGGGGTTTGGTTTTGACACTTGAGAAAGTCATTTGCTGCCTTTGCAAAGTAGTCTTTTTTACTTCAGCTTGAACAAAATATTACCTTCTGTCTATGCAAAAGTAGCAAAAAAAAGTACTTGAACAGGAGGCTTCAGGAAATAGTGTTAATTAAAGCAGTTGTTAAAAAAAATTAGTGGCACAATATCAATGCCTACTGAAATAGAAAAGAGTTTGTGAACACCATTTCCCCTTTTTTTCTGGAGCTCATTTACAGCCTGATTATCAGCTGCAACCTCACATGCAGCTCACAAGCACTGAGAGCTGCAGCTGTGTATTCAGCATACTTGAAAATAAGGCTGCAAGCACCTTCCTGGTGCTCAGTTTATTTACTCTGAAATCTGGGCCTGCTGCCACTGCTCTTTTAACTACTTTGAACAAGTGCATCTTGAAGAGAAATCTCTAGAAATTCATTAAATATGTATTTCTTGCATGAGTTAATAATTGAGCTTAAGGGCAATTTTGACATGAAATTCTTGGAAAGGTGTCTCAAAATCCTAACCAGTGAATACTTAACTGCTTTTTTCCAGTTTGAGGGTCTTATTTTAGGCTGAAATAAATCAGAGTATTTTTAATTATGTAATATTTTGTAAGATGTTATTCACAAATATTACATAGTTGAAGAATTGGTTAAATTGATTAAAAATGGCTAAATGTTAAAAAAAACCCAACATTATTATCTTTTTTGTTGTAGTGTCTGATTATTATTTTTTGTCAAGATCAAAAATAACCAGCTGAAATTTTCATATGCAGAAAATATTTTCCAGTATTTACCTCCTTTAGGGGTGAGAGGTGGTGGGCTGAGTCGGTAATAGTTGCAGGAGCAACCGGAATTAAAATTTCATGGGAGAGAAGTAAAAAAGGGAGAGGGGAGAGATGTACTTTAAAAAATAAAACTAAAACTTGCTCACTTCTGAAACATCTGCTGACTAGTAGTTTCTCAGTAGTGAAAACTACTTATAAAATAAATGCATTTTATTTTCATATTATTCGAAAAAAATCAGTTATTGAAAATCAGTTCAATTATTGAAGTTCTACATGTTAAAAACATGGTCTGCACGTTAAGGACATATTATTTCCAGTTTTTTAAAATTCATACCTTTGACACAGAAAGATATTAAGGAAGTTATGTTGTGTGTGTCAAAACATTAATTCCAAATTCTGCATTTATGATTCAGCTACTTATTACTCATTATCACTCTACTTCAAAATCAACATGAGAGTCACAAGACAAGGGATTTACTATTCAAAATATTCTAGCTCTGTAATAGGGCCACTTTAATCTAATGAACTTGTACATCAACACTGAGGTTTATTTTAAGCTGAAAGTAACAGTAACAATAATCACCATTAACACATCGTTCATTCAGCATGGACATTGTGGAATATCTTAGGTCTGTATCCCTTTAGGTATACCCACTAATATTGTATTTCAATATTTAGCAAAAGTAAAACATGTACTATAGGTTACCAGGAGCCAGATTTAAAAAAGAAATTCTACCAAGACTGTAACACAAAGGCCATATCAAGAAAGATTCAACATTTTCCTGGATCTACTGTAGGGAAAACAAAAATTAAACTTGGTTTAAATTAACTGAAAATTTTCATTCTGCCTTAAAGATATTTCACCAAAAAATTGTTAACCTACTTTATTGCTGAATAGATATCTACAGAAATAATAATGACAGTGAGTAAAGAGTTCTACGGTTTTAATTCTTGTTGAAATAAGAATCTGGTTAGATGAGAAGGATTACCATAAGTCTTAGACTTTAAACTGCAATTTGAATTTGTAAACACATCTGTCTGATACGTCTGCCGGGAGTTAAAACAAAAATAACAATGCTCAGATATTACTATATTTTCTTCAAGTATTAAAAATAGGAAACTCCACAGACTGTCCCAAGAAGACTGTAAATGCAGGACAACTTTGCTGCGATGCAGTGACTATTACTACTCAGGACTAAGAAAGAAGTGAGCTATAATGGCCAGAAATGCAGGAGAAGATTAAAACATAGAATTTTCATTAGCCAAAAAAAATCTTTTAGTGTAGAAAATGCTTGTCAAGATAGTAAAAATTCCAATTGCTTACTGCACTATCAATAACCCACTAAGATGGAGAACTGTCCAATTTGAATCTCCATCAGACAGGCCTTTTACAAAGTGCCTCCCCTATAACAGAATCACTGGTAATCCCATAATCCTTCATCAAGGCAATTTTCCCTTTCTGTTTCTTAGAGAGGCTGAGCATGTATGAGAAAATGAAACCTAAAAAAAAGAGAAAGCAATCTAAGGAATTTCAGATTTTGTATTAGTGAAGGGCAGGCACCCTAGATAATTACTATCAGAAGGGTATTGCCTGAAGGACTTCCTTGAATTTAAAAAAAATTGCAGAACACTACTACAAGGAAGAATTATAAACAAACTGTCAAATTCATATTTTCGATGCCTTTATTCCCCGTTACTCTCTTCTTTTTAACACAATTTTAATTTTTTTTTAAATTTTAATTTTTTGCCACTTCCATTTGGAATGTCTAACCAATTTGTAGTGTTTTCCAGCAAATTTGGAATTACCTATTACAACAGCAATAGGTAAACAATTTCAAGATGTGTCAGTATTTCTTCCTGACTTCCTTAATGTTTCCAGTGCAGTATCCACTGAGCATTTCAACTCCCTACCACTTTCTCCCGCTTCTTTGCATCAAAACTCTCAAGCGCCTTCAGACACTGCAAAGGAATCCAGGTAGCAGATCTTAAAGCAGGAAACATGGAAGGCAACAGAAGTCTTAGCATGGAGTAAAAGAAACATGGGAAGCTTCACAGCATCATGGGGGAGCTTTAACTAGCAGACAGGAATAATCAGGAAGTGCAGCATTGCATGTGATCCTTAAAATAGGATCTGGGACTGGAAAGTCTCTAGCATATGATAAGACAAACTTACACAGCAAAGCAGGTGAGAGTTTCAGACTTCTACCTCCCTCAACTTTTACACTCCTGCCTAAATAGAGCCACACTGACCCACACTACTTAGTCCAACATCCTTTCTCACTGGGAAATATGAAGACCCTAGGAAGAGTTGGCATTTATAGGTTTCCCCTAAGGATCTTTCAGTCCTTTATCTGCTGTAAAGTTCAACAGTATTCTGAGCTGGAGATAATTTAACATATTCTCTCTCTTCAAATGTTTAATTCCACTATTCTCTTAGGGAAAGACATCACCACACCCACTGCCCATCATGCCTGAAAACCTATGAGCTTGGAGTTTGGTTTTCACAATTCCATGTGATCCAGTGGCTTCCAACTTAAGGCAAACTGACTTTCTCACACTAATAAATCTTTCAGATTCTGGCAGCCTCCCAGCCAGTAGTGGTACCTTAAGCACAGCATAATATTGCCATGCTCATGAGTGGACCAGCTTTTTTCCACATTTAGGGGAGTCAAACACTTGCATCCATGCTCAAAGCCTTAAGGCTCAAAAATCTAAATCTGCTCATTTCCTTCAGAATGGTCTTCTTTTAAGAAAAAAGTCTCCCAATATTTTACTTTTCTTTTTTCTTTTTCTTTTTTTTTTTTTTTTAACTTACCCTTTTTTAAAAACCCAGTAATTTGATCTGTCTAAAGTAGTAAGTTTCCCCCCATTTCTATACTCAAAATATCACTTCTCAGCTCTTTGGAAACTGAAACTTTATGCAATATTGAGTGCAATCAAAAGAAATCAGTACTATTTATTTACTTGTTAGCTGTGCCTTGCCTGAAAACTTATAATATGAATGGAGAAGGCTGCACTCAGTAGTTTAAAGATATTTTACTTGACAGTAAAAATATAGTCTACATAATAAACATTATTGTCAGTATATGCAGCAAAACTTATTTAGTAAAAATGGGGTTCAATGTTATGATTAAACTCTTCAGACAAACTCTCAGTCTTGAAAAACAAGAAAAATGGCTGAGTTTCCAAGTCTTGTACAAAACTGAAGACGAGCTAGTAGCACTCTGCATGCCTAGGGAGAACCTAGATTATCTCTGCCATATTAAACACTTCTGCTTCTTGTGTGCTGGTCCACTCACAGGCATTCACTGCCTACTGCATAAACTTAACAGGACTTTGATCTCGTGATCTGTCTCAAGATGCTAGACTTCTCTCTCCAGAGAATAACTCTTCAGACATTTTTCTATTCTTCGCTGCTTTGCAAACATGGATGTACCCTCTTCCTAAAAAAAATCCTGCTCCCTACTCTAAAGCTCTTTTATTGGATTTTTATGTAAGTCCTTACAGCTCTCCTGTGCCTAATCTAAGTGCCTTTTTTCCATTAATACGCTAGGTTCCCCTTTTCTCATTTTTTCTTTTTTTTTTTTTTTAAATAATTAATTATATTAATTTCACCTTATTGTTTCACTCATTACCTTCACCTTTCCACTCATTATTATGGCTCCAATGCCTTTCACTTCAGTTTTGTGGGGTTTGGGTTGGGGATGGAACAACATGTTGGCATGTATTTGAATAGCTAATACCATGATCTCTAAATGGAGATTTTAAGCAACAACTTAATAAAAAATGCAACAAAGTAAGAGCAGAAAAGTGGGAAGGATAGTACTGATACAAATCAGCAAAAAAAAAAGAAATAGGATAAAAATCAAAGAAACTGGGGAAGAAATTCAGGGTACACTAGAAAGAAAAAAGACATAACACCAAAGCTCCTATTCCCATATATTGTTAATTCTCCTATGAAGAAAATTAATGGAGAAACAAACTGTAATTCTTTTCAGCATAAAAATCAATGAGATTTACTATCGTTTCCTTTAAGACAAAAGGATGAATAACAGCAGCTCTAATGGTACAACTGCAGTTTACAGATCTCTAGTTTCTTATTTACCCACAGGTACATGGATGGAAAGGATTAAAAAGTACATCCTAAGTTTACAATAAGGACATTTAACCATGAAATAACTCCTCCTCCTCCTGTTTCATAATATGAAGAGGGACTCTGGCCACCTCATGACTTTTTTATATTTGCCTATTCTTTAGAGTATCTTGAACATATTTACTAGCTCAAAGTATTATTTTACATCATGGAAAAGACAGGTGAACAGTCTAATTGTACCTATCCAATTAATAGAGAGACAAGAACATTGTTCCACTTCTTGCCTAGGAAGAACTCTCAGCTCCTCTAACACAGCCTTTTTCTACTAAACTTGTAGTATTTATTTCACCTTTTATTTACACTGCAAACAAAATGCAAAAGCAAAATATTCTTATTATCTTGTTAATAGTTATACATATGCAATACATACAGATACATCACATTCATGTCATGCCCCAGCTTTTCCTGAAACAATGCATCACTTTGTTTGGAGACTACCATGTTTCTTAACTTGGTGGTTCATCATTCAAAATTTATCTGTAGAGTGCAGCAGACATTCTGCTGGCACAAAATCTAACACCTACCGAGTGGAAGTTCATGCTTGGCTATGTAAACAAAATTTGTTTGCAGTAATTCTGTTAAAAAGAGGAACAAATTATTTCATAGGTTGGTTGCAAAATAGGGTACTTCTGTCATTCAGCAGAATGCATGCTAAAGGATGTACCCACCCACTGAGATCCTGACAGAGCTTCTTGATTTATGAGAGAAACTCAGTAGAGCAAAGTTCAGAGTCTACCAGGTTTCTGTGATGACTATAGAAGGGATCCACATCTCTGCATTGCATCACTTCCCTCCTTCCCCTCAGAAATATGCACATCTCATATAACGTCATTAAATCTGCAAAGTGCCATTAAATCAGCACCTTAATATTCATTAATATGTTCAATAGACAAGGACACTGAGCACACTAGGCCTATACTGCTTTGGGAATTGAGAAAGAAACATGATTAAGCACCAGAAATCATGCTGGGGAAATAAGGCTTTATTGATGTGCACCACCTGAAGACTGGGATGAAATTATTTCCATTATATAAGAGCTCCTTTATGTTGTTTAATATATTTTCTCAATTTTCTCCTAGATACATAATAGTGCCCTAGTGCTCCAGCCATAGAAAAAAAATAATTTTATAATGACCAACAGAACAATACAAAAAGATTAATTTAATTTATCTGATGTAAGAGAATGTTTTGTGGTTTTCCTTTCAATTTTTAACTTCATAGCATGTTTATCACTTACTCTATATCAGTAATTCAATGTTCAATAAAAGTAAAGAACAAAATGCCATGAGAGGGATCTAGAGTACTGAAAGAGCATGATGATGACTTTTTAACAGCAAGTTTTAGACTACTAATATCCTGCTCAGCATCATCTTATTCCTCCATCCCCACAATAAATGCAAGCATCAAATATGTTAATGCAATAAGAAGGAGAAAAAAAGACAAATTAGCATGCACAGTCATGGCAATGAAGAATCTCAAACTACTTTGAGAAACTTTCCTGTTCACCTAGTCCCATTAACACATATAACAAATGCCTGTTTTTTTCACATGTAAGCCACATGTTAATAAAAATTGTCTGTTTCCATAGCAGTTCATGCTGATAAGTGTATCAATAGGAAAGACATGAGATTATGTATTTCATAGAGTGTCATGAATCCTAAAATGTTTCAAACCATTTCTGTTTTCCCGATTCCCACTAACAGATGAATCCTGGTGTCATACTGTTCTTGGAGTAACCTTGACAATAATTTGCTACTAGAACACTCTAAACCCTAGGTCACTAAAATTTTCAAACTGAGAACAATATGTATTAAACATACATCCTACACAGAAACAACATTCATTCAGCATTTCAGCCACCAGTTCTTTGCATCAGTAAGTTTAATTCTAAGATCTCACACTGCCTCAGTTTCTTATGGTTCATTCATCTTTGTATTCTGGAAATAAAATCTCAGTGGCAACTGAGATGTAATTAAAACATTTCAGGATCTTAGGGAAACACAAATGGCTGACTAGAATGTAAATGCTTAAATAATCATCATCTTATTGCAAGGGGTTTGAGCTATGCATCAAGTTCATTTTTTCAAAAATCTTACACAAATCCTCTTTAGCTCAAGTAACCAGAAAGACAGCACATTATCCATGAGGAGACAAATTTCAAAATGCAGAATACTTGGGGACAGGTAGAATATGTTTTCTTTGGTTCTGTTTTTTGTTTTTGTTTTTTCTTTTTAATATAAATAGTTTCCCGTATCTTCAAAATGAAAAGTTGCAGTAAACATTCTTTAAAAAAATTAAAAAGTGAAAGCCACGAGCCAAAACAGATAATGAGCTCATTAAACTAGCCATATCCCTAAAGTATTTATGAAATTTGAGGAAAAGCCTAAGTTTGTTTTTCAAAAAAAGTCCTTTCCTGTAGCTTGTAATTGCTAATGGATGATTCTGTCATTCTTGTGCATAAATAAATAATGCCAATATATTACTTTAGCCCCTTGAAAGGGCCAGGAAAATGCAATTATCTCATCAAATGCCATAGCACATTTAACAAATAGTTACATGCAACCTGGACACATCCACTATAATTTTAGATTTCCCTAAAGTTATCTATTGGAGCTTTATTCAGCCTTAATATTTTTTAAGGTTCAGAAAATAGAAATTTAAATAAATTCAGAATCTTCCTGAAAATAAAATCAGACTCAAGTGTGATTAATTGAACATAAAAATGTACACATCTCCCAAAATTTGACACCTGCAAATTTGAACAATTTTGGATCTACACTACAGCAAAAATTTGTTCACAAATATTTACAAACAATGTGACAGTCATGCACAATATATTCATTTTTAAAATAAATGCCTGGTGCAGTCCTAATGCTAGAGATGCTAACAAAAAGAGAATTTCTGAGCAGTTTCAAATATCTTGCATTACAATAGTATGCACTCAAACTGAAATTGTTACACTAATCCTATTATTTCTTTTAAACAAATGGTGCTGACTTCCCTAAGGATTATCCTTTTCTTTAGTTTAGCACTTCCCTCCATTTCATGTTTTAAAAATGCATTTAAGCTGGCTTTCAAAAAAACGGAGTATTTTTACTGTCTTGTAAAATCACATTTTCTATCCATGAAAGCAAAATATCTGTTGAATAACAGAATAATAATACTTCTGTAGAAGTAATTGTCTCATCTAAAAGTGTGTTTACAGGCGCTTCACTTTAGCTCTACAAACTGTTCCACCACTCCTCTGCCCTGTGGATTGAGGCAAGGACTGACACAACTCGGACACCTGACGACAATTTGTTGTCTCAGCGTTGATGGGGAATGTGGGACTCGTAGCAGAGGTGATGCTTAGGCTCTCTCTGTCCTGACAGCATCCTGTGTATGGTGGCTTCTCCCAAAACAACTCTCCTGCTCATGAAACAATGCCCATAAGAACATGAGAAGTAAACGAGTCCTGCCAATGCATAAATATCTCAACTAATAGGGCTGAATCCCATCTAGAGAGAGAAAAGTAGGTCATGACAATATTTTATGTGCAATTATTGAACTCAACCAGAACTGCACCAGTGCCTTGCTGTTCAGACAGATTCATGCTGCATTTAGAAATGTTAGAAAAGGATATTCAATATCCTGTATGTATATGAACAGCAGCTCTTTCTAGAATGAATCACTGCTTCCTGGAAATGCGTATATGACACAAAACATCTATTTTTGATTTTAAAATTGTCAGCAGAGTAGCTTCTGGAAACTCTTATATTTTGCAACAGGCAGTGCTCTTTGTTTTGTGCTCTTTGATTGTTCCAAAGATGTGTTTTTACTAGATGTAAACTTGCCATCTTTCCACACAACTCCTGGCATACTTGCCTATTAGAACATAACATTTTACCAAGCTTTTCCTGACACTTGTTAAATCACCTCCTAACTTTCCACTTTGAGGAGCTGCTGGATTGAGCTTTGTGAGATGCCTGCATGACATAATGTATTCACGGTCTTTAATGCCACTCTATATTCTAGCGTGGAGGGGAGAATCCTCTATAAGAAACAACAGTTATTTTTGCCAAGGTTTTTAGTTCTTAGTTGGGTTGCTACAGTATTTCTTTGTGTATATCACTCTCGCAACATTAGATTTTGCTCCTCTATTTTTAACTGCATTGTAAGTGCATAAAACCTGCACTGCAGTTAAATTATGGGACCAGAAAGCTAAGTCTCAATCGAAACAGACACTTCCCAAACCTCATGGGAGCAACTACTCAAAACAGTCTATATAAAGTAAATTTTGTCACTGGTTTTGAAAGCGTTTACCCAGAAATCCTGACAGCTGCCAATACTGAAGCCAAGCTTTAGCACACGTCATTGAAGCATCACACAAACTCTGCCTTTTCACTGTTGCAACAAAATGCATTTATGTGGGGAAAAAATCTATAATGTCAAGAATACATTGAATATATGAAACTCCTAAGAAGAAAGAAGGCAATACTTGCAAAAGAACCACATAAAAACCCAAGCAGCCACAGGCAGCTGTAAGACTCACTGCAGAAATGTAAGGTGCACTAAAGTGAAGTCTTATATGTAAAAAGAAAAGATCTTTGGGAGAGGGTTTATGCTCTTCTGACTCTAAGCACAGTTACACAAGGCCCTTCAATAAGTGCTTGTTTACACATAGTAACAACACTGTTCCAGGATGCTTAACACACAGTCCTGCTCCTAAAAGTATAAAGAAGTCAATGTATGCACCTAAGAAAGCCTTTAAATTTCAGAAAGGAAACAGTTTTCTGCAGATAGGCACTCATGGTGGCCAGCAAGTTTAAGTCTCCTATGGCATTACTTATGCAGATTTTGTAAAAAGTTGTGTTCAGTGAATCTAAAATGGAGAAAGATATTGAACACAGAAAACTTACTAATGTAGCAGATAATGACCTAGTAAAATACTCATTTGAGGATAGTGTTTCAATGTCATCTGTAAAAAGACCTTCTGAAATATGGAATAGTCTACCTGAATAAATTGCAATCAGTTTCTGAGTGTGTTTGGTTTGGCTCTTTTACTATCATGTTATTACTTACTACTGAAGTCAAATGAAACATGAAAGACTAATGCAAATGATACATATTCTTGTCTGCATATTTAAAAGAGATTTTTAATTCCCTAGTTTCTCAATTATTAGCGAGCAGATAGAGATTGAGAGTTTCTTCCTCTGAAAGGCATCAGAAAACAGAAAGTAATAATTCTCACACAAATTACATTGCAGTAATTTTTGGATCTCTGTAAACCACAAATTGTGTCAAAATTATGACAGGACTGATTTTGTGTGTCCTATTTGTAAAGCAAAAGCATTTTTTATTCTGTTTTAATATGGCGGCACTTGTCAGTTACAACGCCCACAAGGGACTTTACAACCAACAAGAAGAAACGTTTCAAGGTTATAACAGCAAACATGTTTGAACATGATAAAATCAAATTTGATGGAATACATTCAGGGCGTCTTGCTACGAATTAGTGCATGAAAGCACGGCAGAGCAGTAAAGGCTGCCTGAAAGCTCCTGAGCTCTGCTGGTTCCTAGAATATAATTCAGAATGGCAACAAGCTGAGCTCACACAGACAGCAAAGTGCTGCAGTCCTGTGTGGGGAACACCAAACAGCATGATAATAAATGAAAACAGTGACTAAACATAAAGCCATTGCAAAAATAAAGCTATTATTCGGACCTTTAAACACCACACCTTACACAATGGGTTGATCCACGTTTCTTTTCTATGTCCCTTTTTCACAGGGAGGTCTCAACTGATTTCTCTTAATGAAAACTGAAGTGTTCATTTTTATTTATAAACTTCCTATGATCCATACTTTTGCATTGTGAGATTGTATTAAAAATACTTATCATGCTTTTTAACCCTGTACAGTGGATGGGAATTCAGTACACATAAAATTTTTCCAAAGACATTAGAGTATGGCTTAAATTCTTGAGCTTTCCTTGAAAATCTTACAAAGTAGGAGAGTTCAGAAAGGCTAAGACCACTTTATAAAAATCCCAGATTTTAAATAATAGCTCTTCTACCCCTAAATACTACTCTTGTGTTTCTCTTTATGGCAAAATAATAAAGCAGTTGCAAAGTAACTGCAAAAAAAAAAAAAAAAAGCTGCAAGAAAGCATGGAATAGACATGGAATAGACTACAGAATTTCACAGACAATCCAATTATTAAGTTCAATTCACTGACTGGTATCTCTGTCTCAACAGAAATGTTATTTTTCTATTGTGTTAAACTGTTAATTAGCTAGTAAAAATAAAGGAAAAGAGAGAAAATTCTGGTCTCTTCTGAATTTATTTGGCAACTCAGCATTTCTTCTTGAAATCTTTATCCAATTTCCAGAAAAAGAAATCTACCATCTAATAATGGCAGTGAAAAAAACATATACAATTTTACTGGGTACAAACAATGTTTTAGAAATATGGGAAGAGAATAAATAGTGGATTTCATTTACCTGGGCTGAACAGTCAGCAGCAGCAAAAAAAGCACTTGTTACGGAGAGCTCACATCACTCCCAAGACACTTTGGTAATGTCAAAGAAACAGACAGGAAGGCCATGGCCTTCAGTCCAAAAGCTGCTTGTTTCATACAGAACCTGCCACAATGGCAATGGTGACATTGAGCACTGCAGCAACCCAGCAGGAGGAGCAGGAGAAGGAGAACTGGAAGTTCAGCAGTGCAATTCCTGGAGATTGCCCAGTGCAACACCAGCTCTGCCTGTTACTGCACAGAGGGCTGCATGGAGGGATGGGAGCCATAGCTGGGGCTGGAGTGGCAGGCAGTGGGCATGGAAAAGCTGAACACTGAAAAAGAAGTTAAGGAGTTGTTCTCACCACAAAGAAAATTGCCAGGTTATGGCATGAAATGTTCCACAGTGGAGAAAGCTACCAGCCTAAAATAAAGTAAACCACTTTAGATTTAGTAAGAGACTGGATTAGCCAAATCTTGCTCGATTGTTTGGTTGTCTGCAGATACTACACTACAATCCTTTTATTAATGGATTAAGTTACCCTGATCTTATGATTAAAATGACCAGTGACTGAACTGCTGATTCAGTCTGCTTGTTTAACTTTTCATTAATTTATGTACTCAGGTATTGAAACTCTTTGCTTAAAAGCATTCCATTGAGGCTTCATAGTATTCTCTGATTTCCTCAGGTATTCTCAATTATGTTGGCTGTTCAGACATGAAGAGATGCACTTGACCGGTTTATACCTCTCCCATTAAGCACACTGATGTGTTCTTGTTAATGATTGAGGGTAACCGCATTCCTCTGCTTCTTCTAGGTGTAACAAACAAATCATTGCAGAATAGACCATATTTTAACTCTTAGGGAAAGGAAGTCATAGCCATGATAACTCTATGGAAAAAAAAAAATCTGGTTTCCAGAAACAGGGGTGTGCTTGTGGGTTAAAGTTTTATTTAGTGGCTGAAAGGAGTTCATCTGTTCTGATTTTTAATGGCAAGTGATAGGTCACCAGGATCTTACACTAGACTTACAGATTACATTAACCTTAAAGACCAAAAAACAATAGATTTTTTTTTTTTACCAATTATTTTTTCAGTCTAAACCCCTGGCTAGCTAAATATACCTCATATATAGGTAGACCTGAAGACACTTGACACAGTAGTGTGGGCCAGAAAACATCAAGTGTTTTATCCTTGTTCAAGTGTAAAGAAGTCAACAGACTACAGACTTATGCCAATTTACAGCAGCCTGTAAATTTTATTTCTGATTCAGTAATTTCTTTTCTTTTGTGTGTAAGGAGAAGTCCCGAAAAGCAAACTGCATATGACACTTTTAACACACTTATTTTCTTAGAATACCTACTTTGAGTAGCTATCAACATGAACTTTATATGAATGAATATGAAGATTAATTTCACACTGGAAATGAAATTTCCTACTATCTTAGACACATTTTAAAAGTACACTTAAAGTAATACATATGTGAAGGCAAGTGATAAGGTGAATTTCTGTCTTTGAGGAAGGGGCTTTTACATTTTCCTGCAGGTAAATGAAGGAAATACTGATGTGTAACTAATAGATTCTATGAACTTGAATTTTAGAAAGCCAGGCTGAATTTAGCACGGTAGCCCATGGGGCTTGTTAAAATCTGTGTGAAGACCTAAGCATCATCTTCACCTATCTCAATGGGCTTTAAAGTTGCTCTGATGTAATATTAAACAATGAATAAAATGATTCTTGAACACAAGAGTATTACAAAAATAACTCCATAAGCAGAGCTGAGCTTTGAGATAAAAGCAGTGCACACCCCTCTTGTGCACCTTTGCTAGGAATCAGAGCCTGACAGTGTAAATGTGCTCACAGGAAGGCAAGAGGAACCACTCTGTCCTCCTGCCTCCAATTTAAGGGAAGCAGAGGTACTTGCAAAACTGCTGCTGTAGAGCAATATGCCCAAGAAAGATCCTGTGTGCAATGTGGCAAAACTTCACTCAGTTATGCATAGGGTTGACCTACAGTCAAACACAATAAGTGAGCAGTATAGATTAATAGGGAAGCCAAGGCAAGGGAAGAGAATTCCTTGCTGCCTCTCGAGGGAGGAAGGAGGTGGCATAACCTTTCTCTCTCCAGCATCAGCACAGATGGGCTTCCCTTGTGCATATGAAGGGCACCAACAATCTCCGAACTGCAGGTGACTGTCATGAGGCACCATCAGCTCACCTGCCCACCCTGCTAGAGCAAGGTGATTCACTCAGAGCTGGGAGCAGGAGATCTCATCACGCTGGCCAGACAGTGCTGCAGCAAGGAGGCTTTGGGGTCTTACTCCCCTGGTCTGCTTGTTAGTACCATGGGAGCTTGCAGGAAATCAGGAATGTGAGGACAATGAGAAGAAGTGCAGGAAATACATGTGAAGCAATGCACCCTTGAAAAACCTTAGACTCTTCAACAAAACCAAACCTGAATGCTTTTTCAATATTTCTGTTGCTGGAAGGCTACACTTGTGAAAAAAGAGTCTTTGCCTTCTTATCTGTCCTAGTACTAAAAGATGTTTTACTACACTTACTATTCAAGGTAGATGACAAGTAAGCAAGTACACAGATGCACAAGTACACTGCATGCTCTTTTCATAAATGTGAATTTTTTCTGCTAGGCCCAGAGAATTCTTCAGACACAGTGTCCCTGACCCTCACAATTCTGCAAATTCAAAGACAAAACTGCAATTCAAGACAGAGAAGAAACCTTCCTTCAAGCAAGACTACTCTATAGCTACTGAAATGTACATCTTCCCTGTTCTTTTCTGAACATTATCTTTCCTGGCCTCATCAAAAATCTCAAATTCAAACATTCTTATTTGTTGTTACTGTCTGCAAACAGAACACAGGCTTTTGGAGACACCATGGCATTAAATGAAATAGGAAAATAATCTGCTTTGTGTGAATCTGCTCTTTAAAATCCTTGCACCTAGAATCAATAGTAAAATGCCATCCAGTGGCTGAAGGCAGCACAGAATTAGTATAAAACCGGCAGGAGGGTTCAGCTACAAGGACATCTAGTGGTAAGATATCAAACTGGTTGAACAAGTTTCGAAAATGCAAGTAAAAAAAGCATGTTTCAATAATACTTAATTTTAAATTTAACTCAAGTACAGGTTATTCCACCTTATGACTGAAGTTTCACGCTGCCAATTCTATTGTATCTGATTTCTCTTTCATTAAAAAACATGGCATAGAATGTCATCCAGAATTATTAGTAATTCCAGCTCTCTATTACTTGCAAAAGAAAGCAAAAACTACTAAAAATATTCTAGTATCTATATTAGAATTAGAATTGCTTGTAAAGCTAAGTATAATATAAGCCAGTTAAAGGTCACTTACTTGGCTCAGGAGTCCCCTGGGATCTCACCCAGAACAGAAGTTTTCTTTGTAGAATGCAAGTTATAGTAGGTTTTAGAATCCCTTTTAAAAATATTTTAAAGGGTTGGTATATTTTATAAATTACATTCCTGCAGGATCATATTTCTTGAATTTTTATATTGTTTCTTTCATATTATTTATTCCATCACGTAAATTTTATTCTGGTTTTTTATAAAAGCCTTGAGAGAGAAGAGGTTGAGTTGATGCCATGCAAGTATTGCAGATCCCAAGAATATCATGCTCAATATAAGTTCATTATTTGTACAAGAAGAAAAGAAGAAAATAAAACACTTTACAAAAGCTCCTTTATGACACAAGGCTTAGATCCTGCTTACTTCAAGTATAAAATATCAATACTGATTATATTTTATAGCAGCACAAAAGAAACCTGGCAGATACTGATCCTAGAGGAACAAAATGAATAAGGTCTTACATTTTGAAAAACCAATTAGTCAAGTGCCAAAGTATGCTGAAAAGCATTTTTAAAGGCAAATATTAACTGAAGAAGAAAGTGTTGGGTTTTCTCTTTGTTTATAGACTTTATATTTACATTGTATACATTGTATTAACCACTGAACCAAAAATCTGTTCATTACCAATAAGAATTACAGCTCAACACAGCTGAAATGCTGTGGAAATAAAGAAATTGTAATGAGGAAGTCTATGCTTTCTTACCAGGCCTCATTGTCAGCACTCCCAAGTGACCCAGTGCTGTAAACACACACCAATTCCACAGGTGCAGTGATTTTCATTTTGGAATATGGGAAATGGAAGGAACAGCAGACAATTTATGCACCAAGTCTTGTAGAAGTCATGTAGTTTCAGCCTTAAGTGTCAAGTTTGTAAAAGCGCAGGAGGTAAGAACATAATCATGTTGAAAAATAAGAAGAGAAGCAATCTGAAGAGTAACACTAATAAGTCACTAATGTCCACTCTGAAAAAATAATATTCATAAACACACACAGATTTTTTTTCATTTGAATTTAGTCCAGAACAAACTGCATATATAATAAATCCAGGAAAAAGATCCAACAAACACATCAAAAAACACAGACAAAAAAACAATGGGGAAAAAGATCAATATAAGAACAAAAGGGGTGAGGAGGATTAAAAAGACAACATTTTTAGCATGAACACAGTACATCCTACAGTTCTGCCATCCTAACTACCTGATATCAAACAACAGCTCCATTATAGTAAACAGGAGTTTGTTTAGCTAAGCTTTATCTAGCTTACACACCCACAGCTCTACACAGCTAATATTTTAGGAGCTTTGAAGCTGTATGATTCAAATTAATGAATCACCACTGTAGGAAAACAATCCCATTAAAAGGGGATCAGCTTTAGTAAGGGGGTAAGCTTTAATACAAATGCTTAAATACTGGACTTGAGACTTCTGCGTATCTAACTGCACCCACAGCATGATTCACAGGTAAAGATACCTTAGCTGTATTAAAGAGGTTAAAAGGATAAAAGGTTGCCAAATGAAGTTGATGTTAGATCCCTTCCATCATCTAAAAGCATTTCTGTGGACCAGTCTTTGATTGTGGCAGATGTTTCCAATCCAGAGCAACATTTCTCAATAAAAGGTCAAACCATATATAAATAAGATAGTTACCTGAATGTCTGCTGTGTCATCAACTTTCTTGAAAGTAAAGACAGCAGAGATAGTTGTTATTTATGATGAACTACGAATCTTACTTATTTAAAGGAATGTTCAAGACTAATAAGTAATAATATAAAGAAACAAAGGGAAGATAAAAGAAGAGCAATTACTGGTCTTGTGCAAAGCATTTGACACTGTCCTGCATAACACCCCTATCTCTAAATTGGAAAGGCATGGGTTTATGGACCACCCAGTGAATATGGAATATGGAAGATGGAATGGGTTGGATGGCTGCACTTAGAGAGTTGCAGCCAATGGCTCAGTATCCAAATGGAGAGTAGTGATGAGCAGTGTTCCTCAGGGGATGGAACTTGGGCTGCTGCTGTTTAATATCTTTGTTGGCAGCATGGACAGCATACACTCTGTAATGTGATCCACACCACAGTGGAGGAGGGAAGAGCTGCCATTCAGATGGACCTGGACAGGCTTGAGAGGCAGCTCTGTGTGAACCTCATGAACAAGACCAAACACAACATCAAACCTAGGTAATTCCAAGTACAAGTATAGGTGAGGCAGAGAATGGATTTAAAGTGGCCCTAAGGAGAAGGACTTCAGTAGTTTTGATGGCCAAAAATCCTGACAAGTCTCAGCAATGCACACTCACAGCCCAAAAAGCCAGCTGCACGCTGGGCTGCAGCATGAGCAGTGTGACCAGCAGGGTGAGGGAGATGACTCTGCCTCCCTTGTGAGACCCTGCGAGAGTGCTGTGTCCAGTTTTGGGGACCCCAGCATGAGAAGTATGTGGACTACTCAAGTGAGTCCAGAGTAGGGTAACAAAGATGCTCACATCTCTGAGGGCTGCAGCACCTCTCTTACCAAGGCAGGCTGAGAGCTGGAGTTCTTCAGCCTGGAGAAGAGAAGGCTCTGAGAGACTTTAGAGCACCTGCCACTACCTCAAGGGGGCTACAGCAGAGCTGGAGAGGGACTTTTTAAAGGGCACGTAGAGATAGGACATGGGGAGAATGGGTTTAAGCTGAAGCAGGGTAGATTTGTATTAGATATTAGGAAAAAATTCTTTAATGTGAGGGTGATAGGGCACAGGACATCCACAGAGAAGTTGTGTATGCCCCATCCCTGGGAGTATTCAAGGCCAGTTTGGGGGTTTTTGGGGGTTTCAACCTGGTCTAGTTGATATCCCTGATTGTTGAAATTAGCAACATATTTCCAAAGTTATTCGGACTAGCTCCATCCCTGAACTCCAGTTCATGAGTCAAAGTACATTAAATATCCTTCCCAGACAGAAAAGCTTAATTTCATTCCTGTAGTTGTGAATTTGGAAATTAAAATACTGAGAAAATTTATATAGTAAGAATAATTTAGTACCACTGATAGTTCTAAATTCAGTATATTAAATTGTCATAGCAGTACAATTTTCCATAAACAAATATTAGGTGCTTCTTAAAATCTTTCCCTACAAAGTGTTTTTATCAATTGATCTACAATTCATTACCACACACAGATATTTTTGCCACAAAGTGAAATGCAAAGATAATATGAGGGGGTAAATATAATAAAAATCTTGAGAAAAGTTTAGCAGAGAGCGGATGTATTATTTTCTGACCAAAACTTAAAATAGGAAGATAAAACCTGTTTGTGAAGCATTTTGTCAAAAACCAAAATTCTATTTGCATGATAACAGAACAAGTTGTTCCTTCTGCCTAACGTGTAACACCTACCCAAGTCTCTCATATGGAAACTGATTTCATAATTTACTTCAGAATGAATTCAGAAAAAACTGACCTGGGATTTTCCTTATATAGAAGCCGGAAACAGAAGCTGGGAACAGCCCCAAAATTTCAATGTTTTTTTCATTCAGTATTTTTTTTCTGCAAAATATTAGTCACAGATTTATCTTAAGATTTCTTTGGGAAAAAACCCCTTGAGTGTTGAAAGGGGTTGGTAATTATGTTGCTGAAATGTCCTAAAAGTAATAACAGTAAAAAAAAAACTCTAGGAGAAAACCCAAAAAAATTCCTATGAGTGAGTAACTTGGAAAACACCTTAAGAGCCCCATCTTCTGATAAAAACTTCATCTTTTCAAAAGAACAGAACCAGATACGGCTGAATTTTGCTTAAGTTTTTACATGTGGGCCAAAACAAAAAAAAATAGTTTGCATCAAATATTTGCATATTCATGACAATGAATGGTATTTTACTAGTGTATTAGGAGAAATTGTTAGAAAAGTTTTGGCATCATAACAGGTGCATTTGCAGTACACAGAAAAAAGGATTTTGAAATCATATTTAGTGTAGATATGTTTTTCAGAATTAACTGAAGCGTGACTTTTATCATATGAACATAAGATCTCAGAGATGCAAATTCATTGAAGATCTAAATGTTTAATTTTATAACCAAAGTATGAGAAGCTGTTTAACAAAACTAATTTCCATAAAATACACACATAAAATGTGCCTGTGTTGCATTCAATACAGTGATCCATGAAACTGTGACCAGTAAATTCCACTTTTAAGGGAAGAATCAGTATTTTTAATGGCCTTCGCCAAATTTCCTTCAACATTTTTCAAGCTAGAGCATGTTGTTGTTAAATAACTACTTCTCTGGTAACATTGTTTTAAATGCTGCTGAAGGGATGCTTACACACTTTTTGTTTTATAAGAAATTCAATTGCTAATGTCAGTATTTTGAAATATTCAAATAAAAACTGTAGCAAAGTTAATAGAAGTTAAAAGAAATAGCACTTTAAAAAGTTGCAGGGAGAAAAAGGCAGTCTAAACCCGTATATTTTAATGCAAAATTGGTTGCTGAACCAAGACCATGCTGTGTTGAATGAGTCATGATTTCTTTGATGACTTGGGTATTCCTCAGTGTTTTCATACTCTGTACTCTCAGAACTCCTTCATCCCATGTATTCAGAATTTTTTTTAAAGTTTTCTATATTCAGCTCTCTCATCTCAATAAACCTATTTCCTTGATAATAGCCTCTGCCAATTGTAAAAGTGAGCTAGTTGCTCTTAAGCAGTCTAAAGCATCTTTCAGCCACAGCTGAAGAACAGAGTCACATGTGACACAAGGATGGAAAACAGATTAACATGAGAAACACCACCTTAGATGTTGGTGGTGCACGAAAAATTTGCATTGCACACAGAGAAGCATTATTCATGGAATATTCATACTATTCAGAGTTCAGAGTTTCAGAGCTTGCCAAATTTTGCAGGAAACCAATACTCATTTTCCAACACTAATTCTTCCAGATAAGTAAAAGTTCAACTTCACTGTAAATATTTAGGACAACATAAATTAAATATGTCATCTCTACACTTCCACAGAATGAGATACAGGAAGTAAGAAAATAAAATAGAAGAGCAGACAAATAATGTACTTTGCTAGAGGCATACAGGCTTTTCCCCAGCCAAAATAAAATGAAAAATTATCAGGGACCTCTTTTCAGACCATAACTTGAATTGGATTGAGAAACAGGAGGAAAAGGGGGAATGGGAGGCAACAACTCCCACAATCCCTCCCTAATTTCCACTTCCCCAAAAGCCCACTCTCAATCAAATAGAAATTCAGTATGACCAGGCACCAAATATTTTTTGCTTGTTCGGTTTTATCATCTGCTTTTCACAATAACTTAGCTGCTTACTGATCAGAAGATTTTCAAAATCTACAGAGGAAATTGCACAAATGAAAGTATCTTTGTGGAAGATTGTGAAAAGTGGTAAGAAGGAGGAAAAAAAAGAATGTTGAACATTATTGAATTGGTGGGAATAATTCAGGGATGAAAAAAATCAATGTTTAAGGCAGAAGAGTCCATTTTCAAAAATTTCTGTGTTTTTCAGACACGTAGAAATATCCCTAGAAATACAGTTACTGGATTTAATAGAGAATGAAAGGAATTAATCTAATTCTAGCAAATAAAATTCTTCTAAAATTCTTCATTTGTAACAGCATGTGAATTTGTGATTCAGTTATTACTGTTTGGCTGGACAGTACTGAGACCAATAAATGCTGCAGATTACAAAAGGAAAAGAGTCACACGGAAATACTTTTCTCTCTTCAGGAAAAAGTATTGTTGATCCTTTTATTTCAACCCCCAGGAAATTCTTAGAAAAATTCCTCTGGTTATAAAGAAAGAAATCTGTATACAAGCAGTTAAGAAATTTTTCCTCCTTTTACTTTCAACCCAGTGGTTATTCTGTTTTCAGTGTTTCTTGTGTAACATAAAAAGAACAATAGGACAGAGGGGAAACAATCCAAGCGTTGCATGAGAAAAGCAGTTCACCAATGCCTTTTTTAAAATTTTGAGTATAGTAGTACTGCAATTTCAGAATATCTTCAACACCTAAAACTGTAGTGGCAAGCAAATCAGACCTCTGGCACAGCCATTCAATAACATCCACTTCATTCTTAGACCCTAATTATAATTCTTGCTATTCACAGGTAAGAATTCTTAATATCATTCAGAATACCTATTAAAAGCTAAGTGCTGATTTATGCCTCTGAAACATTTACTAAAACGAATGAGAGTCTTCCAAAAAATAAGAGAGGAAGAAAAGTTTTGAAGGCTTTGCTTGTTCTCATATTAGAACACACCTTAAAATGAGTTTGCCTCACACAATTTGAGCAGGCAGTTGGACTAGAGGATCTCCTGAAGACAATGCCAATGCTGATTATCTTATGTTCTTATCCTACAAAAAACCTTTGTTGCATGATTATCAGTGAAGTCTCTGTGCATCTCTTTTCATATGCCTCTTGAAATAACTTCTGATAGAAATAATACTAAAAAAAAGAAAACTTAAAATAATGGCTCTGAGATCTTAAAACTTCATAGTAAGGGGCTTTAGCCTTCCTTGATAATAAGATGCATGTGCAATTCATTTTTAGCACTTGATCAAATAATATTTTTAATTTCTGCTTCTCTCAGCATAAAGGCTTTTTATTCAGTGATTAAAAATTAGTGCTGGCCAGAAATAAATATTATTCTCTGTAGCTAGTCTTCCCAGACATAAAATATATTTATAATATAATAAAATAAATATAAAATATATTTAGGTATTTGTGTCACTATTAAGATTACTGATATTTTAAATTAGCAAAACAGTTGCTGTTGTTTTCTCCTATGACTTAGCAAAGTTGGTGAATGGAAAGATATTGACATTCTGGGTAAAAAAATATGGCCTTATATTTTTAAGAATGTTACTCTGCATTAAATCTACATATTTTATGTGATTGACTATACTATGCTTACGTACCATTAATTGTTCTGCACACTGCAATAAATTAAATGGACTCTGTCCATGATTTCAGTGGCATTATGTAGAGTACAAAGAGGTAAATTATCTTGTACTTTCAAAATGTTAAATTGTTGTTTATTTATTTGATTGAAAAGATAATTTTAATTAAAATTCAATTACTTTAAATTATGTTGTAAAAATCTCAAGAATTGCACTTTAAAAATTCCATTTTAATTACTGGTGATACAGTGTTATATATTCAAACTTGGTTTATATTTTTAACATTATTCTTGGAAGATTTTTATGTATTATTGTTGTGATTTTCTGTCAAAAGTTTAGGTTTCATCTTTACTGCAAAGCTAAATATATTCTTCACAATATTCAGTTCACTTCATACATTTCATCTGTGTTGATACCTGACAATAACCCTGTTGGTTATTGTAAGTTATACATTTTTAGTAATCATCTATGCCCTTAAAATGAACTTAGGTTCACTTTGTATAAGCCAATGAAACTAAAATATATTGGTATAAAACATCAGATTTCACTTATTTGTTGAAACAGCTTGTTACAAGTTCTTTTGTAGATTTGTATGTCTAATATTTGTAATTAAAAAGTTACTAATTTTACACATTTTTATTCTGACCACTTATTCCATTCAGAAACACTTAAAAAACATTTAACTGTTTTATTTTATTTCAAATAGCTCCTCCTCTTACCTTCTTTACACCCTGATACCAATGTAACAGGAAATAAAAGCAAACTTTGAAAGCTTTTAACTTTTCATTTAACATTTGATGCTAACAGATGTTCCCAGGGATAGTCTATCAAACTTAAACCAGACCACTTTTTTGTATAAGCACAAATCTCAATTTTAAACAAATTCCTTCTGAATTAGAAAAATTACTGGATTTAAAATTAACACAGGCCTACAAATATGTGTGCAATGAGAAATAACAATGTTGTGATGGGGACTTCAGTGCTTTCATAGGGTCTTAATATCAGGTTGCAGAGTTGACTCATCCATGGATGGGCACATTTGTGCTTGCTCCAACTGCACTGCCTGCTCAACATCTCTATAAACTCAATTACAAGCACACAAAGCCTCTCTTGGAAATAGATCCCTTTCATCCTTTATTTAATTGGCACTCCCACGGGAAAAGCTCCTTCTCTTTGTTTGAAGCAGCCTATTTGTACAAGCTACTTTCTCAACAAGTTCTCCCTGAAGGTAGTTGTTGATTTGGACCTTATGTGGAATTTTACATATTACTAGTATATAGTAACTGCGATGAGAATACTGGCTTATGACCAGTGGGAATGATGCAGAGAAAACAGAAAAGATCAGTATTAGTTACTGTAAGAGGAATGAGAATTGGGAACCAGCTTCTTCAGTGTATGAATGAGGGGTTTTACCTCTTATTTCTTAGCCACACATCTGAAAAGGTTTTAGAATAGGCTGAAATATCACTGTCATAAGGTTTTCCTTTGTATCCTTACTTGCAGCACTACTGCGAGTGGGGAGAATTTCCAAATGGGATAAGGAGGGAAGAGAGTAGCAGGAGAGGCCAGCAGGAGAACCCTGACATTGTCTGCTGATGCAAATGTCATGAAACGTTTTGACAATTGGTTCATCAAAGTATCCTCAGAGCCACCACTGCAAACACACCAGGAAGGAAACTCAGCTAAAAGACTTAGTGGCTGACAAGCAATTCTCACAAGATTTTTCACCTCTAAGGAATCTGCTAGGGATTTAGGGTTTGACTCTGCAGCTGAGAGGTCAAGAAAATGAAAACGACAGAGCCACCAATGCCAGAACATTGAAAAAAGTGTGACAATGTCAAGACTGGTTCTGAAATACTGTTCCCAAGTCAACCAGACACACACATGCTGCCAAGTGGGTTTCTGCTAGAAAAGAGATTTTTCAACATCATCACATCAAAACTAATGTTTCCAAAAGCATTTCACTCAAGAAATCAGCACAAAACACAGGTGAGAAGATTTCTGAATATTTCTCTTCTTTATGCAATACAAATGTGGGAGGGGGAAAGAAAGCAAATTTTTAAAAATCTGGCTTGTGTGTCATTAAAGTGGCCATTGTACTGATTTTAAAAAGTATATATGCTTGCAAAAGTGTTAACTAAAAACTATATACATATGATCTACAAAATGAAAAATTGCAACTAATTGTGTCTCTTAGCATAAGCAGTTTCTAAGGATACCATTCTCTTCCCTAAATCTTAAGATAAACAACATGGATATCTAATTTCTGGAAATAAGTCGCATGATGTTATATGAGGAAGTTACAAAAAAAGTTCATCTGCCACTGTGTTTGACAAGGACAAAGCACTGCAATTTCCAGCACTGAAGGTTTTCCAGGACAGGTAACTAGGCTGTTGTAGTACGTCACAGAAATACTGAAACAGTATGATAAATTAAAAGTTTTATCTTTAAATGTAGAAACATTTTAAGCCATTTCTGGAGAAGAAAATGATAGCTTCTGGAGGAGCCTTTCTAGGAGCTGTTCCAGGAGTTTGCTATCATATCATATCTGCAGAGTACAACAGGGAAAGCATCATTTACACAGCTTCACAAAGGAGGTCTCCTGCTGACAGACAGATCCTCTCTCAAGAGCACATGTATTTAACTTTGAAAATAACTTCCTGCGAGTTTTTTTTCTATGAGGAAAAATAAAAATATTGGGCTCATACACATTGTAAGACTAAAAGTTCAATTTACAGACTAGTTGTGGGTTCCCTAACCCAGCAGTGAAAAGAGGAGTATGTAGCAAACACCTCCTCCAGAAAGTGCTCCTGGTTTTCTTTCCTTTTTTCCCACCTTTTAATTTATACATCTTTTTAAAATGTCTCACCCTTTCTCTTATGAGCTAGATTCAGCAAGGTTGTCAGAGACCTGAAAATCAAACCTTCCTTTGTCTTCTCAGTGAATCATCCTTCCTGAGTTTCTACCAGGATAGCCCAGGCACAGGCAGGTGCATAGCAAAACACCAGTAAATAAAATAATGCACTGTGAATTGTTTTTGCTTGAAACTAATTTGCAAGTATGCACAGTTTTCAAAAGACTTAACAGGCAGATGGTAACTATTCTTCAAGAAAAATTCTTTTTACTAATACCTGCGCTGAGAATGTAACCAGGCAGCAACATGAAGACCACAAATGTACTTCAAAATACTAAGAACAAATTATGTGCCCGGGTGGCAGCATCCCAAACCCAACTAGAATTCATGTTTTTCACATATCTATATCTATCTGGATACAGATAGATAGATGGATCTCATTGGGCAGCTTTGCATTTGGGTAGCATCTCCAGTATAAATTGCTCTTAATTTGATGCTATCAAGAAGGTGTAATAGTCTAAGCATTATTACTTTTATAAAAAATGAAAATGTCTCTATTACCATTTAGAGACAGATACACGTTTTTTTCAGAAAAAATTTCCTAGAATAGCTGTACTGACAAGTAGTACACACATCATCATAGCCTATGGCTGTACTAAATCTACTTCAATAATTTTTCATGGAAAAATATGAAGAAATATATTCTTTCAGAATATAATGTAATGCCAATGCAGGGCAGAATTCATTCTCTGCAAGAGAAAATGCAAAGAAAAAAGGCCTTTTCTGAGAAGTTGAGACTCTTAAATTATAATTTATTGTTTTCTTTAGCATAACATCAAAGCTTTTGTCTACACAACTTCAAATCTCAGCTTACAAAGAGAAACACGAATTAGTTTGCCAACCAGCAAGCTATGTGCATGAAGGCTTGCATGCAACATTTAAATGTCTAATGCCATTAGACCAATGCACTTTGTAGCTACTCCAGTGGTAGTTGCATGCAGCTTCATATGCAAACTTGCGCTAATGTCTGAAACATACCCATTCCTGTGGTTACAAAGAAATGTATTTTATTTAAATGAGATGACTTAATTTTCAAAACTTTATACATCCACAACATTTCCAAAGCATTATTTTGGGGAAAATACGGGGAAAAGAAAAGAAACAAAACCAAACCCAACCACAACTACCAAAAAATCCCCCAACAAAACAAAACAGATGAAAACAAAATACATATAAAAACCAAAGGAAAAAAAAAAAATTAAAAAAAAAAAAAGAAGAAAAGGGAATATCACAAAAATACTTTCATCTCTATTTTTTGAAAATACTTTCCTTTATGTACACATAACGGTAAAGAGTGATATGAAGTCTAAAGATATCATCTAAGATGAAAGTGACAAATCCTTTAATGAACATTTTATACTTTGGAGTTCCTTACTTGAGTGTAAAATAAAATAAAATTGTTGTCCTCTGCACAGATCTAGTTTATTGTATAGGTAAATCAGAAGTGATCTGGTAATAACGAAAGTTTCCAAAGGTCCTACACTTCTGGTTTAAGAACATCAAAGAAGTAACGTCAGACTGTTTACCAAAGATTCAGCAGGAGAAGAAAATGCATTTACTTAGTGACTGGCTTCTTGGCTTGTTAATGTTTGAAATATTGTTTTTTCTTTTGTTTGTTTGGGGCTTTTTAACCATCAGCTTTGACTCTATGACTACTTTCTCTGCTCCCATTTGCTACATGCTTGCCTTCATTTTCATAGTCATTCACCACAAATTCCTTCACTACTGTGTTCTTTATACTGTCATCTCTCATGATTTCCATCAATGTTTTCTCTTAAAGCATCAAAGAAGCACCCTTGTACCCAGCCAGTGATGCTCTCACAGGATTCTAAGACTTTCTGAACATTTTTCTATTTTTCTGTGCACCTACTTGTTGAATTTGCTTTACATATAGAGAGTAAATTTTGAAGGGAAGAGACACACTCTGGCTATAAAAATCACTAACAAAATAACAAAAAGGAAAATGGATTAGCTAAAAAAAAAAAAAAAAGTTCTGAAACTAACTAGGGTAAGTTCTGAAACTGAAATTTATAAATAAAAAACTCTTATCTTTAAGTGTCTAAACAATCTGCAACCTTCAAGTTCAGTGGCACAACTTCTGTTTCGGTAAGGTGAACAATTGTGATTTTAATTAAATGAAGCATTTTTAAAGTGAATGCATATGGTTTGGAGATGTTGGAGATGCTATCCACCCCTGGCAGGGTCACTCTGGGCCAGGAGGGACAGGGTACAGACAGCAGATGGATCTCTACTGGACTGCTGATGGGTGCCACCTCCTCCAGCATGGAGAATATGTGTGTGAAGTCCTACCTGCCAAGACAGGTACCATAACGCCTACAGACAACCATCCTGGTCTACTAAATAAGTTTTATCCAACCTACAAGATGTACAGAATTGAACTGAATATATTTAGCTGAATTAGTCATTTATGAAACTGAACAAATTGAAACATATTTGGAATTTTGGACTCCAGTCCGAACTCTTATCATCACATCAGACTGAAAAATCACATCGTGGGAAACCTTTTCAGTAAATGGAAAACAGTCTGCTTTACCACTCTCTGAAGAAAGATTTGACAGACTGTTTTAAAAATGTTCCTGGAATATTTTGCCATGGTATTTAACCTTCCACTGATGTTTAAGGCAAGCTGTCTCTATTTTTGTTAAGTTAGTCAGTAAGATGTAAAGTAGCAGCAAAAATAATTTATAAACATAAAGCAACTTTCACCTTGCCTGTATAGATCAGTGTCTTTCCCCAATACAAGTTGTGCCAAAAAAAACCCCAAAAGTGCTTCCATATTTATCTACATGTGTAGAAAACTTCAAAGCAGAATTACAAGTTTAGAAGCTATTGGCAGGAGACATCTGTTGTACCATCTGTACAAATATTGAAGCTATAAATTCCGTTTTGAAGCATCTCTCTTTCCTTTTAGGCCTTGTAAATCACTTAAATTTTAGTGATAATTACAGCTCACAATAGAAGAATATAATTTTAACCCAAATGTTAAAAGCACATTTTAATGACAGGGTGAAAAAGCAGTTGAGTAGACTATAGTAGCATTGATGTGAGAACACTTTCTGACTATAGATTTTACTAAAGGTAACAAAAATATAATAGTTAGAAGCAGAAACAAGAAATAAAAATTTGGATTGCAGCAGTTTCCCTAAAGCCTGAATTTTCTTTCTGTATTGTCATCTGCAGCCTCCCTATAGAAATCCTTGAAGTATCAGGAAGAAACTAAAGTTCTCATCGTCAGAAAACAGCAACCAGAAAGGCGAGTAAAATCAATATAGAAAGGTGAGTAAAAAAAAAAATAGCAAAAGCTGGAACTAAAATGGATGTTTGTTGTGCTGAAACATATCAGATATTTTACATAAAATAGTGAAATTAATAATAATCGATAAAATCAATGGCTTTATGAAAGGCTGTATCATCAGTTATGGACAAGCTAAGAGAGGGAAATACATCCAGTTCATCAATGAGGAAGAGAGCTGTCCACTCAAACTAATATATTGTTACACTGTGCCAAAAGGCATATGAACAAAGACTTATAGGAGATTAAGAGAGGTACTAAATCTTTTGGTTTATCACAAGTTATGAGCAACTATTCATTACAGTTGCAAGACAAAAACTATTGCACTCTTCTAGGCACAGGGAAGCTTTCCAAGGAACAGAGAAAATAGAATAACCTAAAAGAGTTCATTAAAGGGCATCATTAAAAGCTAGTAAACATCTTTAAGTTTGTATGGCATTGCTGCAGCTGATGTGCAAGGAAACAGATAAAGCTTTGGTTACCAAAGTGAACATCAGAAGAAATCCTGTTTATAAGTTCCTGGCAGCTCCCACGTCCAGTTTATAATTGGATTAGAACAAAACTGTTCAGCTAGAAAACACAGCAGACAACAACAAATCATTTAAAGTGTGCAGACCACTGTGTTGCCATAGCCACCACCAAACTGCAGATAAACCCACATCTTTTTTCATCTCCTATAAAAAATCTAAGCCAAACCAAAAAGCTCCAACCATACCAAACCAAACCAAAAAAGTTTTATGTATTTCTGCCCATGTAAAATCATACCAAATAACATAAAGAAATGTGCCTGCCAATGAAGAGCTACACCAAGCAGTATTTTTAATTCCTGGTGGCTTCTCTGTGCTGTTATAAAAGTAAAGGTATTATTAGGTCTAGCTTCAGCACCTGGTCTTGTCAGCAGTCTTCATATCAGACCTGCTTTTGAGCTGATCAGCAATGATCTATCAGCCACCAGGTCCTAAAAAAATGACAAAAGACTGTTGATAGTGATGAAGTTACAAGAATCTTCAGCAATATAGTAAGATTGCTAATGAAGGACTGTTACTGAACAGATTAAAGTTATGATCAAGAAACTGATTTAAGCATTTAAAATTGCTATTCATCTCTAAAATATTTCCTGTTAGTGGAAGAAAGTCTCACAGTGGAAAGTTGTGATATAATGAGCATGTGAGTTGCAAAAGAGAAATTGTATCTCTTACATTTCATTTAGCTTGTCCAAGTAGTAGATACAAGTAAATAAGCAGACACTGAGTTCACAAAGGGAGTCCTAATTTTGCTGGATTTATTTGTTTAGGTTTTTTTTCCAAAAGAGGCTGGTAAAGAATTTAAGGGCATTTTAGAATTAAGGAAAATTTTAGTATTAATATTCAGGATTATTTATTATTAAGGGTAAGTTTAGTATTATTTTGGACCAAAAAAAGTGGGAAAAGAACATTAAGAAGGGTAGTATTTAATTGACCAATTTTCATTGTAGCAAAACAAAGAACTATAGTATAGTATAACTCTAGTTCTAAACTAGAAACTATAGTTTATAGAAACTATAGTTTCTATAATTCTATAGTTATAGAAATCATAACTCTAGTTCTCTGAACCAGAGCTATAACTCTGTTTCTTTACATCAAGAGCAAAACAAAGAACTGTTTCTCTGAATCAACAGCAGAAAGTTATTTCAGCTCTCCACAGGAAGTCCAGAGTTCCTTGGGGTTTCTTGTACTGGTGTAAAACTGAAACAATTTCTGGATGACAATTAAAGTTAATCCCAATCACAAAATTGCATGTCAGCACCTGAAGGCTGTCATTCATATTTTCTTGCAAAACTTGGATAAAGATCTATCATCAGCCTCACAAAGTAGCCCTGTATGTGGTAAGATATTTAGGAATGAAGCAGTACTGCCAAAAGTACACAAAAAAAGGAAGATATTACCTGAGCCTTTTTAATAATTAGAACTGATTTATGAATGAAGATAGATTTCATTATATGCCCACCACATAGAAAATTGTTTGAAGTGACAACAACCTATTTCAGTGCTTAACCTTTTTTTTCATGGCAAAGACTTTTTACTATTACCCAGACAGAATTTCCCCATAAACAATTTGTGTTATCTTCTGTACAGGCAGAGTCTGGGTGATAGCATATACATTTGTTTGCATCTTACATACCCAAAGGCTCTGAATGCATGAACCCCCACATTTTTGGCTATTTGAAATAATTTATGAGTATCAAGGACCCACAACAATATATATATATATTTCAGATTATATACACCACAAGAATCACATTAGTCATTACTCTGAAGAGTTGGTATATAAGGTAAATCCAAAGAGGAGCTGATCTCTTTGCCAAATTAGTGGGAATACAGGTTTGTCTTGCAGCATTATGACTGATAATGACTGGAAAGATTAAAACTTTCAAGTACTCCAAAATGCAAACTTCATTATTTTTGCAGACAGATTAAGAAACACATCTGTACAGAAAATCCCTCAGATAAGGAGAAAATGAAGATATGTGCAGTAGGGATCCTTGAAGTCTCCCTTGAAGTGGCCATGAGGGGAACATGAACATAAGCACTGCCACAGCACACTGACCTGTTACACCAAAGTGACGCATTTTATAAATTACAAGTATATGATTTTTTTTTAATTTGGTGAAGCAATTTGTATCTCTAAAAAAAAAGTGAAAAAACTAATGTGGATTTGAGATGTGAGGTGATGTCTACAATTCCAATTACTTTGAAAGGTGAGTAAAAAAAAATTGCAACTTATTATTCTCAAAATAAGTAAATAGACTAAATCCATTCATTCAAAACAAAATTGAAAGTTCTAATTATGTATCAGTGTTAATTTTGTATTATGACATTTTGCATACGCTCCTTGCAGTGCTACTTTGATAACAGCTAGTGCAAGTTTCAGCTCTGTATAATTAATTACCAGTTTACTAAGGTTTTTGTTTTTTTCATTTCAACCAGTAGATGTCTCTATCTCTATTCATGATAAAGGCAAATTAGCACCTATTATCTGCTTGGAAACACTCTAGCTGTAAAAGCAGAATCCCACAAGTTTCTTGCTCTGACATCAATAGAAAGTCAGTGCTTTATATGAAAGGTGCTATTCTGTTGTTTTAAAAAAGAAAAGGAAATTTAAAATACTCTGGCTGCAGAATAATTTTAAGCTGCTAGTAGGAAAGTTACAACAAGTATGTCCTGCAAACCGAGTAAAAACTCCCAGGCCATGACTAATTCCATTCTGCTTTCAAAGCTGGTCCTAATATGAATGGGAGTCTAGATTACATAATTTCCAAACCAAATTATTTTCTGCTTCCAAAATTTATGGAACATGAACATTGCCAGTTAGATCCTTATCAGCTACCACAGTCACCCTTCTATCTAAAATGTGAAGCATTAAGCATTGGAAGAGCCCAGAATGATGTTTAAGCTACAAACAGCTTGACACTTCCCATATACGGAATATTTATGCCAAACAGGACATTCAACTTAATTGTTAAATGTATGAAATCACTATACATACAAAACTCCTTGTGCCATTACTCTGATTAACCTGAAAGTAGAACTTTCCCAAGGAAAAAAAAAAAAAGAGGGCAACAGATAAAATTCTGATTTAACTGTTCCTATGAGAAAATCAAAAATATAAGCTGAGTAAAGGGATCATGTAACAGTAGAGGAAAAGTATTACAAAATCTTCATTAAAAAAATCAAACGTCAACCAAAGCCCCCCCAAAAACCCCAAAACCAAACTAAAAACTCCAAACAAACAAAAAGACCCCCGAACCCAGTCTGGCTCTCAGAACTGCCTAGTCCTTCCCTTTATTCAGCCAGCAGTTGCGGCAGGAATTTTCAGTGCCTTCGCATACAACTCTGTCTATAATTTCAATACTTCAGAAAATCACTAAGACAACACTGAAGCAAACAGACTAGATATTCAGACTATTCCCTCTAATTACCTGAAAATATTTCATTGTCCATCCTTGGTTTTGAACAGAACTTTTCTATTTAATGGTGCTACTTCATGACACAGGATGGGGATGGAGAAAAGCATATTTTTAATCCTGGATCCAGCAGCTGCAGGTTTGTCACATTATTAACAGATCACATCATGAGTTTTGTTTTGAACTTTTTCAGTTCCAAAACAAATAATTTCCCTTCTGAACTGAAGTTCCCTTCAATCTGACAGTATGTGCAAACATAATAAATAAAATATTTTTTTTAATGGTCACACAGGCACTGTACATTTTTGTCATAATTATTGAAGAAGCAACAACCAATTATACACAGAACTGAAGTTATGCTTTAAACAGAAAAACAACAAAAATTTACAAAGACTCTGGGAAACATTCTCATGCTTTCTACAGTTTAACCCAGGTTTGCACTTTCTGGAAACAATGGCATTCTACCAATGAACTGAATTTTGTAATAACATACTCAGATATTATTTTGAAAACCTGAGAAAAAAGTGAGCTCATGCATGTCTAGCAGGCAATATTACACAGAAGAAAATGGATCATCTCTTCTGGATTTGAAAGTTTTGCTCCAACAATAAATAGAGGAAAATTTCTTAAATTAAGTGGGGTCATCACTTAATGCTAATGTCTGATTAATTACATCAATGGAATTATTCTAGTGCACTAGTGAATAATTCAGACTATTAGCTTGCAAAAAATTGACCAATATTTACCTGTGCTTTTAATTTGTCCATCACTAATATTTACTTACTTTTAGTAGCAGAATACTAAATTTTAATCTGGACAAATATACCAACAAAAATTTTAACTAATTCTAGAAAAAACAAAAGACATCAAATTCAGTTCATTATTATCTTTATGTATGACTGCACAAACCCCCAAACAACCCAAACCCCTTCACAATAGGAGTAGTCTTTCCAATCTTAAAACTTTTATTCAATTACAGCACTACTAAACGATCATGTCAAAGAGCAATGTACAATAAAATGTACTGCATAGCAAATAAAAACATTTTAAAACATACCAGTGTTTTTAACAAAATAACACCCCATCCCACAAAACGTATGCAAATATTTTTTTAAATAAAATTAGTTGCTGAACACTCAGCTTGAGGATGATTCACTTCTGGCAGGTATGACACGGCAGAACAAAGATGATATCCTCAAAGGCAGCAAATTCCATCCATGTGGTACATACATGGTAATTTAAAAGTAGCATTAAAATATAAAAATATGGCCTGCTCATAGATCACAGTGGGGCAAAGACCACTACTGCAGAAGTAAGTTTCAATATACATTTACATGTTTGTTGCTTCTTGGAGAAGAAGAAGAAGCAGAACCAGAAATAAAAAAAATCTAAAGAATTTAACAACGTCATCTGCGAATGAAAGGGAAGTCTGTTCTGAAGGCATGTCTGAGATTTCCTTAAACATAGAGCATGAACACCTTGAATATTTCTCTTGCCATGTTTTGAAACACAGCTATCACTGTGAAACTGTCAGAAACCTTTTTTTAAAATCATAAAAATTGCTTATAAAAATAAGCAGTTTTTAAGAGCAACAGCATGCAAAGCTACCCCTCTGCTTGATGGATGTCCTCAAAGACACCTATGAAAAATCACAACATTCAGACAAAGCCCCAAATATTTGGAGTAAAGGGAACATTGTGTGCATTTTTCAAAGGGTAAAAAGAGAACCCTGGGAACTGATTCAAGGAACAGATCTTCCTGGAAGATATTTGAAACATATGGAAGACAGGGAGGTCCCTAGAGAAAACCTAGATGGCCTCACCACTGGCAAATAACATCTGACTAAGTGACTGCACTCTAAATGGACTGACTGCAGCAGTGGACAATGGAAGAGAATCTATCACCTACCTGGACTTCTGGAAGTCCTCTGACTGTCCCACACAAGTTTCTTGCTGCTGTATTAGAAAGCTATGGATTTGATGGGTGAATTATTAGATGCATGAAGGAACTGGCTGAATGGCTACATCCAACAAATTGCAGTAAATGGTTCAATGTCCAAATGGAAACTGGTAATTAGTGCTCCTCAAGGGTCCATACTGGCATCAATGCTTTTCAAAATCTTTATTGTCCATGGACAGTGGGACTGAGCTGCAGACTCAGCAAGTATGCAGATGACACAAAGCTTGAATTAGCACAGTTGATAAGTTCAAGCAGAGGGTTGACATTAGATGGAGAAACCATGTGACCCTTGAGAATCAAGGCCAAGTGCAATGTCTGGTACCTGGGTCAGAGCAATCATCAGTTTTAAAAGAAACCGGGAAATTAACTGATTTACAGCAGCCCTGCAGAGCTGGACTCAGAGATATTGGCAGATAAAAAGTTAGATATGAGCCAGCAATGTTCTCTTGCAGCCTGGAAAGCAAACCTTATCCTGTGCTGCACAAAAAGGGAAATGCAGCCAGTGGGTTGAGAGAGGTGAATCTGCTCCGCTACTGTGCAGTTGTGAGACCCCATGTGGAGTACTGAATCCACCTCTGGACTTCTCAATACATGAAATACATGTTAGTTAGGATCTGACTGTTGGAAGAAAAAGATGTAGCCGGTCCCCCACGAAGAAAGAGTTGGGGTTATCCAGCCTGGGAAGAGAAGGCTCCAGGGAGACAGTAATGTGGCCTTTAAGAATTTAAGAGGCAGCAGAAAAGAAGGATAGAGGAAGATATTTACTGAGCCTGGCAGTGAAAGGATAATGGGGAATGGCTTCCAACTGAAAAAGGACAGGTTTGGATTAGATACCAGGAAAACCCTTTTCTACAAGAGTGGTGAGGCACTGGCCTCACCACTGAGGTTGCCCAGAACAGCTGTGGATGCCCCACCCCTGGAAGTCTTCAAGACCAGATTGGATGGAGCTCTCAGCATCCTGGTCTAGTGGAAAGTGCCCCTGCCTGTCCTGGGGGTTGGACTCCATGGTCTTTAAAGGTCCCTTCCAATCCAAAGCATTTCATTGTTTTAATTACCCTACAGAGCTTATATGAATCATTAGCAGCCCTTTAACTCCGCATTAGGGGAATAAAACAACTAGAAGTCAGTGACTATGCAATATTCTACTGTCCTTTTAGAAATCTATTAGCTTTAGATCTGAAATATAGAAACCTTTTCTGTCCCTACCCTAACAGAAAGTTATAGTTAAGTAGACGCAACTGTTACAGTGACATGAAATTTGTTGACATATATCTAATATTTGGAAAATACTGTGGAGAAAAGTATTCTGCAATTCTACATTCAAAATGCAAATGAGCCTGAAGATCTTGATTAAAGTCAAGCACTCTATGTCATTTCTCTTCTAATATTGTAAGTGCTCAGATCACTGACCAGGTTTAACCTGAAATTTTAATAATATATCTTTTCTTATAGTTAAATATTTGCTTCAAAACATATAATTATGTTTTCATCAGAAAAGAAACAGAAGCACAGCAAGTGCCTGCACATTAACTATAATAACATATAACCTAAATTCAATTGATTACATAAATATTCATAAATGATCAACAAGCTTTTTGTCCATGAGTACCTCTACACATCACAGTGCAATCTCACATTAAAACTCTATTGTGTCATTAAAAACAAGGTCTCCCATGCAATGGCTGTAGATTAAATAGACTTTGCACCACACATAAATTTTAATCTAAAGATTTAAGTAAAATCACTCTTTATTTCAGCTAAAATTATGAGATTAGGTGTCATACTCTAGCTTTTAACTCACATTAATTCACTTCAGCAATTAAAAGAACAAGAGTTCTTTGACAATAATAGTATTGCTTCACTCTGTAAATTGAACTAACAAATGACAAGTGGGGAATAAAAAGAGCTAAAAACAATGAAAGGAAAACTTCAAGTTTAAAAATCCAGGGAGATTATGCAAGAAGGGGCAACAGGGTTTCACACTGTGGTGAGATAATTAATTCCTTGGGATTCGAAGTCCAACCAACTGTTTCTGTTTATCTTGAGATATCCCCAGGACAAAGTATTTCCTTATTTCCATTACAGTAAATCTTCATGGAATGGCTGAAGATAAATTCTTTGCGCTAAAATCCACAATTAAATTCCAAGGCTTATATTGTCTGTGCTGCAACCATGACCAAGCTGCTCAGCCCATGTTTAAAGTCAATGCTTTTCTGCTCTAACATATTAAAACACACAGACCTCAGTCATTTTAAATATGTCACTTTCAAAACTGCTGTCTTAGACGGTATTTCTAATTAATTGCTTATGGATAAGGATACATTTCTAATAAATTGTTTATGGACAGGGTACAGCTAATGTTGGACACATTCATAATGCTCTGGTTATCCCTGACTAACTACAAGGGCTTTAGAGGAGGAAGGCAGCTTACACCAACTGCATAATACTTTTTGCCCTTACCTTCCTTGCAGTACACATCAATTCTTGGAGTGTCTTGGTTTTACTTTTACCTTTTAGAGTAGATACTCTCGAACAAGTGGAAAGTAAGAAGTGTGGCTGTTGTTATACTATGCTGTTCTGTGAAATGCATGAAGAAATAAAATGAAAAAAAAATGTAGGAAAATAAATGTCTTTCAGTCACAGTGATAGTAAATACCTATGCATGTAATAAATGCAAAGGAATTAAAGGAAAATACATCCATTATCTTTAGGCATATCACTTAGTCTACATCTTAGAGAGTATGCTTTCTCCCTCACTCAATTGTAATATACATCACTACAATTTTTCACACTAAGAGGACACAACCCCATTAAAAATGGTGCTACTTCACTAAGACCTTCACAAACAATGAACATCCTTTATGACAAAATCAGTACATCTACAACATTATGAATTTAATTTTGCCAAGGCATGCATGTCTAAAGCACATCTGCCTATGGAGCGAATAAACAACAGATTTTGGACTCATCCTGTTTTAGTACTTGAAGATGTAAAATTTTAATTACATGGACTGCCAAATTTCCAAATCCAGGCAGCAAGTCAAGTGGTCAACACTTCCAATACCAACAGATGGAATAATATTTAAATCATTGTTCATTCACCACTGTCTAGACCACCTAGCACCTGTGTGAGCCACATAGTACATGAAAGTACGGGGCTGACTTTTCCTACTTTTTCACTGCATTTTCCTATAAAAAGTAGCAGGGCCAGAAATCTGAGAATTTGTGAGACTTGTTGGAACACAGAGAAAGATTCTCACATCCTATCGAATTTTGGGTCCTAAATTACATGCCCTGGTTCCTTATGCTTGAATACAAAGCAGATCCACCATGCAAAGGCACGGTTCTTAGCCTTCAGGATGAGCTGCATTAGCTGTATTAAGATTGTGTGACAAAGTTTTAGTAGCAGAGGAGCTAATAAGCTCCAAGGCAGACTCACCACTGGCCGTGGCCAAGATGACCAGCAATGAATGCAGCACCTCTGTAACAATATATTTAAGTAGTGAGGAAATTGGCTATGTATGAGCAGTGAGAAAATATGAGAAGAACAACTCTGCAGGTTGGTGCTGGAGTACAAGGAGGTTCTCCAGGTGCCAGAGCTGAGATTGCCCCACAGTCCATGGTGAAGACCATGGCAAGACACCTGTGCTCCTGCAGCCCATGGAGGACCACAGGAGAGCAGATGTGGACTGGACTGAGTCCTGGAGGACTCCATGCAAGAACAAGTGGATGCCCAAAGAAAGCTGTGACCCTATGGGAAGCAAGCACATGCTGGAGCAGGCATCTGGCAGCATCTGTGCCCCCATGGGAAGAGGAGCCCACCCTGGATCAGCATTGCTGGCAGGACATGTGGCTCTGCAGGGCACCCACCCTGGAGCAACCTGTTCCAGAGAGATTGCCCCATGGGAGGGTCACACCCTGGAGCAGTGTGTGAATAACTGCAGCCTGTGGGAAGGACTAACACTGGAGAAATTCATGATGGGCTGTCTGCTGTGGGAGGGTTCCTGCTCTGGAGCAGGGAAAGTGTGAGGAGTCCTTCCCCGAGGAGGAAAGGGAAACAGAAAACAGGTGATGAAGTGGCCACAGCCCAACTCCTTGTCTCCCAGTGGGGAGGAAATAGAGGAGATCAGGAGTGAAGTTCAGCCCAAGAAGATGGGAGGGGTGGGGGAAAGGTATTTTTAAGATTTGTTTTTACTTCTCATTGTTCTACTCTGATTTGATTGGTAATAAATTAAACTAATTTCTCCAACTCTAATCTACTTTGCTTATGACAGCAACTGGTGACAGAGCTCTCCTGGTCCTTGTCTTGCCCCTTGAGCCTTTCCTTATATTTTCTTTCCCCTGCCCAGCTGAGGAGCAAGAGTGATAGCAGCTTTGGTGGGCACCTGGTATCCAGCTATTCCAGAAATAAACTTTTTTCCAAGCGAAATGTTCTTTTTCTGTTTTCTACTACTGTAGTTACTAATGGCATCTACACAGACTATTAGGATTTAAGGCAAATCAGCATCTGTCAGTTGCATAACATTTAAATAAAGCTGCAAGATGTTTCTACATTTTGATAACATGTATTTTGGATGCAATTTGCTACACACACTTCTTTTTGAGATAAAATTCAGTTTAAAAATACCAGCTTATCCAGACAGCCTAAGCTAAGAGTTTTCATTTTCCTAATTTAGTTTATCTGCTGCTTTTACAACAATCTAGAATGGAAGGGAAAAGTACAATGTAGACAAAGTAAGAATCATATTAATTAACTTATCAGTTGAAGACAGAACTGTTATTACAAGACTTGGATCAATTCCCAAAAAAGACAGCAACCTAGTATCTCCAGTGAGTCATAGAACCATTGAGTCATAAAATACCTTGAGTTGGAAGGACCCATAGTCCCTTCACCCAAAGTGGGACTCCTGGCCCTGCCTACGACTACCCCAAAATCACACCCTGTGCCTCAGAGCGTTGTCCAAACACTTCCTGAGCTTGACGCTGACCATTTCCCTGGGGAGCCTGCTCCAGCACCCAACAGTCTCTGGGAGAAGAACCTTTTCCTAATGTCCAAATTAATCTTGCAGACACAGCTTCAGGCCATTGCCACTGGTCACCACAAAGAAGAGGTCAGTGCCTGCTCCTCCTCTCCACCTCCTGATGCAGCTGTAGACTGTGATGGGGCCTCTCCTCAGTCTCCTCATCTCCAGGCTGAACAACTGATCTCAGCCACTCATCATAAGGCTTCCCCTCCACATGCTTTACTTGAGTTAAAAAAGCACCAGTTGCTCTTCCAAGAACTGCTCACATTTACTGAGGCGGGTCATTGTCTTAGGTAAGATTTTTCAGTTCCCCATACTCTTTCTCTGAGATTGACTGTGGTGGTCCAGTTTTGAAAGAACCAGACTACTGCAGATGTCCAGGGCTCTGAACTCAAACCCATCTCAGTGAAATTCATGTTAAACTGGGGTGTTCACTTGACAATGGTAGCAGAAAATGCCACTGGTTTTGTTGTTCACTGGGCTGTTTAGCCAGTAAAACCAATTTGCTTAACAACCAATAGGCTCTAAATTGACTACTTTTGTCAATCCTTTTTCTTCTCTGTGCAAATTCAGCCAGGCCACTCAATTCCACAGTTGATCTGTAGATATGTAAACTCACCTTTGCATAGCTTCAACTTATTTATGCTATTAACAGCGGGAATTGTTCATGTCATTAAACTCTCTTGTGTTCATACCTCGTTGGATCTATGACAGACGGTGCTAACACCAGGCTAGCAGTATGTTGTTTCAAATGCAGAAAAAAGAAAACACATTGGGGTCACAGGAATACAACTTCAGATCATTTGCAAGTCACAAATAACAGAGGGAACAAATACTTGTATGGTATACAACTGTCCAGGTCTCAGAGAGCTTGAGACAGGTAGTAGGCAAATTTAGACTGCTGTGCCTTCTGGTTGCTAGAGACAGTGATTGCACTGAAACTTGAAAAAATCCTACTTTCCAGTAAAATGTCCTGCAGCCCAGGGACTGCCAGATGCCTCATCAAATCAGAGATGGTGCATGTGACTGTGTAAATGACTTAGGTTAATGCAAATAGCTGTGAGTCATACTAGGGGCTAGCACATTGCCAAGAGAAAAACATAGTAAAGCAGCACCTTCAATTTATTTGTTTGATGTTTGGTAATTTTAGGTTAAAAAAATAGTTCTTTGAGATAAATACCACAGCAACATTTCTGTTTTCTCTTCAAATAATAAAAATAACTTTAGTTTTTGGTAAAATTGTTCTTTCTTTCTTGTTACCTCTTTTCATGCTACTGAAAAACAACCAAAAAACAAAGAATCCAACCAAATTGCCCCTAAACCAAAAGGAAAACCGTGAAAACCCCATAAAAGTACACAAAAACAAAAATAACACAAAATTCTAAATAACCTTATGATCTAGACTGGAATGTTGAAAATTCTTTTAAGAATTAAAAATGTTTGCGGAATGCCAGTCTTGGAGGAGAAGCTCTGTTTATATATAGATTTCCACCTATGCATGATCTCCTGTTAATTAGTTCTCATAATTTCAGTTAATAGATGGGACACAGCAGATGTAGCTCTCAAGATCCAATTTTAATTAAATACATTAGATGCAGCCATATTATGAAAGCTGCCATATTGTGGTTAGTTCAAATGTATTAGCTTAAATCAATTAATTTGCTAAATGATTACCTAAACTTATCTAAATCTGCCAAAAATCTTCAAAGTGGATTACATTGTCCATACTGGCAGAATTTCTTATGAGGAAAAAAAAAATCTGGAGAAAATAAGAATGATAACAGACTCAAGTTCTAGAAATATGAACAGGTAAGTTGTTTTGATCCACAGACTCTTACTTTTGCTTGCAAATAAAGAATGGTTTTATCTGAAGCAAGCATGAGCATAGTTCTCTAAACTTCTGATAGGGCAGCAGGGTTCTGGTACCTCTACCAAAATATATTTGCATGAATTTGACTATTTTGTCCAAAAAACTCTTAACTCTTCTATGTAATGGTGGAAAACTATATCTGCTTCATATAGTGGTGGTCATATAATAATTACTCAAAGACTTGCTTTTTAATATTTAACAATCTTAGTTTGTGTACTAAAAGGTTCTCTCTAGCTGCAAAATAAAATATTCCTTAAATAGTGATATGTGTATCTCAAGAGCTAAATAAACATGGTCTTTTCTCTCAGAGCTATTCTGTTAGGCTGTCTGTAAGCTCAGAAATATATTTTGTCCATCTACATTAAAACACGGTTTTTATTACTATAAATACTGTCAAGTTTTTGGTGTTTGTTTCTAGATAGCCCTTTCCTCCCTATTAATTATTAGCCCATATGAAGTTAATGAATTCTCTGCCTCAAATAGGACTTCATTATTTTTATGCTTTGATGGTCCCAAATGAAAACTTAATCACTGTATATAATCCATCGCTACATTCAGGATAATAACTCTTGCTACAATAATATATTCACAAGAATCTACTTTATATTTTTTACATTAAAAAATTATTCTGATTTTACAAACTTATACCAGGCTTTGTCACCTTCAGCTATTAAATATGAGACAGAAATCAGCTCAAGCTCTTTTTCCATTTTTCATGAAGGGTTTCTCTAGACTCCATAACAGATGGAAAAAAAAATGATGCTCTAGCATACACTTCAGCACGTTTAATTCTATTACATATTGAAGAGTGTCTGGATTTTCTCTTCATTTAGTACTCATACACTTTCAATATACCCATAACTCTTCTGCTCCACCAGCTTCAGACTTTATGCATGATACATAAAACAGCAGAACGCATCCAGGACACTGAACAAACTTTTTGAAACAAGATGCTTTTCTGCTCCTTCAGTGTCTCTCCTGCATTTTTATAACTTGCCTTCCCTATTCCTCTTCAGTCAATAAAATTCAGTTGTCATCAAAATGGAACTTCATCTGGCAGCTCAAGAACCAAAATACACCATAACATCTTCACCTAGAAGTCATAAATTTGCTAGCTGAAAAAGAGGCAAGAGCATTACACTCCTTAAAGCCATAGTTGGATGTTTCCAAAGCAACAACAGCAATTATTGGCTGTGGCATAGATACAGATGAGCCTCTGGCTTCTCCTAGGACACAGAAGCATGAAATGAATGAAAAGTAATTGCACCATATCAGCCAAGTAATATCCTTCCTTAGACTGGAAGTACAAAATAAGAGGAGTCTTTTCTTTTGATCATGGTAAGAGTTTATTTTACTGGAAAAAAACCAAAAACCAAAAAACAAAAAAGAAAACAAAATCAAACCAAAAACCTGTATTTCCTTAGTAAAATCTGTTTAGGGAACAAATATATTTTACATTACAAAATTGCAAAATCTAAATTCCCTGTTCTAGTTTGGAAATATTTTTAAGTTCTCAAAGATTCTGAGCAATTCTAGACAGAATTTATTTAAATCTCTTATTTTCGTACTACTATGTACATGAGCTATTAAATGTTTATGACACAGGATAAAGAGAGAGCAAATCTACATCATCAGGATATGGTTTTGCTCTTAAATGCCGAACTTCAACCATAGTTGTAGCATAGTTATTTCATGGGTTATTGAACTCTGTAAAACTGGCAGCAGGGGAAGTATTGTGTGGCTAGTTCTGATTGACTCAGCAGGGGTGAGGTACCCAAAGAAAGAGGCAGGATTTCAACCCACTGCAAAACTTTACAACATGGTGCCATACAAACCTCTGTTATAACTGAGCTCCCTCAGTTATAACACTCCATGGGCAGCTAAAATCCTGCTGGGGGCCTAAGTGCATGATCTACAAACCTTCTCTGTGTGTCAACATCGTAAAGAAAAAAAATAATGAAAACTGATACTGAAGGGCACTTTTTTTTGGAACTCATGAAGCAGCTCATAAAAAAAAAAATCTGCCCTCAGCACCAGGCTAGTGCTGGTTATCACCTGAGTCTACTTGCAAAGGAGTAGCCTGCCTGCCAGGAAAGGCTGTTCTGATGGTAGAAGGTTTTTTATTTTCACAATCATGGTTTGACACTGGCCCAACACCAGGCACCCAAGAAAGCTGCTCGCTCACCGTCTCCTACCCAGCTGGGCAGAGAAGAGGAAAAAAAAAAAAAAAAATCAATGAAAGGTTCACGAGTTGAGATAAGGACCAGGAGAAAACACTCCAAAGGCAAAACCAGCTCAGCTTAAAAGCATAAAGTGAATTTATTACTAACAGAGTCAGAAAAGGATAATGAGAAGTAAAATAAGCCCTTAAAAACACATTTTTTTTCCCCCAGCCCTTTCTCTCCTTCCTACCAACAGTGCAGGGAGACGGGGTTTGGTAAGATTGTCACCTGAGGCTTTCTTCTGCTGCTCTGGGAGAGGAGTCCTTTCCCTGTGAGACCATGGGGTCCCTGCCAAGGGGCACAGTTCTCCATGACCTTCTCTGGCATGGGTCCACTCTCAAGAGCAGCAGTCCTGCCAGAACTGCTGCAACGTGAGTCCCTCCCACGGGCACACAGTCCTCCCAAAACTGCTGTGACATCTTCCACAGGGTGCAGTGCTCCAAGGACAGGCTGCTCCAGCCTGGAAGCAGGGACCCCCTCATTTCACCAGATCTCCCACAGGATCAAGTATCCTCCAGGCATCCACCCACTCTGGCGTGGGCACCTCCCCCACGGGCTGGGGTGGATATCTGCATCCCTGTGGATCCCATGGGCTGAGGGGCACAGCTGCTTCACCGTCGTGATCACCAGGGCCTGTAGAGGAATCTCAGCTCCGGCACCTGGAGCACCTCCTGCCTCTCCTTCTCCACTGCCCCTGCTGTCTCCACATTGTTTCCCTCACATGTTCTCACCTCCTCCTCTTCTCTGGATAGAAGAAAAAAAACTATGCGCAATTTGTTTTGATTTTCTTCTTAAATTTTTCATACAGAGGTGTTACCAACCTCTCTTACTGGCCCAGTGTTGGCCAGCATCATGTCCATCTTCTGAGCCATCAGGGATTGGCTGTGCTGGACATGGTAGAAGCTTCCAGCAGCTTCTCACAGCAGCCACCTCTTCAGGGCCCTCACTATCAAAAACCAAGCCCTGCAAAACCAAAACATTCACCTATGCCATGTGTCACTTATTTATGGACTACAGGAGTCTACAACTCCAGGGGCATGGAATGGACAGCCATGGAATATAGCATGAAGCCAAAGTGCTCTACAAGAGGCTAAGTAAGGAATACATCAGCAAAATTATTAAGAGGAGAAATGTTTAATCTAAAAGATGCTTTGTAGAGAAACTATTGCATTTACAGGAATTACTGCTGAAAATTTCCAGATGAAACTATTAAAAAATGTTACTGTAAAAGGTACTGTCTCTCACATTAGCACTTTCTGATTCAAAGCCTAATTATTCAGTATATAATGTCACCCCACAAGAATGGCAGTGAATATAATGAAGGCAAACCTCAGTCATATTAGTAGAAATTAAAATTCTACAAATCAAAATTTTGTAGTCATTTACCAAAGAGACACACACATTTGGACTTTTCACAATGTAATATTAAGTTTGAAATCTGTATCACTGAATTATTCAAATATGAAAAATTCACGTTTTAGGTTATACTCCTTTAGAGCAATGATTTGACTTTTTTTTTGGAATTATATGAATTGTGCAATTTGCAGTCAAGGGAGACCTTAAATATGTAAAATACTAAGAGTATTACTTTCTCCCTCTGAAAATACTGAATTCCCCAAAACAACTGAGAGAGAACAACCATCAGAGCAAACACTAAGGAAGAAAAAATTTGAAGCCAACTCAAAACAGAGTAAAAAGGCTTGGTATCTGAGCCAATGTTACATTAAATAAGAAATTTAATCAAATTAATGGAGACCTACAATTAAAATTTTCTATGTTCTAGAAAAATACCTTGAAACATATACTCCAAAATTTTGCTTTCATTTTATCTATGTGTGGAATTAATACTGAAGTTGTTGCTCTTTTGTCTGACTTGAGAACTTCAATCTGATCATTATATCGTGTGTTGCTGAAGTGTAAGGATAACTCAAAACCAAAAGCTGATAAGAAAAAATGTGGACTATTATTCCAGGTAGAAGAGAATAACTACATTTAAAACTGTGTCAAATACTTTTACAGGGAAAAATCTGTAAATATTTATTTTAAACTTTAGAACCTACCCCATGAACAAACACTATCCTCAGTTTAGGACTAGCTGACCAGTTACAATAAAACAAAGGTAAAACAGGGTTGGTGCCCTGGTTTTAGCTGGGATAGAGATGGATTTTTCATAACAGCTGGTACAGTGCTGTGCTTTGGATTCAGTATGAGAATAATACTGAAAACACATTGAGGTTTTGGTTGTTGCTAAGCTGTGTTTATTCTAAGTCAAGAAGTTTTTCAAGTCTCGTATTCTGCTAGCGAGGAGCTTCCCAAAAAGCTGGGAGGGAGCATCACCAGGGAAAGTGACCTGAAATGGCCAAAGAGATACTCCACACCACAGAATGTCATGCCCAGCACATAAACAGGAAGAGTTATCCATGAGGGGTGTAGATTATACTTGGGACAGGCGTCACTCAGAGGCATCACTCAGAGTGTAGCAGCTGTATTGTGCAACACTTCTTTGCATTATTATTTGCATCAGAGAGTTTCTCTCTCTTTTTCTCTCTCTCTGTCCCTATTTTTATTATCATTTTCAGCAGCAGCATTACTAATGTATTTTATTTAGTTTCAATTTTTAAATGGTTCTACTGTCAATCCATGAGTTCTACACTTTTTTTTAATTCCCTTTCCTCATTCCTCTGGGGAGAGGGGGAAGTGAGTGAGTGGCTGTGTGGTACTGAGTTGCTGCAGTTAATCCACAACAGTTGGGTCAGTCATCTTTCCAGTCTGTGAGACCCTGTCTAGCCATATATTGGATCAGGATAATTTAATTTTCAGACCCTGGTCTATTCTTGGCATTGCAACAAGTGCAGTAAGGGTCACATTTTTTGCAGCTGTAAGATGGAGTATGCAGTGTGTCATGAGACCGTGGCCTCATGGCTCTTACCTCACTCTAACAACCTTGCAGAACATAGCAATGTAGTGGCATCTGCCTCAGACTTGACTTAAATTAAGACTAGAAAGAACACTTAACAGTTTTATTGCACACTCACCACAAAACAGAAGTTCTCTAAAGTTCATAAGACCCTAATCATACTGGCATGTGTTCACCAGGCAACCAACACACCATCTGTAATACAACACCAAGCATTTAAGCATGAGATTAAAGAGGTAATTTTCCAGCTGCTCTACCCTTCCATGTATTTTCATATAAAATTTACATAGATGATAAATAAATTAGGTTTCTTGAGAAAGATCAGTTTGCTTTTTTACAAAGAATGGAGATTCAAATTATAGCAAATTACTATCCTAGAGTTAATGTTCCCTCATAATTGTTTATATTCTGTAATGTGAACAACACGAATTCATTGTAAAATACAGCAATGCTGATTTTAACTCAAATAGTTGATTAGGTATTTTGCGCTAAAAAAAAAAAACAAACCTGACCTGAAATACAAGGGGGGAAGAGAAGGTTGTTTAGAATGTTTACCATCAGAACACTGAATATCCTCAAAGCTCACCCCTGTGCTATGAGTCTATATTATGTGAGTAGATTAACTTTTAATCTGCTTCGACCCACTTTTGAACTATTAGTGTTCAGTATTCTGTACTCTATGGCACTTCAGAGGTGTCAAAAGCAGCCATTTTTAACATTTTTGTTCTGTAATCTGCTACTGAAATACTAATTGACTTGGCAGTGTCCTACTGTGTGTCTTTCACATAGTTTTAATTAACCCTATGTCTCAAAGCACAGATTCTGGAGAAAGAATTCAGAATCTAGCTAAGCACGTATCTGTCTCTTCATCAACTGATTTTCCACCATACAATAATACTGTTATCCATTATTAACTTCAAATAAAGACAAATTCAGTATTTTCCTCAGGTTTAACTTGTATATCATGGGACCACATATTTTCTTAAAATAATGAAAAGAAGGAAGGGAATTCAGAGGAAGTGAATAAAGAAATAGCAACATCACATTTGGTACTCCTTAGAGCAAAGTACGAGACAAAACATAGTGAAGCTAATAAATTTAACAAGTCTGTCACAGCCCCCTAAACTGCCTGAGAACTGAGTGGTGAAGTACTTCTAGACATTTTTTATTCAGCACAGAATTGGGGGGATTTTGTGTATTTTTAAAGCTATATCAAAATAAACAAACAAAAAGTATGAGGCTGTCATAACTATTTCTATAATTTAAGATTATGAAATTATAAATTTAATTTGAACTGAATTTTGGGGGAGATGGGAGGTGTCAAGAGATATACCAGATGTTAATGACACAACAGAAGTTCAGACAATATACATTTCAATAATTAAAGCATCACCTAAAAATTCATCCATTCAAAGCATGTTGATTTACATAAAATTCTGACTGATGTTTAAAAAACCCAAACAAAACAATAAGACATCTCTGTGTAAATAGTCTTTTTTCTTTTGTTTTTCTGCTATATTGGAAACAAGTTATACTCTTGTAGGTTTTTATTTTCCACATTTTCAGCCTACTGGGATGTTTCCCAGAACAAAAAGAATTCAGGGTAGGCTCACCCACAAACAGAAAATTTCCAATGAGGGGATCACGTGGGGGGAGGGGGTTATTTACACATATGTGTCAGGACCTTTATTAGAAAGTCTAGCCCAAAACATTTTCAACATCACTGCCAGCTGCTATAGAAATAGCTGTAAGTCACAAAACAAAACATTTTGGACTTCAAAGAAATCATTATACTACACAGTGAAAAGTGTACTTCAAAGAAATCATTACAGTATACAACCAAAAAAAACCAAATAGAAAATCCCTAATAAATTCAGTGTGCCAGACATATTTTTCTTTCAGCACAGTCAACTTCTATCACTGTACAAAATAAACTTTCGGTCTGGTTATCAGCAGGTTATGCAACATCTTAGATATTAAGACAGTACCCTATTGTTGGAGCCAGTGAATCAGGGGTCTCTCTGAATTCTTCAGAGAGAAATCAGAGTGCAGGGATTGAATTAA
>JAODKT010001744.1:48811594-48841274 GCA_027576195.1 Cossypha heuglini
GTTTTGTCCCCTGCTGTGTCTTTTGTGCTTTGAGATCCCTAAAAGAACCTATCAGTACTTCGCATGCAGTGTGGACCCTGACAGTGTTCCATCCCCTTTACCCTAGTGGCTGCTGCCCTTTGCCCTGCCTTTGTGGCACCCCTGGGCCCTCAGCCCATTGGCCCTGATGCTCTGCTCTGCCCCCCTTTGTCCCTATATTTAAACCTGGACCCTCCACTGTTTCTTTGCCTTTGTCCCTGGAACCCTTTGTGCACGGTTGGAATAAATCTGCTCCGGAGAACTTCCCACTTCTTTGATGCCGGCGATTCTAGAGGAGCTATCTGGTGTGTGTGTGTGTGTGGTTGTGTCTGTGTGTGCCTGTGCCACCGAGCAGCTTCATTACAGAGACATTTCTGTGCACCTCTGCCTCTCAGCCCACTGCCAACCGGCTGCAACAGTCCATCCTCAACTATATCCCACTTTTGGAACAACATCACCGAAAATGGGTGCTTTCCTTTCCTTAGCCTAATCACTTAGACAAGCAGATATATCTAAATTAAAATTACTCTTTTCCAGTGCATCAGCTTCTTCCTCCCACATTTCTTCTATTGAGTTTTTATACAATTTTATTAAGTATTATTACAGTTATTGTGGGCTATTGAAGGATAATTGAGTGAAATCTAATAAAAGGACTCTCTGTCAGTGTCATTGAGATATGGCAACTTGTGATAAATAAGAATGAAAATCACTATCAACCTTCAAGATACTTTATAGGTATTTTTGCTCTCACTGTTTTCCAGTTGTGAATATTTGCAGTGTCAGTATTTTCAACTGAAATTACATAATCCACCAGAATGAAGACTTACTATGGAACTCAAACACACTATTTCTGCTAAGAATAAAAGAACATTCAAAGGAAAAGATAAATTTGTAATTATATTTTGTATTCGAGAAATAATTAGTTTTTGAACAGTCCGGAGTGTGGTCTTTGAAATATGGACTTTCCTTCTCTGTAAATAAAGCCCACTTGATCTTAGCTTTTCTGATCTTGGCCCAACGTCTGCAGGAGTTAAAAATATAACTTTATTAATCTTGGCCAACCCAAGGCAGCATCTGCATTTCCTCTTGATCTTGAATCCTGTCAACCATAACGCAGCTTTCTGCTTTGATTGATGCAAGAATGTGAATGGTATCCTCTGACAGAGCAGGGATTTTCTCTCCTACAAAAGAGCTCCTGACTTCCTTTAGTTTCCATGGGTGCTGGAAATTAATTTAAAACACCGTCCTCTGCATTATCTATTTCTCCCATGGCTAAATATCTTCTCCGAAGTAGGAACTAATCTGACATTTCCATTAAAATAACTATTCCTACATGCCCAAAATTTGAAAGTGATTTCATGAAAGCTAAAACCAAAATTAATCCAATTCAGCTTTTTTGATTCAAAGGGATCTCTATTAGACAGATATAATAATCCCATGGACCACTCCCATGGTTTTAATGGATTTATACAAGATTTTCAACCAAAATTGTAAGATGAGAAACTGTCTTAGCCTGTAAAAATAATGCAGTTAAACACATGACATGTACACTGCAACACTTCTTAGAGGGCAGCATTGCAAACTTAGTGATGTCAGAATTAACATCCTGGCCATATTGCTTCAATGTTCAAGTGCCTCATGCCCCTACATACTTTGTAACAAAATAGAAAATGGATTTAGTTAAACTGTAGGTGCTTGGCACCAGAATTCTCTCATGTGCAGGCACTGCCAAGCACATATTTATTTTTGAAACCCCAGAATACCAAATATTGTACAAATACTAGAGGGCTAATTTGCTTTTCCCCACAGAACGTATGCTCAGAGGGAAATCCAAGAAATGGCAGGAAACAAAGAGTTACATTATTTAAATAAATAAAAGTAAGCATCAATCTCTCTATCTATGTGCAAAGATCCAGATGGAGAACCACAGATACAGTTAACTACAGTTAACTCTGAATGCCTGAGAACTATTCTGCTAAACTAGGAAGAATGTCTAAGATACTGTGCTCATAGACACAGGGAAACATTTGTAGGAGAAACTGCTTGCCAAATCCTCATTCATGATGTGAAGAGGCAAGAATGATAAAAAGTAAGGTGGTGAAATAGGAAGTTAACAAAAATTTGTGCATGAACTTGAAGGTGGTTCATTTAAGCATAAAGAATTAGTGACAAATATTATCACACACCATCCCCCTCCCTCCTTTTCATGCAGCTGAACTACATTTGAACTGAAAAGCAGAAATGATGTGAATCTGAGTGATTCAGAAGGTGCCAGGATAACAAAACATAGAATAGGAAGTGCTGAAATTAACAAATATGCCAGAACTTTGGCAATATTTCTGAGAAGAGTGGGATTAGCTTCTGCAGTAAGGTAAACCTTTTGTATTACAGTCCTGAGAAAGAATATGATAACATCATTCACAAAGGTTCCCCAAATTGTCAAATTGTCGAAATAAAGAATTAACCTGTCATTTTAACCTAAGCAGACTGCACTGGGGCAAATAAATAGAATGAACAGTTTTCACTGATGAGCAGTAGGAATCAAATTCCCAGTTATTTAAATATTCCCAAGTATTCTTAAATAAAATGCCAAACACTACTGAAAAGGAAACACTACATTTACAATTGAACTGAATATATCTTTTCAGAAGAACGTGACATTTTTCCCTGAGGAAGAAAATAAATTAAAAAAAACCCTAGCAAAAGCATTTTAAACATGTAGGAAAGTGTGTGCTTTTAATGAATATGTAGAATTTATTCATATTTTAATATAATTGCCCTGTATAACACAAGCAATTTTTACCAGATAAATACTACAACATATTGTAACTATAAAATTAAGAATGTGTTTTAATGGAAAATTAGAACAAATTCCTAGTGTGGCTGTACAGAGGTGACACTCTTCCATGCATATACACTTATTAAAGTGGAATGAAGTAATTTGACTTGTCATTTGACCTGAAAGTACCATTTATAGCAGCTGTCAAAGCAATCATTAAGCAGAGCAATTTTTCATATTTTTCACATACGGTGTTTTCAGTAGCTTTCATTTACACAGTGTTAATTGAATAATACGTGATTATATTTCTGATTATACTATGACCTCATACAAATTAATTAACAAAATTATCACTATATGAGCACACACCAACATTATAGTTGATGAGCACTTTGGAGTTCCATTCCTCCCTCAAAATACAAAGGAAAGAAATTGTCTCTTCATCTCTTGCTCAAATTTCCAAAAGGACATGATGTTTTCAATCATCTCAATATTCATCTGTAGCATTAAACATTACAGTGCAATCCAGCTTTACAAAACCCACCCACAAGAGAGGCTGAACATACCCAGCACTTCTCAAGAGGATATTCCTTCCACAGTCCTCAGTCTGCCTGTCTTAATGTCACTTATGACTTTCCACAAGGGCTTTACACTGCGAAAGTAACATATATGTATAAATGTATACATGTACACAGCATTGCCTCCTGCTGAAGCTGATGTTAAGCAAATATCAGGAGATACCTGTGCTTCCCTTTACAAGACTGAGTCACTTTTCAGTGCTAATGATATGGCTCCTGTGCAAAGTGAAAGAATTCTGTTCTAAAAGTTATTTTAATCATCCTGCTGTTTTATTGAGGATATTATAATATAACTGAAGGTTGGTTGGAATTATCTTACTTACTAGTTTCATTGAATTTCGCTCAACTGTAGATGACATGTGAACTTTTTTTCTCTATATTCAACATACCATCAATAATTTTTATTTTCTACTTCTCCATGCTTCAAATTAGAAGAACAATTCTTTTTTCCCATGTATTTAAACTGGGAGTGGTTTTACCCAATGCCTTACTCAACGTCTACATCACTGCATAATATTATCTTCCAATAATAACAATGACAACCGAAGGAAAAAAATATCTTTTGAGAAAGCAACAGGTAAATAAGAACTTGTTTTTAATTAAATAATATTGTATTTAGCTTTCATTTGGCATCTTATCACAAAATCAGCCCGTAGGACAGGAGTGTAGATATGCATGGATGAGCTGTGTTACTGGGACTTTCCCACTTTTGTCAAATAGGAATGTGGAAATGTGGAGCTCAATGCAACCACTAACGTATGCAGAGATTGATGACAGGGGATACACACAATATTCTAGGAGGAGGGGGAGAATACATCACTGTGCATAAAAAGGTGATTGGCAACAACTATCTTCTCATTACAAGTCAGAGAGTTGCGTATTAGAAAAATCAAAAAGCAATTGTGGGCTCCATGCTGTGACTTACACAAGATATTCTTTCCCCTATTTCAGTAGCTTTCCAGTAACCAAAAAAGCACAGCAGCATCCTATCACAGTAACACTGAAGGGAAGACAGCAAGCAGACAACTAATTTTCTTTGTTATGTACTCATTTGAAATGGAAATTTAAAAACTCCCAAACCAACACAAGCATCCAGGAAATTATGTTCTTAAGAAAAAAAAAAAAAAAAAAGAGTACAGTATTTTACTTCAGTATTAACTATTTGGTGCATCTTTTGGTAGCATTTGCACATAAACCAAAGCAAATATTTTCTGGCAGTTCTGAATTTCAATTGGTTTCAGTCACCCTGTACTTCCTATAAAAACCAAACACAGCAGCTTCCCCATCAAGATGCTACCATCTGTCTCTCAAAAACAGTGAGAAGTGAAGATAAAAATCAATATATTCTATGAAAGCAGTAACTTTTCAAAAAATTAGGCTCAATTGAAGTGAAGCCTGAAATACGATCAGAAAATTACTAATCTTCCACTCTGGTTGTAAAAATACCCAAGACACAGAGGCACATCCTTCACAGTATTCCTCTGGTGTTTTGTATTGTTTGTTTTGTTTTATAAGCCCTTTTATATTAAGTAGCAGGACTGAATTACAGAAGCTACACAGCCCTGTTACAGAAGGTTCACAGCTGTACTGTCAAGACAAGCTCCCCCTCAGCTGTCAATGAAATTAAGGAATGGAAGAAAGAGGAATAAGCTGTAGCATTTAAACACTGACAGGACATGATTTTCTTAACAGAAAATGTATCACCTAAGTAGAGCTGCATAAGGAGGGACAAAACCTGCCAGTGATCTTTGAGAGGATATCATATTGTGGTCCTACATGGCTGCACATACAGCCATGTGTACACCACCCAGTGTTCCTGGGAAAGCTACCCTAGAACTCTGCTTTGACTCCAAACTACTGATACAGTGTGTTTCAAAATAAAACCCCCAAAACCAAACACAAAACCAAAACCAAACCAAAGAACAAACAAACTACAAAACAAAACAACCCCAGTCATTTAGTGCTAAACAGATAGTTAGATAACTTACACAAGATCATTTTCTGTAAGAGATCAATGCTTTAGCTATCTCAATTCAGGGCTTAATTCCAAAAGCTGGAAAATCAGCGTTGGAAAAGCACCTCATATGTCCCAGGCAGAGCAAGTGTTACCAAGCTGTGCAACTTCTTTTCAACATATTTTGTGGCTGATGTATTTTTTGCTTGTTTGAAACATTCTGAACTGCATTTTAGAAAACCCCACGTTTTTCAGTCTAGAATCCTAGGTGGTCTGAATCATCACTGCCACCTCCAGAAGATGGCACCAGCCACCTTTATTATATTTCAGAAGAATATGTTTTCACTTACTACTGTCTCCACTTCATTAATGCACACAAAACCTGTCATCTTCACTGACTCATTTGCTTTTGAAGAAACTAAGTAGGCTGCAAATGGTTTTCCCAACTTACACCTGCTTTGTAACGATTTACTTGTTTTGCAGCATTGGACTTATAGCACTAAAACGTACAACATCTCAACTGACACTGTCAATTTTTCTTGCAATAATGTCTTTATAAAAACAGAATAAACCAGATATCTCCTAAAAGTATTTTGTGTATTTTGTTAGAGAGGATAAAAAGAAATATCTTAAGCATCGTAATACAACCATTAGAAAATTTTCTACACTATTAGAAAAATATTTGCTTTTCCTTTATGGAAAATATGCTACACAAAATATCAAAGGATGAAAAAGATATTATTTTCCCCACAGATTGCAGTAAATTGCTTATAATTCTGAGTATTGCTTCTAAACCAGAGATGGAATATCATTACTAAAGTAATGACAAAAATATTCCTTTGTGGGATTATTACTGAAATATCATGATCTTTTTGCTGGATAGAAAGGGCACTGCAGTGATTATTTTGGGGACACATTTGCAATTCTAACTTATCTCAAGTCAGGATCATACAGGACCTGTGGGTCCATGCATATCTTGGAACATCCCACTGAAAAAAAAATTTGCAAAAGTAACTACACTATGCAGGATATTTTTTTTAAATCGACAACTGTAATTTTTAAACTTGGGAAACATTCCTTCATTCACTGATTGCTATCTGAATTCAATACAGCCACAATTTTATTCTTCCCTAATTCCTCCTCTCTGCCTATAGCAGAGATATACAAGCAGGGCACAAGCCTTTGCCTGTTACAGTATCAAACTTTTACCCTGCTTGCAGTGCTGTATTCCACCTTCTTCTTTGTTCCACCACTTACTGCTGGAAGCTTTCAACATTTTTAACCAGCATATACAACACCTGTCAACAAAGTCAAACAACAATACTTAATTCAGGATGTATTTAAATTGCCAATACCTGCTGATATACACACAGAAAGCTTCAAGAAGTACTTGCAGTTTAGTACATTTTGTTTGTGCTCATTAAGATATTTTATTCTTTCATTGCTAACTAGTGCATAGATTAACATGGCACATACTATTTTCTCTCCACTTTTTTACATTTTGAACTGGGTTTTTGGGTCATTTTTTTCCCGTTTCTCCATTAGCTGTCAACATACACTCTCATCACACCCATTAGAAGCCCCTGACTGAACAGGTGTCTTTTCCCCCCTATTCTCCTGCAGACCTGCCAGGAGGTCAGGTCAGGTTCCAGTACTTTATCTGAATAAAGCTTGTGAAGTTACATTTTTTTGTTGGTGCAAAGGCCCTTGAGGAAGGTGAAAGACACGTTGGTCCCTCACTGTAAATGTCATGCCCAGGGCACAGCTCTCAGTCTACAAATATGGGTAGGCTCCAGACTTCCCAGGAGCTGCACAGGGTAGCTCCCTATAGAGTCAAGATGTTTCCTCAAAGATGCCCAAAGAGGAGCTCAGAGGGAGGGGTGGGGGTTGCAGGGCTCCCCTGGGGGTCAGAGTGGTGGGCCATGGAGAGATCCATGAGACCTGCACAGGGAGTGGAACTTCAGCAGCAACACTCACTGCAGGCTGGCTGCATGGCCAATGGACACAGACTGATCTGCTTGGCTAGAAAGCCAACACCAGTTCTGCAAGGCTGGTTATATCCAAAATCTTAGGTATAACGAATCTGTACTTCATGGTACACTGAATTTGCAACGTGTCTTTTGTGTAAACAAAATGCCACGCAAAGCACACAGGCAAACACCGAATATAAAATTATCTAGCTAGACGTTTTCAGGCAATTTCATTTAGCTTTGAAATAATACTAAAATCAAAGACCAATACAAGAAGGAGGTAATTTAAATGACAGGATTTATTTAAGACTGTCTAGTCTAATTCCACATACACTTGTGCAAATTAATGCTATTCAATGCAATAAAATATTTGCTTTTCTTCACCAGGAGTAAGAATCACTAAGTATTAGAATGTCACTTTTATTCTCAAAGAATGATAACTCTTAATACAATAACTTGAAAAGAAAGGAAGGACGTAACCTAAAGACTTTCCTGGAGCATATCCGAGAAATGTGCAAAGAATCTTTCACTGCAATTTAGTTGAATTGGTTTAGAAGTGCTTATTTGAAATTAAGAGGAACAGACTTTAACTTCTAAGAAGAAAGAAAAATAAAGGCTGCTATAAAAGTTTCTATTAAATACCTCTTAAACTGAATTACAACATACTCTTAAGTGTAAATTACTTCTAGACATGTTTTCTTCATTTCCCCTTTCACAAGCAATATTAAAAAAACCCTGAATATCCCTCATCAAAACCCAAATATATTACTATATTTAAGGACATACCACAAAAAGAGTTACTCCACTGCTTACAAATAAAGAAATTCAAATCACATTGACATCAAATGTTTTTATACTGTATAATTATGAATGATGGCCTGTTTCAAGGAAAATAAAGAAGAAAAAACAACCTAGCTATTTCATATAGCCTGACGTAGTTTAAAAAGCAACCAAATTTCAAAAAGAAGGCACTGTACTGGTGCCCTACTGACCAGAGAGAACAAACCTTCCTAGCCTGTAACCTATAGGCTTTGAGAGCTCAGAAATCAGGCAGATCTGAAAACAGGGACACCTAATCAGATGATCAATTTCCTGGAACCTCTGAATATCATTAAGAATTTCAGTGGTTGACCAACTGCTTCAATTAAATATTCAAAGACTTCTGAGCTGACAGCGGATGTAGGATTTGTCCTTCTCAGCATGGAATGTGGTAATACTCAGCAGACATAGCTGAAGATATTGACAAAATTAATTCACAGAATCACATTAGCAACATGATAGAACGAAACATTTTGAAGCATTTTGTAAAAGGAAGACATTTTCATGCAGCAATAGATCAAGGCAACTAGGTTTTTCTGCTCAGACCCATTTGTCATTAGACCTGCAGATGACACAAATGTGGGATGAGGGGCTGACAGACCAAACGTGTGTGCTGTAAGCAGCAGGGACCCCAACAAGCTGGAGAAACAGGCTGAGAGTAGCTGCAATTAGTTCAAGAAAAGGAAGCACCAAGTCCTGTCCCAGGGAAGGAATAACTTCAGGCTCCAGCACAGGCTGACTAACTGGAATGTGTCTTTTCAGAAAATGCCATGATAGTTCTGGTGAACAACAAAGCAAAGACCAAGGTCATCCTGAGTGCATTAGGAAGACCACTGCCAGCAAGTGAAGGGACATGGTCCTTCGCCTGTACTCAGCACTGGTGAGGCTGCATCTGGAGTGCCATGCTCAGCTCTGCACTCCCCACTACAAGAGAGACATGGAATCACTGGAGACAGACCAGCAAAGGGCCATGAAGAAGGTGAAGGGCTTGAAGCAACTGTTGTCATACAAGGAGGTGCTGAGAAGGGCTGGACTGGAAAAGAGAAAGCTCAGAGTGATTCTATCCACATATATAATTACTTGATGAGGAGAGAAAAGATTGTGGGTCAAGGCTTTTCTTGGTGGTTCACAGGGACCGGACAAGAGGCAACGGGCGCACATTGAGATACAGGAAATTCCACTTAAAAAGAAGCCTTTTTGGTGACAATGATGGTTATGGACAGGCACAAGTTGTCCAAAAGATTTTCTGTGCTGTGTCTGTCCTTGAAGATACTCAGAATCAGGTGGACACTTTTCTAAGCAACCTGCTGCAGCTGACCTTGTTCTGACCTGAGGGTTGGACAGAACAACTTGCCCAATACCAGTGTGGGATCTCTCATGATGAATTTGATGCCATTTCATGATTATTTATTGATTATTAGGAACAAAAATTATTTCTAGATAAATCTTTTGAGTGTCCTTTAGCAAACAATTAGGAAATATATTGAAATAAGTAGTTCAGGATTGTGAAAAGTTAGGCCAAGGTAAAGTTGACTGGGGCCTCAACAACAGCTCAATTTATTTAGGGAATCTATCTAAACCCCACAAAATCAAAAACTGCCTCAAAAATGAGATAATTTTTCATACCATGTCTAGGAAACGTGTTCAAAATTCAATTTACATTATGTAGAAGCTATTTAAAAAGTCATTAGACAGAGATCATCTCTTTTTTCAGGAAAGGAAACAGCTCTAATCTGGTTGTTAGCCTAAAACACCCGTCTCCTCTGCCTTTACTGTGAGTGCTATGGTTTGAGCCATAACACAGCAGAAAAGATTAAGAACAGAATTTCATGATGCTCTAGGTAGAACGAGTTCATAAAAAAAGCACAAGGGGGCCTGTTATCTCCTTTAGTATTGTCCTTCAATCCAGAGACCCTTGGGTCATCAGCAGAGGAAGCCCATCACTGCAGCACAGCTCGAAGTAACCCTTCCATGAGTCCTTCATGGGGGAAACAGCAGACAAATTTACAACTGGGAGTTTGGTTTCTGGCATGCCAGCTTGCAGAATGAAATGCAGAAACTTTTTCAGAGTCCCAATCTGTTCAGATATAGTGTGAATGACAGACAGGACTGTCTAAACACATCTGTGATTGTGAGAGATTGTACTGAAAATCATGCCTTCATACCCCTCCTGCCATGTGCTGAGTGGAGGTCTAATGATCCCAAGGACTATGGCAGATTCCAGATGAGGAAATCATAAGGAAGAATGCAGAATATGCATATAACTAAGCCTCTTCCTCTTAGTTTTGATATAGTTCATTAATCTTTATAATATATGCAGACTACAAATTTCTTGCTGATTTTTTTATAAATAGATATTTGTTTGCATTATTGATATCCCTTTATAGATATGAAGATTAAGCCCTGGAAAAGAATAAATCCACAAATTACACAAGGCACCTGCTCCATGTTTAGATTCTAGCCTTTTCCTGGAAGGCTGCCAGCATTTTAAATCTTCTGAATTTTTGCCCTCTCTGTAACAGAAACAACACCTATTCTCATACTCCAGAAAGCAAAAATTGGTATTTAATAACTTGGAGTGAGACAAGAAAATAAAACAAATCACATAGCCCCACCTCATCCCTCACATTCTTGAAAATAAATGCAATATTACTGTAATACTGTTTCAACTACAGCACTTCTTTGGTCGGCAAAACTGCCCACGCAATCTGACCTAGTCTATCTTCTTTCTATACTATAGCTTTAATGTTCAGCTATTGCTTTTTTCATTGTTTCTGTTTGTTTTGCTTTTTTCTATAAATACACATGTGCAAATGATTCAGAATTTATTTTCAAAAGATTGTGCAGTTGGCACAACTTGATCATTTAAAAACAAACCAACTAGAAATGCATTTGTGGTTTTTTTCCAGTACTGGAACATCAACTTTACTCAGTGACAGGACTGAAAAAACGTTTTCCTAGACTTTTCTTTCTGTTCATAACATCACAGAAGGTTTGGGTTGGGAGGGACCTTTTAAAGGTCACTTCCTTCCAAGCCCCCCGCCATGGGGGGGGGACACCTTACACTAGACCGGGCAACTTTCTTGGCCAGAGGAGTGCTTTGTCTTTATACTATCTGATTTCTTTAAAACTTGCATTTTGGCACCTGAGCTTCCTTAAGCTGACTCTAAAATCAAATATATATTTCTCGCAATCCCAATTAATTCAGAGGGTTAAATTAAACTACATAATGCACTGATGTGCTTTTTCTTTGGCAATAGCCCTCAGTGGGGATCCTCTGCACAGGAGAAGAGTGCTACCAGATTAATATTTGTAAGTAGTTTAGCAACAGTGCTATTAAACACTCTTGAATAAATCACTGTGCAATGTATTTTTAACTTTACAGCAAAAATATTAAAGCTAAGTATGTAACAACATTTGTTAATGTACGAATTTTTAGCTGACTACATTTTATGCAGGTAGAGCCAGAGAGGACAGTTAGGAAAATTAGGAATGCCCTAACATTTGAAATCTTTACTCCAAATTATACAGTAGGTTGATGCATATAAGAAAACATAGAACATATGCATCAAAATTAAAATAGTAATAGAAATTCTAAAGGCTCTTGTACAGCTTTTGAAACAAGAATCTTAGACTTTTCTCAGCTCAACTAGATTATACTTTCATGCACTAATTTATACTGTTTCTGCCCTTTGCCCATTCCATTCATTCAATTAATGCAATTCCATCTGACATTTCTTTATAAACAGTGAAAATTCCCTTCAGAGCACAAGACTAAGAAAAGTATTTAAGAAGGAGAAATGTTGTAAGATAAATAGTTTTGGTTGGATATTTTCACAGAATGTGCAGTGTTGGAAGATGCCACAGGGAGATTATGTAGTCCAACCTTCATGCTCCAGCACAGTCCCCCAGGATTTCTAAGAGGATTCTCCTCACCAGTATTGCACAAATCATACACTGATATCCATGTAGCAATAAAGACACCCAGGGTTTGTCTTTACCTTTGACAACAGCTGTTTTTTCTGCTAAAGTCTGCTTATTTTACAAATCCTCGTGTAGAAGTGTTTCTACACAATGGTGAAAATTATTGCTGTACCATTGGTTAACCTGAATCCCAATGAGGAGATCTATAGCAGTGAGTTGCACAACAGCAAATATTTGCCAGGAATAGTGGAAATAATGCAATCTTACAAACTGCAGTTTGTATCTAGGAACATTATTGATATGACTGAGGTGCCCATTGGGAAGCAAAGATGTAAATTGCATCTCATTTAGAATACAGTAGGGAGTAGAATCTGGAGCACAGTTCAACTTCATCAAGCTCTGGAGGCAAGTTCTGAAATGCCAGCTTCTCCCACCAGCCACAAGGGCCACATAGGTTACTTTCTTCCCTCTGGCTATACAAATAAGGTAGTTTCTATGAGAGCAAAACCCGTAAATTATACTGATTGACATGTGTATCTGGAGTATAAAAATTCTGAGTTTTCTACTTGTCAGTTGTACACGTCTTGCCCTACATGGAGCCTTTGAAACTCTGCATAAAAATAAAATGTAAGACACCTTCCAATGGTTATCACTTCTCAACAAGGAAGAGGCACTATGGCTAGAACAGATTATATCTGGCTACATAGTATTGATGTGTCCAAGCTTTGTATCATGACACAACTGAAAACAAGTTGCACACCTCTAGTAAGTCTGTGACTGGTCTGTGAAAATGGCTTTAGGGTTTTGCAGTGATTCCTCCCAAGTATCACTCTGCAGCATCTAAATTACAGCATTTCAAGGTGGATTCATGTTGCTCAGGATGGACATATCAAGGCTTTGCCTACATACTTGTATTTGCTGTTAACCATATGTTGTCATAATGCTCCTCTGTTTATCTCGTGCACATAAAACTCCTTTGCCACTTGAACTATTCATATCTTACAATTTCAGCTCATTCACATGCTCCATTTACAAAATTCTTCCCCTGCCTCCCTGACTAAAATGACTGAGGTCTCTTCCCAGGAATCCTCACAGGCACAAAAAGGAGAAGTCAGATCTCCCCACAAGAGAGGATGAGAGCCATCCTCTGCTAGCAGAATTCTTGTCAAATGCATTCAGTACTTAAAACCCTGGTTTCAGTAGGAAGATTCAACGAAGTTGTCAAGCTTGGATCACAAATGACAGTGCCTGCATTTATGAAGTCTAGAAATTTATGTAACAGCAGTGTCAAGCCAAATATATGTCAGGTTTCAGGACTATTTTTTAATTATAAGTTATTCCACTGTAAGCAGACTTAAGAGAAAAGATACACATATGTGGGAGTTTTTTAGACATTTGAATGCAAATGACAATCAAAAGGCTGCTTGAGGAACATAAATGCCCCACCTCATCCTTGCTGTGGTCTCCCTGTTTCTTTAATAAAATTAAATTTCTTATACAGTTAAGTGCGGTAGTGCTTTTAGATGGTAGTCCTGAGACTCCCAAACCATCCACCACAAAACTCAAAAAAAGGAAAAGAAAAAAGCCTCCTGACATATTCACACAGTTGTGCAGAAAAAAAAAAAACAGCTAGCTGCTTCTGTTATGTTTAGGACTAATAATTTGAGGAAATCCAGCAAAATATAAATTTTTTGGATGGACCAAACAGCCTCCTTGGATAAAGGCCAGATTTCTGAATAAAGGCAAAGTGTAACAATATTTTTTTACTCTTCTGACTGTAAAAAATACATTTGATATGTAGTAAGAGATTAGATAAACTACAGGAGATTAAATTGTTAAAGAAAGTCAAAACTACATGAAAGGATAGTTATGAATAAAAATGCATTAGACAAGAGGGATATTACAAGCAGGTTTCCTCATGTATCATTCTGAAGCCTAGTCTTATTCCTCAGCTTTGTAAGTTGCCTTCATGTAAAAAAACTGTTTCAGCAACAAGTCACATTTTTCAAAGACAGGATTTTGAAAAGTACCAGTCACACAGAAGTACCTGGATGACTATCCATGCTAGCCAGAAGAAGAAAGATGATTTGGTAGTACAAAGGGGAAGATTATATGCTCAACAGCTGTTCAGTGACAGGGGGTTAGATGATAAGACTTCCTGTCACCAAGTCCTATGAGGTATCAAGAAATATATCCAGGGAAGAGAGCAATTTTGAAATTCTGTATCAGTAAACTGTACTATCTAACCATTTATGAAAAGAAAATGGCGTGGGGGGTGGAGAAAAGATTTGCTTCTTCTAGAGCAAGCACAAAGAATGGCTGTTGAGTGAGAAAGATATCTGAAGGATGGAGAAGTAGAGAGAGCAATGCAGAAGACACCTTCCACAATTTCAATGAATTCTGGCCTCTTTTGGTTTCAGGGCAGACAACTGGAAGTAGCTGAGGACAACAGGAGTAGAATGAGGTTTCTACATTAAACAAGCTCTCAGCAGGTGATCTCTTCTAGCAGGTCTCTAATGGACATCTCCAGTCATAACAGGCATTTCCTTAAATTGATCCTCCAAAGAGGTGAAAGCATGCTGCTTGAGCAAGTGAGCTCTGGAGCCTAAGATGAATCACAGCATAGATACTAAAATGACTAACAGCCACAAATTTGCTAAAGCAGGATTCCACAGTTATCTGTCATCTGGAAATTGAAAAGGAATTTTCTAAGTCCCCTCTAGATTGTTACTAGATACATCCAAGAACAAAAGAGAGTCAAGACTGCATTTCTGTCGTGCATCAGCCCTTGTTCTCTTGGGATATCTTGCACAGCTCCATGTATTCAAGGATACACATGCTCAACATGAAGCTCTGCAGGAGTCCAGCACCTGTAGTGCTGTAGAGCACTTTTAACAGCAAAAAAATCAGAAGAAATGACAGGCAAGAGACTATGAAATCACATTCTGCACACACGTCCCTTGAAATCCAGAAGACTAATATTTATTCTCCCACAGTGCTTAGACTTTTTCTGCTCTCTTTCTGAGGACTCTATTCAAGACTTATTTGCAAGTCAGGGGTTGTTTTCCAACAAGGCTGAAGAAATTATTTATTATTATGGGCTGTAACCTAATTTTGCATATCTATGTATGTGAATCAGTTCTCATGTGATGCTGTCAAGTGGAATTACATTTCAATGGAAAATTTTATATGATATAAAAAAATCAGCTATACACTTTACACTGCACACACTCCAGTAAGATTCATTCCAACAAAAAACTGAGTCAGAATTCAATAGCCTAAACATTTGACTTGAAGCATTGAGCTCTTCTATCATTATAAAAAATTTTGTTTCTAAGTCCACTTGCTGCAGTAGGTAGTCTATAGCCTGTACAATTTATGCATGACTTAACTGTGGGTTTTTCTACAACAGTAATGAAAGATCTCAATTTTTTTTGCCAATGTTCTCCAGACACATCCCACAATGTCTGGCGAATGGATGACTATGTTCAACAAAAATTTCAGCTCTCTTTGTGGAAAGAAAATAGCCATGAGACATGCCCTTCAAAAATATTGATTTTTTTTTTTCCCTTCTCTCCAAAAAAGCTATAGTACTTTTTTGAAAGGGCAGGCCTAGCTATATGTTGAGGACACATTAATTGGAATTTTTTTCTTCTGTTGTTGACATCTGCTGACAAGTTCCAAATACAGTTGAGAATTCTGTCATAAATATTTTTAAGGCCACAAATGAAAAACTAATAATAGTATATATCAAGAATAGCTTTTCCTTCAATCATTTATTTAAAAAAAAATACGTATATACTTCTGTAACATCCATAGACTTTATATTTACTGACTTTGAAATCCACAAAAAAATCATCTTTGAATTGTTATGCTTTAAAATATATTCTAATTATTTCCTTTCCTAAGTTCATCTTACCTCTGCGGGGGTAACAACTCAGCAGTTCAATTGTGACCTCTCTTACAATGAAATAAAGCAAATGATTAGGCCAGAATTTCTGACCTCTCAAATTCCTGGTACCATACTGAAGCAGACAAGGAAAAAGCATGTGGTCATCTGGTGCTTGTCTTGAACTTTAAACTTAACTGAAGTTAAGATTATAGCCAAGAGCAGGTCGTCTACGTTATTGCAATTTGGTGTAAAAAAAAAAAAAAATTTGTAAGAGATTTTCTAAATGTCCTATTTCTTCCATATTACATCAGCCCTCATCAGCTTTAGAGTAACCAATAGGATACATTCCTAATATACCAATTCACTGCTGAAAATTTGGGAATGAACAAAAGATTCTTTCTTCAGTGAGAACGGTAGCTGCCCTGCACTGTAACCTTTTCAAGAATAAAACAGCTGACTGCTGTGCCACATGTTTCACATGTATGAAAGCCCAGAGCAGTCTAAATGCATCAGATGCCAAATGTACCACTCATACACTAGTCACTTTTGAAAACACTTGTTTTCTAGCAGATCTACCATGTATGTGCTAGATTCCTGCATGTGTAGTCCAAATACACTGGATCTAGAATGGAAAAGTAGTTTTGGGATATCTAGGAAATACAATTAAAAAATAAAAAAATTCCACTGAACAAGGACAGGTGGAGGCAAGTGGAGTACTTCCCAGGTAATACCTGTTTTCATATCCACTTCATTATGCACTGAATCAGCTGTTTGTCCATTACCAGCACTTAACACGAATTTTAAGTGTTGTGTGAATAAACAACTATCACACTAACAGTATAACAGTTGATTCCGGCAGGATCAACACTTTAACAGCTGATTTACCTCATCAAATTTGAGATTTATCATCTCCTTCCTATCTGCCAGCAGAGCATTGATTTCTATTTAAGGGGAACATCAAGATCCAGAGGCAGCTGAAGTTCAGCCATTAACAAAACAAATGAAGAAAACACTTAAGGATTTTAACAGAATGAATCTGACACCATACTCTCAGTATTTTAGACCTGATTATGATGGTATGGGCAACTCATCTACTCAGATTACTGGAACAATGAAAGATCCTCAGTTTTCTCAATTTGACTTAAGTGTTCCTTCCTTTAGCATCCACTCTGTACTGAGATAAGCAGCTGTTAGTAGAACACCTGCTGCCTGTAGTAACAGCATCATATGCAGCAAGGTCATTAGCACAGGAGGCACAATAAGCTGTAGCTTTCTAACGCCACATTATTAGGCAAAGCAAAACACTCTTATAAGACGGTAGGATTTAATTTGTTTTTAGATTCACTGCCAATAGGAAATTAAAAATATTTTACCCTTTATGAAAATGCAATACACCTTATATTTTCAGCACAAAACTGAAGATTACCCTCAAAATCATGACACTAAATAATATTAACTATGAGGCTAGTTCTATCAGACTGTCTCAGTTTCTGCCCAGAAATGAGAATCACTTACTGTCCTGTTACAATGCCAAATGAGAAGCTGGAAACTTCCTTATACAAATTTGTCATTACATTCTTTTAACCTTTGCCAAAAGTTAAAAAATAAATAAACAGAGGAAATAGCCAGACAGAGCACATATTTGGACAGGCACCTTTTTTTAAGTCTCGCCTCCAGTTTCAACGTTAAATGGCTTGTTTTGTGCCATAAGACCTCCAGCGAGGCATAGGAGTACCAGATATTCTCACTAGCCCTTTCAGTTCTGGCAGGTGGAGTCTAAGACAACTCTAAGCTCCAGCCCACGCCTCAACTTGCCTGACTCAGAAAGAGCCAGGTACCAGTTTGAGCATCATATTAAATACACTGCTGTTTCTAGGAAAATGAAACAAAGGAGGAAAGGCTGTGAGAACAGAAAAAAAAAAAAATAAAAATTAGTGGGTAGGAGATATTGAGTCACTTGTGGTAAAGAGACATTGCTTCAGGCATACTGTACTTGTCTGTAGAGAAGAAACCCAATTAAAAAGTGGGATGAGCCCATCAATGCTTTTCAGTTTAATAGCAGTTCTGCTTATTCTTCAAAAATAGTACAATATAAATACATCCTTATGACTCATCTTTCAAAAATACTTTGTATGGATATCTATATACACACATTCATACACGTATATATATGAAAACTGAAGTGGGAAGAGAAAATTATGCATAGAGATGGTAGTCTCAGTGTTGCAGAAAGTCTGAAGGAAAGAATAGGACAGCTAATTCATGCAAAGAGAAGAGTCCAGGGAAGGCACACACAGATAAACCACTGATTTCCAAGAAAAAAACTGACATTTTAAAAATACAATTAATTCTTTAAAAGGGAGACTGAACTGTGGGAGGTTCAGACAATCCTGCAAGTAGTAAAATATGAAATGTGAAAAAGGAGGTGATTATGGTGAGAAAAGAAAAGCACAAGAATATTTTGGTGAGTGCAAAAAGCAATCTACAGAAGCTAGATGAGCTGCATTTTTTCTTAAGCCAAATTAAGTCACCACACAAAGGAATCTGATTTCCTCTTTGAATTAGAAACCCCTCCAAAAGTATGCAGCAGTGAGAATGTTGGTTTTTTATCCTCATCACCTTTCCAAAAAAACAGATTAAACAGCTAAGGCAAACTTCTGCTTTAACAGACATTTTTGTACAAAGTTACTACTTTGCTAGGGGTCTCTACAAGGAAAGGGCAATGCTGTACTCAGTAGGATACAGAGATGCAAGTAGTAACTTATGCTCATATCTCTCAGTCATTGTTGATTTGGCATGCAGTGATTACCTTGTGTCTGTAAGGAAAAATAATCCAAACCAGCATCTCTATAGCCTAGAGGCACCTCGTTTGTAACAACAAGAAAAACCTTTCATAAACCAAAATCACTTGTGTGTTTCTTTACTGACTTAAAATTCAACACTTATTTGAGAACATGGAAATAACGGAAGGAATTGCTTAGATTTTGAAAAATATCCTTCTGTGATTTTTTTTTGCAGTTTTGCTGGTTGTACCCTCTGTAAAGCACTTCAGAAAACTCATGTTATTTACAGCACTATGTCTCAGCTAATGAAACTACCTTCTTCTGCACCATTAGGACCATTGTGCATTGCAACCTCTTGTATTCTGCACTTCCCTAATTACTTGGCTTGGATTTTCAGCAATTGCAGGCAGTGTAACTGTTTGTGGTCTGAGTAATGCCACCCTAGCTGGAAGGTGAAATGGCTCCTATGCTGTCACACTCCAACGCTGACAGACAAATAAATCATTACTGCTGTATTTGCATCAAGATGTGCCTGATGCAACAGAGTGAAAGAAGACATCTCAAAAGTACTCTCAGTACTCCAGAGGAAAAACTACCTTAACTTTTAGTAAGGTCATCAGATCTACTAACAGAAAACAATCATAACTAAGGAACTTGCCTTCTTAATGGCTTATGTGAATTAATTCTATGAACCCATAAAAGCTTTACAGTGTCACTAGACTTTTTATATTTAAAGGTTTTATATGCTCAGTATGAGAGCATATCCCACCAACTTCAAACATATTGTGTCAAAAATGAATTTGAGACTTTATAGCTCTTGTCCACATGGGCTGAAAGCTTGAATTCTGATTAAACTGTGTTTTCATACAACACAATATCTGTGTTCTTCCATTGTGAATGTAAGAGATTGACAGACATCTTTTAATACTAGCTTTTAAAATAACTCCAATACCTAAACATTAGGGAAATACTTTCTTGAAACCAAAAAGCACATCTAAAACCAAAAGGCTGCCATCTTCAAAACAAGTTATATTGCATCAAATGCAGCCCTGTCACAATCTTGATAACTGAATGGGAGAACAAATAAGCTCATGCTGTGAGGTGAATCTCACTGCATCCATCTTCACTGCTAAACACATTAAAGTTTCACTTGCTTGCCTTGTTGCCCCAATAACTTTTCACTTGTCTCCAAGCTTCATTCACAACTTGTGATACTACTACAGCCTTAGTCATTTCCTATGACAACTTTTTGAGGCACAGCTTCCTATCAGGCCCTTTGAAATTCTAAGCCATCCAGTCACACACATTTCCTTTTCTTGTATCCTATTCTCTTGAGAGACCACTAGTGAAACATCTGACTGTTAATAACTTCTGGTGTCTGGGAAACCTTTAACAGCAAAAGATGGCTTGCATTGCAGAACCACAGAAATCTGAATAAGTTACTATAGATTTGGACTCTCCATAATAACTATCTTCAAAATAAAAAGAACAAGTAGTAAAACCTATTCTAACTAATCAGCTTTTCCAATGAGAAAGCAATTTCAACATTCCAGGTTAGAGTAACCTCAGTTCTACTTAGCTGGATCCCTAAAAACCTATGGTGAGACTCATCTGACAATACTCAAAGAGCTGGCTGATGCCATCACAAAGCCTTCCTCAATAATTGTGGAGTGGTCTTGGGAACCCAGAGAGGTCTCAGCTGACTGGAAGCTGGAAACTTTGGTCTGATTTCCAGAAAGATGAAGAGTGAGGCCTCTGGAAACTACAGACTGTCAGTCTCACTTCAGTGCCTGGTAAAACTGTGGAAAAGATTATTCTGGAAGGCATTGAAAAAACACTGGGAGAACAACACAGGTATCAGTGACAACCAGCACATCTTCATGAGGGGAAGTCCTGCTTATCAAACCCAATTTTGTTCTACAACATGGTAACCGCACTGAGTTGATGTAGGAAAACCAGTAGAAGTAATTTTTCTGGACTGCAGCAAAGCCTTCGAAACTGTCTCTCCTAGACAAAATGTCCAGCAGAACGTTAGCTGATGTCCTGAGGTGACTGTGATATTGAATTGCTCACTGATGAGTGAGCATTTGCCTCACGGGCTGGGCACAAAGAGTTATGGTGAATGATCAGACATGAGACTGGAGTCTGCTCACTAATGGGGTTCCACAGGGCTCCATCCTCAGCCCACTTCTCTTCAACGTCTTGGAAATGGGATTCAAAGGAATACTAAGTTTGCCAATGACACTAAACTGGAAGGAGGTGTTGATTCCCTTAAGGGTAGAGAGGCCCTGCAGAAAGACTTCAAGAAGTTAGTGAGCTGAGCAATCATCAGCCATATTAAATTTAACAGGTGCTGGATTCTGCACTTGGGACAGGGCAACCCTGGATGTAGAGACACACTGGGGAATGAGAGGCTGGAGAAAAGGACTATGGAAAGGGCCCTGGGGTGCTGGTCAGTGGCAGTTTGAACATGAGCCAGCAGCGCCCTGGCTGCCAGGAGGGCGAAGAGTGTCCTGGGGGGCATCAGGCACAGCATCACAGCTGGGAAAGGGAGGGGATTGTCCTGCTCTGCTCTGAGCTGGGGCAGCCTCACCTCCAGTGCTGGGGGCAGTTCTGGGTGCTACAATATAAAACAGACATTAAGCTTTAATTAGAGCATGGCCAAAGGAGGCCACGAGGATGGTGAAGGGTCTGGAGGGGGAGCTGTGTGAGGAGGGGCTGAGATCCTTTGGTCTGTCCAGCCTGGAGGAGACTGAGGGGGAACTTCATTGTGCCCTTCAATATCCTCAGGAGGGGAAATGAAACGGTAGGCACTGACCTCTGCACTCCTGCAACCAGTGAGACGACTCAAGGAAACAGCATGAAACTGTCTCAGGGGAGGTTGAGGGAAAGGTTCTTTCACCCAGAGGGCTGGAGAGCACTCGAACAGGCTCCCCAGGGAAGTGGTCACAGCACCAAGCCTGAGCTCCAAAAGTTTTGGACAATGCTCTCAGGCACATGATATGATTCTTGGGATGTCCTGCACAAATCCAGGAATTGGACTCAATAATTCTGATGGGTCCCTTCCAACTTAGTATATTCAATGAATCACTCGGGGGAAATACTGAGAAATAAAGAGAGAATAAATAGCTGTAATGAATTAACATATCATCAGATACTTTTTCTTATTATAGTATTTCTAGAGAGCAAGCACTTGGCAAATCTGGCAAGAATATGGAGAAAATTTTGGTTTGCTTGTTTATTTAGACAAAATATTCTATGTTTTATTCCTTTCACCTCTGCAGTCACTGTGATTCACAGGGTTTCATAACATGTCAGTTTCTTTGCAACTCACAGTAAACTTAGAAAAATAGCAACAGGAGATTACCCATTTTGAATACTCTCCACAAAACACTCCATTATGCCATTAAAGCAATTATGCTACCTAAAAGCAAAAAGAACATAGGAATACCAGGAAAAAAAATACATGTACCAGGAAATAATAAGACTCTTCTTTCCACATTCATTTTGAAATGTCACAGGATTCTTAAAATGCTGCTTCATCAGAAGAAATAAATTATGTCTGGGAAGAGTTGCTTTCAGCTATAAACACAGAAGAAGGTTATAACATCTATCACTGCCCAGCCACTGTTTGACTAAGTTGTGCAAGTTAAAATGTGCTTCTGCTTTCATAACCAACATAACCTTCTGCAATAGATTAAGAAGTACTTCTCTGTATTATGTTGTGATGAATAAAACACCTCATAAGCCTCAGATAAATTTCAAAAGCCTACATACATGCTTCAAAGTAGCTGTGTTCTATGGCAAAAACAAAACCACAGAGAAGGAAAAAAACCCCAAAGTTTTGAGAAGTAAAATTGTCTCCTGATCTAGACAGAAGGTTTCATGCTGCTTGTCATAGGTCTAGGGCTTTCTCATCTCCTTACACAGCTTATTTTCCTTTTTTCCTTGCTCCTAAGTGTTGTCTAATTTGGAAATATTTATCTTTTCAATTAATTCCAGTATTTTTAAGCACTTGAGCCAGTTTACAGAAAGACAACAGATAAAGCATCCTACAGGAAAGCAAGCCTTCAGAGGCCTGCTTTGTCTTTTGTGGACTGGTCACAGAAAACAGCACCTCTACATCTGCAACTCTCAGACTGACCAGTTTATCCACATCCAGCATACAACTGCTCATGCTGAGGATTTAAAGGATGTCTATTGATTCTGGATATTTTGGAAATCAATCTCTTCATAAAAAGAGAGATCAGCCACCACTTAAAAATCATCAGGCCCCAAAGAAGTAAATGAGAGAGACAGAAATCCCCAATTACAAACAATTTTTAAATTCTGCTCATGGAGTTTGACTCTATCATTCAAATTATTAAACCACCACCTTGTTTTGAAATACATATACTTCCATTTCAGATACAGACTAGGCTATTCATTAATAACTAAGGATTATTATCTCCATAAGAAAGGAAGAAAAAGAGCAAAATAACTCCAGTCTTTGGTATTTTCTTACGTGCTCTGCCTTCAATATAATAATCTCTTGCTTCTTTTCAGGGGAGACAAGCAGATGAGGGTTGTGGAAATTGGACTAACGCTCAGGTTTGTTTTTTTTATTTTAATGAGAATTCATTTTCCTTCTTCATTTGGTTTTGCATTTTTTTCCCTGTTTTTCTTATCTTTAGTGCTAAAAATCACATTATAGCTCTGCAGCGACTTGCATCGCATATGACTGCAGTCAGCAATATTACACTCTGCTCTACCAGGTAGAGAACACTACTCTTGAAAGCTAAAGTCATGGAATAAATTAGCATGGAAGGGACTTCTGAGGGCTGTCTTATATAAACACTTTCCAGGATTATTTAAATCCAAAATCTGAAATTTTTCCTTCAGAACAAAATTTAGCTATTTCAAAGTCACTTCATACTAATAATAGAGGTTTATGAATGTTTATCCAGCATCAGGCAGTACTAGGTCCATGTCTTAGAGAACACCTTCACAAAAATGTTAACAGGAAAGCAAAAATATTTTCATTTCTGATAAAAATCTGATCCCTAAAATCATAATGAGTTCCTAACCTTTAAAAATCACACTGCTTAACAGACTAGTCCACACATGCACCAAAGAAGTAATGCACAGAATACAACATTTTTTCCCGCCACCACTAAAGGAACAAACACGAGATCAACTATTCAGACAAGTGTTTAGGACTGGTCAATTATAGGAAGTTTCGTGACAGGTTTTCTCACTGGATACCAGCTGCAGGGAGACACTAGCCAATATGTTCAGGAGGGATTCTAAAAGAAGTCAACCTCATATTTAGGTTCAGGAAACCTCATTTAAAGTAAAGCTTAAATAATTTCCAGTCTATTTCTAGCTTTATTCTAAAGCATCCAAATAAGCAGCCAAGAAAAGTGTTGCTCATCCATAGCACACAGAAACAAATGTAAAAAAAAAAAAAAAAAGAAAAGAAAACACTCTGCTATATACTAAATAAAAAATTTTAAAACCACTTTATAATAGCAGAAATTAAGAAAGAAGCATCTGCCTAAAATAAAATCTAGACAAAATGTACAATTTGTCATACATGACAAATTGTTCACATACAGGATTCATTAGGCTCCCTTCTGCTACCAAGAACTTAAAAAAATTAACAACAAAAATAAATATTTCCTTCAAAGGCAGTAAAACTGAATCCGTAGTAAAGTTTATTGCATCTCATCTAATGATGCAAGTCCTACAGCAGCACATCTGACCTGCAACCTTCACAAGCACCTCTTGTAGGCTTACTTTGCCCAAGCCCTCACCTCACCTCCCACTCACACCATTGAGAGTGATTTCTGGTTTCCAGTCTTATTGAACCCTTTATTACTAAGCTTTCTGGACAACAAAACCACCAGGAGAATACTGTGCTCAAATATAATGGACACCTGCTTTTAACTACCTCCTGCAAGCTGAATTCTCCCGCAGGAATTGGGAGCGAGGAGCTGGGGCTGGACAGGCAGGCTGCTGCAAAGAGGGGTGATCCTCTACCTATGCAGGAGGGACATCAGCCAGACAGTTGTTTTCCATCTCAAATTATTAAAATATCATTTTACCAGTCCCTACTCTGGGCTAGAACTACCATTTTTGTTTTTCCTAAGTGTGCTTTCACATCTGACAACCAACGTAGGCACACTTCTATGATTTTCAAGCAGATAAAGTGTAGGCAACATTTCCGAGCTGTGCTAGTGTCCATCTTGTAAATTAATTCCCAAAGGACTGTCTGATGTGGATTTACACAATCCCAAGGCAACTCAGGCTGGCAGAGACCTGGGGAGGTTTCTAGTCCCAGCTGCTGCTGAGGTGGACAAATCAGGCTGCTCAGCGCTTCACGCAGTTGGGATGCGAGACCCCCAGGCTGGGAAAAGACCACTTTCCCCTGGCTTCAGCACTGCTCTTCCCTCACCAGCCTGCCATTCCTCCCAGACTATAATGCCACAGCCCAGCCACAAAAGCCTGGCTAGAGCAAAGGTAGCTAGCACCCCCTGCTCCCTTCTCATTCCCGTTACATCGCAGAAGGCACGAGGGCTGGATCTGGTGTGACTTCCCCTTGGTAAATCCTTGCTGACTGCTTTCTGTCATTGTCAGCTCCTTTATGTGCCCAGATGTGGGTTCCAGGAGGTCTCCTTCCTCAGTTTTACCTCAGACAGATGGCTAGCTTCTCTCCCCCTTCAGCCAAGTCACTGAGTGCAGAGGCCTGGCAGACATGGGTGGTGAGGACCTGCCTTATCCATGTCTGCTGTCACTGCAACACCTTCACCTATAGGCATCCTAATAGGGAGACTATTGCACATCAAGGAATCAGTGATCCACACACCAGATTATCTGAGTGCACCCTGGCCATGCTGGACTGCACATATGACCTGGCCTTCGAGCTGCATTGTGCCCCACAAATTCCTTGGTTGCAGCACAAACTCATTTCAGGAGGGGCAGCAGACAGCTCCCCCATCAGCAGCAATTACAGCACCTGCACCTTCATCTAAAACTGCAGCAATACATTCTTATAAGAACATTGTTTCTGCTTGCCAGCAGAAAATACAAATATATTTGAGCTAGTGTATGGAAAAAAATATTACAATAGCTAAAATGAGCAAACAAGTCAGCCTTGTATGGACGGGGTCACAGTGCGCTGCTCAAGCACCGTTCAGTAGCAAAACATTTTCCTTAACTTCCAGCAATCTCCTGGATGGCTGGTGTCCTGACATATTACATTTCCCAAAGAGGATGGAGGTCTGTGGCTCAGAGCCTCCCTTAGGTTGTTCAGAGAACGCTCCATCTGCTTCCTTACCCGATCAGTGATCCGCAACACATCCCAGCACACTCAACAAACCCTCCTCTGATTGACCCACAAGCTTTATGCAGATCTGAGCCCTACACATCTGAGCTGCTCCTTCACATGAAGGGCAGCCTCATTCCTCCTCTTCCCTGCCTGCCTCCTTTAAAAGGCTTGTCTCCATCAGACACAGCACTGCCACATCACAGGTGTCCCAGCAATGCTGAAGCTCTGGCCACAGGCTGAGCTCTTGCCTCTACTGCTGAAATCCCAGGCAGTGTGCAACAGGTACACACCCTGCACCTTATTTTAACATGCCCAAGCTCTGCCTTGTTCCCTATACTTTTGCTTTCTGGCCTTGCTCCACCATTTTATCACACGACTCAGGGCTGCAATGTGCCTCCCTGCTAGTGTCACTGCCAGTTTAACAGCCTCCTCACCAGACTGGCCAGCTTCGTGACAAAGGTGCTTTTGCTACAATAAATGAAAGAGGGAAAATGATATCTGATTTCCTAAATTCACAAATATGAAAATCAGAGGTCAAGCTAAATTTTGTTCAATCTGCTGCATGACAAATCTGAAATTCAGCTCTTCACTCAGTGTATTACACTTGTACATATAATGTTCCTCACCCACATACACATAGCTCTATTCCACCATAAAGGGAGCTGATTACTTCTCATCAGTCATTTGTACTCAGCCCATCGGATTTGCAGCATCCAATACAGGACCAATGACCTGGTTCACAGCTATAATTTCACTGACACCGCAGCAAAATAAAGTTTTATTTCATGTGTTCTTGTCTCTCACTTGTCATTTTGTATCCAAGCTACTGTAAATATCCTGGGGGAAATTTCACCTCAAAAGCAATTTAATCTTTGAACAAAAGAGAAAAAATCTACTGTGATCAGAAACTGTAGAGCAGAGAAGCCAGTTATCTCAATTTTTATTGAACTAGAACACTCTGCAGCATCTGCGTAAAATGGATTGGAAAACTCACATAATTCAGAGGCTATAAGTACAAATAACTCTCAAGATCTTGGCAGAAAACATCCAAACAATTCCCTTTATGGGCAGAAATTTAGCATGTTCCAAAATCTGATCTGGTTTGCATGGCAAAATTTTTATCAGTTTAAGAAGGGGAGTTCCACACTCTTTTCCCTTTCCTGAGGTACACAAGCAGGTGATGGAAAGAGGAAAAAAAAGCAGAAAAGGCTTGATTTCTAAAGCTATAACCATACTTCACTCCTTCAATATGCAATTCCTTTACTCAAAATGAAACCAGGGTTATTCTAAACAAAGATCACAGTTAGAGATCATTTGGAGTAAGACACATGTGTGCTCTAGGCAGTGTTGGCTCTTGCAAATATTTTCTATCTCAAATATCCTTCACTTCTTCAGCTCCTGCCAATGTAGCAATTCCCTCAGTATCACTCAAACACTAATATCAAAACAAGGTAAATAAAATTTAATACCCCTCTATTCCACCCCCAGCCTCCCAAACTCTCTTCCTGACTATTTTGGTAAAGAAATAAGATTGTTAGTTCCTGAAGAATAATTGGTAAAGTCATAAAACAGTAGCCAACCCTCAGGATTATTCAGTAAAAATGTAACAAGCAATGAAGTGTGAAACATCAGTATCAGCAATTTCTACAAGCGTGTAAAGAAAAGAAAGGCCAGAAAATATAGATTTCAGGGGAGGAAAAAAACAAAACAAAAAGTACACGTGCATGGCATCACATATACCAAACTCCTGCTTCAGCACTGACTCCCAGAAATCCTCCTCAGACAAGTGACAACCTTTAAAAAGTAAACTGTAGCAGATAAACAGAAGTTATCACAAAAATACAAGCCAAGGGACAAGGCTAGGGGGGTAGGGAGGCCAAAACACTGATGTTAAAAGGACTGAAATCTTAACTTTATTTTTTTTTATCCCCAGGGATAGCGTGGGTGCAAGTGGGAAGAGGAAAAAAAAGGTGCATGTGGGAAATGTCTTAAGAATTAGTATGTTCTGGCATTGCTTTGGAAAATGGTTCCAAGTGAATTATTCTTAGTGTTGAAATGTGATTTCAGAAACATAAAAAAATGCATAAATGAAGAAAACAAACTAATAGTTACCATTCTCAACAAAAAACAATGTTTTCAAAAAACCTGACAAAAATTATAAAAAACCCCTAACAAATTACCGAACTAAAAAATTCAGAATCTGTCATTCCCATCTGTCCTGCACTTTATGAAGTTTAGTGGGTTTAATGTAATGCAAATTCAGTAATATAAAAACACCAATATAGTACTACTTTAGAGAAGAAAATTGGAAGAAGTTGCTCATCCTTTCAGAAAGATTCTGGAAAAGCAAAGATTAAGCAAAGATCAATACAACCTTTCAATGCTGGCGAAACACTTGCAACCTGAATCTCATTCAGGGCTCTGGTTGGAGTAAGAATTCATCTCAGCTGTAAGTCACAAGAACAACAACTTTGTTTAGAACAACACAAACTCAACAAGCCCCCCAAAAAAACTAAACAAAACCCCCCACAAACCAACCCTCAACTGCATTGTGCATTTTTCCGGTCATATAATCCTTACCTGGGTTTAAGCCACCTATTGCAAAGAAAAGTTAGTGCATTATTTAAAAACCTCATTCCAAAACCCCACCCTATATTATAGTATTTTAATCTGTAGCATGGTACAGATGAATGCAATGCTACTCCTGTTACCCCTCCACAGGATAATATTGTTACTTTGTATGATGCTTTCTGGTTGCCATGACATCCTTTATACCGTAGGTCTCTACCCTTACATTATTTTCCCTATTGACATTCAACCCGCGGTCATTTTACCCCTAAGTCAAAAGCTTATAAATACGTGTTTATTTTCAAAATTATACATTTGATCTATTGAATAAGGTGTATCACTCCAGACCTCAGACAGTCTGCTTTTGGCAGGAATACACAATGCTGTTTCTAAACACATGAGGACTGAGACTGTCCTTGGACACTGACCAGTTCTTCCAAAATCTGTGCTTGTGTGGGTTCGTTCAGCACTTACCTATAGGATTCTGATCCCAAGGAGACAGACCGTCAAGCACTCTAATAAATGTCACTCCTTCTGTTTGACTGCTCAGTTTGTTCTCTCAATTTCCCTTTACGTCAGGCCAAGGTGTTAGTTTCCCTAACTTGTAATCTACGCTGTGGCATGAACCTCCATTAGACATTTGTCTACGCACCCCAGCGATTCCCAGAACATCCCATCGATCTGGCTGAAGGCAGACACACCAACAAGGGGACACGCACCCAAGAGAAAAACCCCTGGTTCCCAAGAGACTGCTTTTTGCCTACACGACTTCGAGTCTTTCGCTTACGGTTGCCACCACTGTTGCCCTCAGCTGCCCAAGGCGAGGGCGAGCCGCAGGCAGCTCCTTCCCACCCCGCCGAGCCGAGCTGCCGCTCCTCCGCGGGGAGAGCCCAGCCGGAGACCCGCACCTGCGAACACCTACAAAGTCAGGCTCGGCGCACGGGAAAGGCGATTCCTCCTCCCAAAGCGCAACAGGCGGCTGCTCTCCGGCCCCGCCGCAGCCCCGGGGCGAGCAGGCTCCGGGCGGAGCAGCGCGGCCGCGGACACTCACCGCCAGCGCGGGCGAGGACGGTCCGGTGCGCTTGG
>JAODKT010001744.1:48841374-48856606 GCA_027576195.1 Cossypha heuglini
CCCCCACAAACACAAAAAGATACCGCCCCTGCACACCCCCCCCCCCAGCACCTCTTCTCTACTCCCCTGCACTTCTTTGCCCCACTGTTCTGCACCCCTAACCATGCGCTCCTAACGAGAGGGTCCAGCACCCCCGTGCCTTGCTACGCCTGCACCCCAATAGCGCAGCTGCTGCAGCCCTAACCGCGGTGCCCAGGCTGCCCTCTGCTTCACCCCGTACCCCCCTGACCGCAGCACCCCTGCAGTCCTACGTGCGGGACCCTGCACTGCCCACAGGTCTAACCATGGTGTCCCTGAATCCCAGCTGCAGTGCCTCTGCACGCCCCCTGTGCCCCTGTGCACCCCAACCACGGTGCCCCTATACCCCACCTGTGCCCCTTCGCACCCCCTGCCACCGTGCCCCTGCACCCCTAACCACAGTCCCGCTGCACCCCTCATGGCCTCTCTGCACCCTCTGCTTCCATACCCCCCCAGTGTTTGCCTTCACCCTTCCTGCTGAACCCCCATGTGCCCCTAAGTATCCCACATTCTCCTGCTCCTCCAGCCACCCAGCTTCCCTCAAACAGTTCCCACTGTAGCCTGTTACCCTAATGTGTCCCTCAGTACCTCTATCCTCTGTTAACACTCAATCCCTTTCACCACACCCATTTCCCTGTACCCCCAGAGCCTTTCCTTAATGCTCTCCTGCACCCCCTAGCCAGTCAGTAGCCCCTGTTCCCTACCTGCACCCCCTTACACCAGCATCCTGCCTTCCCTGCCTGCATCCTCCAGCATTCCCGCAAACATCTAACCCCTGGCTAATTCAAACTACCATGTCCCCCTATCCAACATACCCTTCTTCATACTCCCCCATCTAGTTGCCCCCCTTTCCTCATAGCTAGCCCTTCTCTGGATTTCACCCCTTGCCTGGGCATCATGGCCTGTCCTGGCACTGTGCTTGGGGCAGGAACCTGTGTTTTGGGGGAAGAATGACAGGACACTGTGGGGGGCATGCCCCATCCTGCCCTGTACCCAAGTGGGGGGGATTTCTCCCATGGTGGCAGTGTCACAGGAGCTGCATGGGGGAGACCTTTGTCCCGTCTCCCTTCGGTTTCTGTGACGACCGAGCATGCTGGCGGACTTTGGAGGGGCTGGTGGGTGATTAACCATTTTGCAGCTCTTTCCCCAGAGCTTTGCAGCCCTGGTCCCAGGCATGGCACCTGGGAAGCCTGGGAAGAGCACGGGGGCCTCAGAGAACCCCTCGGTTACACTTTTCCGGGAGTACCTGAGGATTGACACTGTCCACCCTAAACCTGACTATGGTGAGGATGGGGGGACAGGATGGGGAGCCATGTGGGGATCAGGGAATGTGGCTTTGCAGCTCTGATCTTTGGACCCAGGTGCCCAAGTCCTGTACTGGGGCTGTTTTGATCGTGGTGTTAAGAGCGAACTCCTTTGTGCCTTATCTCTGCTGGTGCCTTTGGTTGGGGCAGGGACATCTCAAGTGCCCTCAGAGCTGCTGTTTGCTTCTTCTAGACCTGTGCCCCTTGTTCCCCTTTCCATGCTGCTCTGGCTCTGGGGTGGGTGATCTGCTGTGTAGATCTCCTTCTGTTAACATTTATGTCTTCCCACTTGTCCTGGTTTAGTAAAGTACATTTTATTGGTGAGGAGCTCCCTAAACTTCACTGAAGAAACATTCCCCCTGAACTCATCCCCATTCAATTTTATTTTTTTCATATCTCCCAAGTCCTCACCCCAAAGGGATGGTGATGAGCTGCTCCCATCCCTGTTTATGGCCACTTCTTGTGGTCTGCAGCACCTGTCCTCTCTTGTCACCTCTTTCCATTGTCTGGGAACCCACAGAGCCTTGGGGTCCCTGGAGGTTTGCAGTGAGAGACCCTGATGTAACTCTGGGCATCCCCACTCTTCCCCAGATGCAGCTGTCCAGTTTCTGGAGCGTGTCGGCACCGACCTGGGCTTGGCCTGCCAAAAAGTGGAGGTGAGCAAGCTGAGAAGCAGCCTTCAGTCTGTCCACCCATCCATCCACCTATCCACCTGTTCCTGGGTCCTTTGTTACCAAGATGTTCCTCTGCCTGCACCCAGAGCTGGATAGGAGCGAACGCCCTCTGCCTGTAATCCCCTGTGACCTGAGCCCTTCCTTAAGCCAGTATTCTGGCTGCTCCCTGCTGACCTTTGCAGCTGCCTGTGCTGTGATTAGCTGGGGACCTGGCAGTGTCACGTGGGCTGGGGCCATCCTTCCTGCCGGGCGCCCAGCTGTCCTGGGAGACTCCCGGGCACCAGGGGAAGGTGCTGGGTTTGTCTTCCCTCCTCTGAATTGCAGCCAGGTTTGGCTTCACTGCCCCTCCTGCCTGCCCTCTCCCAGTGAGAAAGGGGTGGCAGGTGGCACCCAGAAACTTTTCCCAAGCTGATGCTTTTTGGCTCCAGCCTGCTGGTCCAAGCCTTTCTGTCCCCATCCTGGACCCTGGTGACATCCTGCCTTCATCCCACAGGTGTGCCAGGGCCGTGTGGTGCTGATCCTGACCTGGCAGGGCACGAACCCTCGCCTGCGCTCCATCCTTCTCAACTCTCACACCGACGTTGTGCCTGTCTTCGAGGTGCTGGGACAGGGAGAGGGGTGGGAAGGGCACAGAGAGGAGATGGGCTGGATGGGAGCTGGTGCCCTCTGTGCCCCTCTGCCATCATAGACACTTTTCCCTGCAGGAGCACTGGACCTACCCACCCTTCGAGGCAGTTAAAGACTCGCAGGGCAACATCTACGCCCGCGGTGCCCAGGATATGAAGTGCGTCTCCATCCAGTGAGTGGAGGGCTCTGCACCTGCTGGGTGAGCACGGTGCTGGTGGTGTCTCTGAGTGATGCTGGACAGGATGCCACTTTCCCCAGGGTCCCTGGGGCCAGAGGTGCCACCACTTCACCTGCCCTGAGGTGGCTTAGGGCACACAAGCCCCTTTTCTCCACAATGACAGTACACTACGTTCCTTTGCAAGGTACCTTGAAGCCATCCGGAGGCTGAAGACAGAAGGGAAGTCTTTTGCCCGCACCATCCACCTCACCTTTGTGCCTGGTGAGTCCCCAGGCTGTCCCCTCTCAGGAGGTACAGAAGGGGCTGGCAGCTGGGTGGTGCTCTGGAGTCTCCCATAGTCTCCCAGGCACCACCTAGCCACGCTCCCCAGATTTTGACCTCACCTAGCTCAAGGCTGGAGAGGTTTCTGTGTCCAAGGGTGTGCTGATGGCATATAGGCTGGCATGGAAGGAGGACTAGGAGTGGTGGGCTGGGGGATGCCCCAGTTCCTTCCTCCATGCCAGGCTCTCCCCAACAGATGAGGAGGTGGGCGGACACAAGGGCATGGAGATGTTCGTGAAGCGCCCTGAGTTCAAGGCACTCAACGTGGGCTTTGCTATGGATGAGGGTGAGTGGTGGTAGGGCTGGCAAAGGGACATGTCTCCTCTTGGCACACACTCCTCTTGGCATCACTGCCCAGGCACCAGCATCCCACATGTTTCCAGGAACCTGCTTGGGGGATCCTTCCCCTGGGCAGTGACCGAGCAGTGCCACATGGGGGAAAATGCTGCCAGGACAGAGCAGAGGGGGCACATGATGGTACCCCCCATGCCCCACTGACCCCCTGTCTGTGCCCACCACAGGCCTGGCCAGCCCATCTGACACCTACAGTGTCTTCTACGGCGAGAGGAGCCCATGGTGTGAGTATCTGTGTGTTCACTGCCCTGTCCCTGGCTCACCTGGGTGCTGGGGCACTGATGCTATCCCAGGCTTTCTGCTCAACCCTTCCCTCTATGCCTACTGCTGCAGGGATAAAGGTGAAGTGCATGGGTAGCCCTGGGCATGGGTCCCGCTTCATCAGCAACACAGCAGCTGAGAAGATGGTAAGAGAGGGGTTACCCCCTGTGCACCCCCCAAGCCTCCCCTGGGCTGTCAGCCACCTGCCCATGGGGCTGGTCCTCACCCACTGCCCTTCCCTCCCCAGCACAAAGTCATCAACTCCTTCCTGGCCTTCAGGGAGAGCGAGAAGCAGAGGTAGGAGATGGGCAGCAGGATGGCAGTGGCTTAGTTCAGGCCATGAAGGGAGCCTTTGGGGTCCCAAGCCAAGCTGGGATCTGGTGCTGCTGCTGCTGCCCTGTGCCTCATTTTCCCCATTTTGGGTGACAGCAGGGTTGGGAAGCACTTCTCTCTAGGTGGCAGATAGTGACTGTCCCTTCCATCCCCCCAAGGCTCAAGTCCGACTCAAGCCTGACCTTAGGGGATGTCACCTCTCTCAACATGACCATGCTGGAGGGGGGGGTCTCTTTCAACGTGGTGCCCTCTGAGATGGCTGCCAGCTTCGACATCCGCATCCCACCCACCGTGGACCTGAAGGTGGGCACCATGCCAGCCCCATCCAGGAGAGGAGTGGGATGAGGGTACCCTGCTCATGGTACCCCTCCTCTGATCTCTCTGCCAGGCCTTCGAGGAGCAGGTGGCCGCATGGTGCCGTGGTGCAGGGGATGGTGTCACCTATGAGTTCCACCAGGTGAGGGATCTCAGCCACGTGAGGACATTGTGCCTGTCCCTCCCCTGCCAAGTGCCACACCCTCACCCATTCATCTGCCCTCTCCCTCTTGTCAGAAATGCATGGACCAGCACATCACCTCCACTGAGGAATCAGACCCATGGTGGAAGGCCTTCAGTGGGGTCTGTAGGGACATGTGAGTAGTGTCCCCAGGAAGGGCAGGGACATCCTCTGGTGGAAGCCAGGTGGTCCCTGGGGGGTCTCTGAGTTCAGGGATGGGAAGCCCTGTGGTTTGCCAAAGCATCTCCCTGTTGACCCCAAAAGGGATGGGATTGGGTGTCCTGCAGGGCTGAGGGATTTCCTGGTACAGTCTCTGCCCATGGGGTGTGAGTAGGACAGGGGTCTTGCCTGGCCCTGTGTCCATGCTGACACAGGGTCTCTCTTGACAGGAAGCTGCAGCTCAAGCTCGAGATCTTCCCGGCTGCCACTGACAGCCGCTACATCCGAGCGGTGAGTGTGATGCCAGCCTGCCACACCTGGGCTGAGACCTGCAGCCCCCCAAGCAGGAGCTGTGGCCAGGTGAAAGGGGGCGTGTGGTGCCCGTGACAACTCTGACCTCCCTCTGTGTCTCTCCATCTCCAGGCAGGACACCCTGCTATTGGCTTTTCACCCATGAACCGCACCCCGGTGCTGCTCCATGACCACAACGAGTTCCTGAACGAGCAGGTCTTCCTGCGAGGCATCGAGATCTATGGCCGCCTCCTGGCTGCCCTGGCCTCGGTGCCCCCGCTGCCCGCCGAGGGCTGAGTGCCCGCCGAGGGGCAGGAAGGGGGTGCCAACAGAGAGACCCAAGGCTTTAGAAGAGGGGCAGGGGCTGGGCACAGCGAATACCTGCTGCTGGGCATGTAGATGGCATCATGCCACGTTGGCTATGTTCAGGGCTGGCCTGATGGTGACACCCACGGGGTTGTGTCCCCCTTGGCCAGGTGCCAGTAGAGTCTCATGCCCAGATGCCTCCAGCCTCTCCTGGTGTTGTCAGTGCCTCCCCCTGTCCCTTTGCCATAGCTGGTTGCACTGGCTGGGTAGTGAGGGGCCAGAGCTCCACTCTGCCTCGCCATGCCTTGTCCTGCCTCCCTGCCTGCTTGCTGGGAGAGCTGGGGCCATTGCTTCCCACCCTTCCTCCCTATCAATAAATCTTCTTGGTAAGCACAGCCTGGAGCAGGGCAGTCTGTCTGTCTGTCTGTCCATGATGGGGCTGGCCATGGGGTCTCACCCAGGTACTGTGGATTTCCTTGTGCAGTGCAGTTTGCTGGGGTGCTTCTCCTCCTCTGGGCTCGTTGCCTGCATGACAGCAATGTGGGCAGGATCCTGCCCGGGCAGGCTGAGGGGCCTCTGCTCCCAGTCAGCCTCGGGGACTGGTGCTGGGGTTCATCCTGCTGCTTCCCTCCTTTCCTCCAGAGCTTTCCCAGACACTCTGGTCAGGGCAGGCAGCATGCGGGTCTGGGCAGGCACCTCTGTTCACCTGCCAGAGCTGCCATCGGCTGCATCTCCTCCTTGCTGGTTCCCAGCCCTGCGTGGCTCCCCACACCCCAGTGTGTGGGATCTGCCCCAGCCATGAGGTTTCTTGGGGAAACCAAGAGCCCACTGAGCGAATTGGGGTGGTTTTACATTGCTCAGGAGCTGCTCCATTACAAGAGGTTGGGGGCGAGCCAGGGCCCCCCCAGCCTCCTGACCTGTGTTTTAATTAAGAAAGCTGCTGGAACCCTTGGGGAGCTGGGGATAATGAGGCTGCCCCTGTCAGGCTGGGAGAAGAGATGAGACTGGTGGCGATGAAGCACTGAGGGAGAAGCCACAAGCTCCTCTGCTCCTTCCCCTCCATCCAGTGCAGGGGGCAGTCCAAGGTTTTTGGATGCGGGACACACCTGCCCCCTGCGATGAGGCTCCCAAGAGAAGCCGGTGTGGATTCTCTGAGGTCTCATACAACCACATCCCGTGACCCAGAAGCTCAGGGGGAGGATGGCATGGGAGTGTTGTGGGTATCCTGGGGTCCTTGCTGGCCAGGATCCTTGCCCAGAGTGTTGGCACCTTTGCAAGCAGACACAGGTGCATCCCCTGCCCTGCTGCTGTGCCAGGGCTGCGTGTGGCACCCTGTGCCCTCCTCGACTCTACTCTGTCCCCTTCCCAGCTGGCCTGCTGTCCCCAGCTTGCCTGGCACTGACAAGCTGTGTGCTTGCTGATGCTTGGAGATCACACCACGCTGAGCATCCTTCTCGGGGGGCAGGTCTGTATGCCCTCTCCTACCCCAGAAGTGCGAGGCTGGGGTACCCGAGCTTCCCTGCCTTGCTGCCCATCCTCAGGGATGAGCCAGAGGTGCTGGCAAGGTCCCTTCAGGGAAAGGGGACTGCAGTACTGTCTAAAGCGTGCTGGCAGAGCACACTTGGGGGGTGTGCGGAGTTCTCAGGGTCACCCGGGAGATGGGGCCGTGTCCTCGCGCATCCCCGCCGCCCCGGGATGGGTTGGGGCGGGCCGGGGCGGGCCGGCACCGCCCGGGACTCAGGAACTGCCCCCAGCAGCCGCGGGGCTCCGGCAAAAGGAAGTTCTGGTCTGCAGCGTGCGTTAGGAAACAGGTACAGAAAGAGAAAGGGACGGCGAGGGTGCTGTGCTCAGGCATGACAACTTGCGGCACCTGTTCTTCTCCCCTCTAGATCGTACCAGGAGGCTTTTTCCAAGTACACTACGTTAACGGTTCTATGGAAATAAGTAAGTGGCTTCCCTATAATAAAGCATCTTCATTCTTAATGTCTAGCAACAGCCACGTGTCCACAGCCTCCACTCTAAGCCAAGCGTTTTCCCCTCCTGTTTACACTTAAGAGGATGAAAACAGCGAGCCAAGAAAAGATGGCAAAGTACCTGTGGTACTGTGACACATCTTTGTGGGGCCTGCTTTTCTTTCTTAAGATCGAGAAGGAGCCCCTTGAAATTAAGTCTGTTTACTAATACTAAACCCTTTCGGGTTTTCTGCAGTGTTGGTCAGGGTCCTGATTCATTATGCCCTACCAGGGCACTTAAGGACAAACACAGGGGTTCATCATCTGGACGCTGCTGCAGTGCCACGGAGGAATCTGCCTCATCTCTGCCCTCCGAGCTCACTGGTGATTTTTCTTCCCAAAGAGAGAGGGTGCTCAAGTCCCCACAGCTGAAACAACAAGGCAGCTAATCTCTGTTTTCCAGTCATGATTAAAAACACAGTGAGTGTTTTGCAGGTATTAAACCATTGATTTGCATTTATGATTTAACCCTTACAAAGATTTCTTAAAACACCGTTTTACTGACAAAGTCAGACATAGCCCTGCTCCTTTCTCAAGAAGCTTAACTTTCTATTCTAAAAAGATGTTATGACCATATAATGAATACTATTCTAGCTATAGCTTAAGTGATTTATGAAAGCATATGCTTTCCTCACAGTATATCTAATGTGATAATATTAATCAACAAATCTGGGTAAGAGTTTCCAAAGAACATGTTTATCTCTTTATTAAATGCATGTTGGAAGCAAATTACTAAGGATTTTGTTGTGACTTTAGGTAATCTAATGCTCTGCAAACCCCTAATCACACTCCAGACTTCCATTCAGTGGAGACAGGCATTATTGGGAGGGTCTGTTCTTCCAATACCCGTGACTATAATAGCAAGCAACTTCACCTCGATGAATTATTCTCATGAGTGCTTTGCTGATTGTGTTAACTAGCTATATCATTTTAATGGGATAAAAAGATTAATAGATTAAAAGATTAATTGATAGGTTAATTTCTCTAATGTCTCCTCTATCTCTTAATAACTATCAAATTTTCCAAATCCCATGTTTCGCTTTAAACATTCTTTAGAGGAATCTAGTGATTTTTCAAATCCCAGAAAAATTCATAAGCAAGTTAAAAAGTCGAATTACATAAAACTCAGAAGGCATGCTCTTATGGATTCTTGTTGGGAGAATGGGGAACAAGAATCTCAAGAAATCAAAATAATTAAAGGACAGGATAAAAACATATTTGTGTTACTGATTTGTCACTAGTCTTGTTTAATGCTTTGCCAGCTGAAATATGAAGCATGTTGCCTTCATCTCTTTAGCTACACAGACAGCACTATGCTACTTATTCAGCTCACAGTACCATGCAAGATATAAGAAAAGCAAAAAATGTTCCTATTTAAAACAAGTATAGCAAACCCAGTAAAAGATAGAAAGGCTATTTTAAATAAGATATAAACTTCAAACTAAAATAGAACAAAATCACAGCCAAAACCAATTAAGCTTCAGATAGTCTAATATACAGCACAGGTCATTTGAATAACATCAGAAAGTCAAATTTTGTGAAAAGCAATTCACACATCAATAGACAACAAAATATTGTTTTTCTCTGATGTTAGGATTAAATTTTCAGCACAAATAACAGCTTCCTTCTTCTTACTTCTGTCCCTGATTAGACCAAACCTGATATCTAAGTGCCAGGCAGCTTTTGTATAAACTGTCAGAAGTTTCAACTTGTTGCATGCTCTGACAACTTTTAGTGCGATATGTTTGCTGAATGACCACTTCACAGGACTGTTTTCCAAGAACTACATCCATATTTATACCCATGTATGTATTGTGCATACCACAAGGCTGTTCCACATATGCTTCTAAATGCTACTGTTACTATCTTTATCAGTATACTGTATGCCTGGAAAGAAAGTATTTTCATCCCTAGCAGAAAAGGACATGACTGCATGTTATGAGTACAATTGCCTGATATCCTCATTTCTGCCCTTCTCATTCTACCTACAAACTTATTCTTCACGGTCATTCATTAGTATGTTCAAATATTTATTAAGAACCACATGAAGGCATGTCAATAGGTGGTGGCAGGGTGGTGACATTTGCCTGATTTAGATCTTCTAGCTGAGCAGAGTCCAAGACCCACTGAAGTGTTTGGAACAGTTTGAACTACTGAGAGGCTTGGGAGCAGTCAATCAAGGCTGATGAAAAGCTTTTTCTTTTCACTTTCCATTAACAAGACAAAAGTTATAGTGTGATTTATGCTGAAAGGGGCCACTGAAGGTCTCCTGGGCCAAGCCTCTCCTTAAAGTAGGTTCATGTAGATCACAAGTAGTTTGCTCAGGGCTTGGTCCATTCAGGTCTTGAAAAAACCCAGAACTGAAGATTTCATTGCTCTCCTGGACAATGTTGCAGTGCTTAAGCATGGTCTCAGTCAAAAAGCTCTTCATTACACCTAACTGGAATTTCTCATGTTCCCACCTGCGTGTTTCCACTTGTTTCTTCACCATACAGTTTCAAGGACTCCATCTTCTCTACACCTTCCCATTCAGCAGTCAGAGGCAGAAATTCAGACTCCCTGAAGGCTCTGTCCTTGAGACTGGACAACTTTATGCTCCCAGTCTCATCAGCCATTTGGATGAGAATCTCTGCAAAGAGCTGGAAGTAACCTCGTGTTTTTCAGTCAGTGCTCATGGGAGAGGTTCTTACACCACAATATCTGCTGGAGGCACACTGCATCCAGGCACAAGCAGACATTGACCTCTTCATGAATCTGCTTGAAAGAGTCCCATAGGACAAGCACCTGAAGTTAAAAGGGGTCAAGAGAGTTGGTTGCTACTCAAGGAAAGGATCTCCTCCCCCAGGCTCCAGAGCAGTCCATCCTGATGACAAGGAAGTCAAAAACAGCAGGAGGCCTGCATGGAGCCTGGGGCAAGGAGCCTGGGGCAAAACACAAGTGTAAAGAAGAGTATACAGAAGGTGAAGGCAGCGACAGGTAGCCTGGGAAGAATACAGAGGTCCTAGCATCTCCTAGCACAAAGGGGTGACCTCAAGAAAGCTGACACCCAACTGCCCTTGGGTCTGCAAGGATGTCTTGAGGAAAGGCCAGTGAATGAAGGCCCTGTGGATATTTCTTAATTGTGGTATAAGAAACAGAAAAGCAATCATAAGCACCGTGTAAATATGCGCTATTCCTGGCTGTGTTTCTGAGAACAGTTTTTGATGTCCTCTTCCTGCTAGTGAAGAAGTGTATCTACTTTAGGTGTACTCAGATTGCTGCCACAGCAGCATGGTGCTGCCAGAGTTGTTACTGAGAGTCTTCTGTGGGACTGTCATCTTTGCAAGTTTGCCATTGCTGTGACATTGTAGGGCACAAACAACTGACTTCTTTTTGGGCTTGAAAGTACTTCTGATTTTGCCTCAAACTCATGAGATTCCTTTTCAAAATGTGGGTCATAATATAAAGATACAAGTTTTTCAAAAGCCAAATACTCTGTCAAACTTTTTTTTCTTTTTAGTAAACAAATGCCTCTCAAAATTTCCTATTGATACAGGAAAAAAAATCTCAAGAGCTGATGTAAATTATTCACTTCCCTTGAAATCAGAAAAATGTTGTTTCTTTCCATGTATCTACTGCTAGGAGTGGGTCATACACCTCTTCTTTTTATAACCTGCGATGTGGAAGTTTTTTTCTATTCTCCAGTTTACAGAATTTTAATTAAGGAAATTAAATACACTGAAATAAAAATCTGACAGGAGTTGTATTCGGAAGTTCTGTACTAGAGTTGCTGATACTGTTATTACTTTCTAACTAACACGGGTGTTTTTCTTCTTTTTTGTACCTTGCAATTTTGTAGAGAGACAGATAAGTCTTAAACTATTATTTTTGGTGGATACTACTAAAACTTGTTTAGTTCTACCAAAGCATGTTCTGAGAGTGGCAAGACTCCAACAAAATACAACTGTAATTTTGAAAAGAGCAAACAGTCATAACTTGCTTGCACAATGAATGAAGGTGATAATACACTTTTCTGAAAGTCAGACAATAAAATCAGCCTTGAGGCTCACTTAGAATTCTCTGAATGTGCTATGAAAATATCTCAAATTCCAGATTTTAGGTCATAAAACTATTTCTATTGAAATTGTTGGAAAATACCACAGTACAATTTTATTTTCTAAAGCACAAAGCAACAGCAGTCTCTGGGGTTTTGAAGGTTATAGATGAAATCTTTTAAATTAATTTAATTTAATTTAATTTAATTAATGTATCATTCATAGAAAAAAGTTATAAACTAAATAGGAATAGGCTTCTTGTTGCAAAACAGACTAAATATTGTATGAAAAGAGTTGTGTTTTCTGAGTTAATTTTATTCCACTCAATGTGAAAGATGTGGAGGTTCATTCTACCAGAAAACTAGAAAATTAACTTTGTATTTTTATGTTTATCTGAGTCAACATCGTAGGATAATGGACTAAATAGGAAAGCACTGTGTGCCAATTTATATCTGGAAAATAAAGTTAAAGTGACCTCTGGTGTGTCACAGTGACTTTAAAACAGAATCAGGTATTATTAATGTCTATTTTCTAAATTGTGTCCAATGCCTTAGCCACTTGATCATTTTTTCCTTGCAGTGTTTAGGCACTTGACACTAGGAACAGATAGATTGTTTTCTGGGTCACCACTGGAAGAGGCAGTGTAGAACATTGGTGATTAATAACTACTTTTTTAAAGCATGCCTGGTCACCTCACTGAAGCATAAAAGGACAAACAATGGGAAAATTTTTATGGTTTCTTAGAGGCCTTTAGTGTGGTGTTTATTCAAGCTGAACTTTCTCTACACAGGGAAGTTATTTTGAGCAGACTGCAAGCTCAAACTTTCAACATTTAAGTTTTAATTACACTCAGTTTTTCTTTCCCCCATCTGCTCACATCAAAAGTTCACAATCTCCACTACAACATTGTCAGAAACATTTGCAATACCTTAGAAACTGAGCAGACACCATGAACAAATACTCCACAGTATTTTTTCTAGGGTTGCCCATTCATTATGCAAAAGAAACAGGCAAAAAATTCAGAAAAAAACAAAGAATTGCTCAGCTTGGATTTTAGCCTATTTTTTACATAAACATTAAATTGAATATTCATTTCAAGACACATTTGGCACTTGGTAGTGCAGCATTTGATGACACAACATATTTATGCTTAGACTATGAAACTTGCTTTTAACCCAAGAAGTGAACAATTTTTTGTGCCATTACAGATGCTCATTCTGCCTTCAGGAGAGGAGCTTTTAGAGTTCAGATATGTATGGAAGCAATGTTAGTCTTAGGCATCATGCCTATGACAAAATATCAAGATACACACTGGCATTTTCACAATATTTGTGTTTTTGTTTAAAATATGCAACTATTAATTAATGGAGGCAAGTAAAGAAGTCAGTATAGCAAGTCATCAAATAATGGAATGATTTGAGTTGGGAGGTACCTTAAAGATCACATCAGCCTGCATCATAGGTTGGGCCATACTATTAGATACAAATGTCAGTAGTTTTTCTTCAACAATATAAAACCTCAAGAGAATAAAGAGAGTTATAGTTTTAAAAATAACACTTTCTTTAAGAACTATCTTTATACAGTCATTATAATAAATCATACTTTCACCAGCCAGCTGAATGATGATCCTAGCCTTAAACAATGATTTTGTGTGAATACAAGTCCACAGTATTTAATCCTTCAGTCACCAAGTAACACACAATGGTGTAGTGAGATTAATATCAGTACAATTACTTGGATTTAAAAACCCAGGTCATTATTTGAAAACTGAGTGAGTTGCCTCAGCATATAAGTTTATCACCCCATATTGTTGCTTTTTTTTATTGTTGCTATTTTTTTTGCACCCCACTCTTATAATTATATTTTTGTAAATATATGCAAGGCTTTGGGACACACTAGCCTTAAACAGGTGGTAATGCTGGACTCCACCCTGTGATAATTTTGGATTGCTGAATTACTTGTGACTCAAACTGTGAGTGAGAGATTTTTGCTGACTATATAGTTGGCTGTCAAGGATGAAACACCAAGAAGAACAGAGGGAGTGCGAGGTTAGTCTATTCAACACTGTGTCCTTTCTCTGATTTTGCATTTCCATTTCCTTTTTAGACTATTAATGCCCCAAATCATAACTGGTTCTGTTCTGGAACTGTTCTGTTCCCTTTGTAGTAATCTGTCATACAAATGCTTGAATACCAGAGCACTACACAATTCAAAAAAATATCTGCTAGTAAGGAAGTAAAGCTTCCAGGAAAAGAGAGAGGGACAGTGTATTTTGATTTACTTTTCAGATTTTCCTGTACAGTCTACAGATATTCTGTGGCCCCTGCAACACTCTTTGAATTTTTTAAAGGAAGGAGTAGAGACATCCAGTTCAAAAGTTCTGGAAATGTTGAAGGTAAACCTAATTTTTTTTTTTCCTCACTTTTCTTTATGTCTGAAAGAGAATTCCTAGTGAAGGCCACCTTAATACCCTTCTCCACAGAAAATTTTCCAATACTAAGAGCTCCCAAGCTAGAACAAGGTGTGTATTTTTCTGATAGATAGAACTGGTTTATCTTGCCCAGGAAAGTTATTCATTCCTCTTTGTAGATAACCACATCATAAGCTTTATCTGTCCCTGTAGGTTTGCCTTCATTCTTTTAGACATCCTTCCAGACTTACTGCCAAGCTGGAATGGCAGTGACCTCAGAACTGATTAATCTGATTACCAAGCATCAGTCTTTGCATAAGAGAAGCCGTGAAGGGGATCAATATTGGAATTTATTTATTATTTATTATGTCTATGTAAGAGGAATTTCACAATCTTTTAATGTTATTCTTACTTCTGACACCTGGCAGACGGGAGTTAATTAGTTCAGTTATTATTCACATATACAAAGATTTTGACTTTCATTGAGTTGATCATCATAACATTTTCTTTCAATTAAAGTGAAGATCTTATCCCAAAAAAGCACTGGGACCTATACTGAACCTCAAAGTCAGTAGAATTGCTAGTGATTTTCGTTGAAGCATCATGAAGTACTGCTGAATAGGCAAGTACTGCTAGATGGAGTACTAATGTGCCAGCTATTAAAGGTTTGATTTCCATATCACCAGTGGTTTAGATGAGAAAGCTGGTCCTATACATTGTGTTCAGTAAAAGTGTTATTAGATACAAACCCCGAATACAAGAATTACATGCTATGCATTAATAAGTTTACCTCTGGAGCTATATACATGTTTAAGTAGATTAGCACTTGAACCTTTGCGAATTTTTGCAAAATAAACCCACTCACATTATTTTATTGTATTCATTCCTTTGATTATAGCACTTTGGGGGAATTTAAATAATGAGTAGAGGAAAGCAGTATTTTATGCACCCTTCAAAGCCAAGAAAGAACCTATTGGGGCTTTTTGTAGTTAATGATATATCGATACTCCTTGAACTAGTAGATGTTACATTCCAACAAAAAGGTGTTGGTCTTCCAATGCAGTTAAAAGGTATTTTTAGTCTTAAGCATAAAGACTGATTTTTTTTTTCATGACTGGGTTAAAAAAAATTTAAAAATTATTTATTGAACTTATTTCATTAGCCTATACAAGGTATTTTCCACAATTAGTGGAATTTTTAACTCTAATTGTAACTTGCGAATTCTGGAAATAATAGTTACCATGGTACTCAGGTTCTTTTAGCAGCTTAATTCTTTCCCATATTTGGGACTTCTACGTCTTTTAATATGATCACATACTCAAAAAGAGTTATATTAAGAGGAAAATGTTTGCTATCACCCAGCCTTCTTTTCTACTGAAGTGACACTCACTGTGGTGCTGGAGCAGAGGTATGTGCTACATGAAAATACAGGTGAATCACTTTTTTTTCTCTCT
>JAODKT010001744.1:48859770-48876158 GCA_027576195.1 Cossypha heuglini
GGAGAGGAGAGGAGAGGAGAGGAGAGGAGAGGAGAGGAGAGGAGAGGAGAGGGAAGGTTTTTTTGCTGCACATTCTGTAGTAAAATAAACAAGAATCAAGTCTGCTGTTTCACAAGAAGAAACATTATAGGTGTAGTTATGTTGAACATTAAGATACTCTGTTCATGCAGACTGCAAAACTTCTGCCATACTTTATAATGCTTAAAGAGTAATGCAAAAAGCTCTGTACTCAACATGTTTATTGAGGGTGACTAAGTAAAACAGAATATTTTCCAAAATTGTGTAAATTTGGCTGGATTTGAAAGACATGCAAAAAATATTAGAAATTTAAACCTTCTACAATTAGAAGGCTAATTATGTTATAGGGGGTTTCTCTGTTACTGATAGTACTGGTGAACTTGATACATACCAGAAAGCATCTGAGTCCATGTTTGATGTGCAGGCAAAGATATTTCAAAACTGACAAATGTTCAGATGTCAAAGACAAATACAGATGTTTACTGTGCAGAGGGTATGTGGGGGTGAAGCATTAGCCACTCACAGGAGTTCAAGGATTGGATTTAAGAGCTTTTTTAATAATTTCAAGACAGTTACATTCTTTCTACCACAACAAATACACCCTTTTATTTTTATTTGTTATTTTGAAAGAAAATTAACTTTTGCAATAAAGCATGAGGAAGACAGTTTACTGACTTCAGTCCAAAGAGGAAAAAAATAAGAGGAAGAGAGACACGCAAAAGGAAAACAGGAGATGAGAGAGTTCCATATAAAATAATCACACAGCTAATACATTGTGGTTTTCATTTGTGTTTACACAGATCAATTCCTGTTAGAGTCCTGCCTGCTTATTTTTAATGTTTCTAACTGAGATTATCCTTCCCACAGTTGTAGAAAGGAATGAGTGATTAAAAGAACTAAACAAAACAAAAATTGCATACATATTGGCATTTTGAGTTGAAAATCAAGTGGTGAAAATAATCCAGCTCTGATTACTTGAGCGGTGTTTCCTCTGCTGAGCCTGTTGACTGCTGCAAAATGAAGCAGGGTAGCTGCTACAATTAACAGCTAGCTCTGGTAAATGTGAAAACTTCCCACAGCTTTCCCAAAAATTCTTTAGAGATCAACTGCCTCAATAGAGGGCACCATATTGTGGCTTTTAATCGGAGTAACTTACAGATTCTGTTTCCAGTAAGTTCAGTAAGTTTAATAGAAGGGATAATTCCTTCAATCTCCTGCTGAAGCAAAGAGAAGGACATCCCCCTCTCCTTCCCCCTAATTTGTATCTCTGGAAACTAGGTCATTACATAGATGTATTTTATTGCTTAAAAGCTCTGGGACTTACTGTGAAATTGCACGGAACACGCTGTCCACAAGAGCAATTCATGAGATTTCTGTGCCTCAGCTCTCCTCTTTTCTGTGCCTACAGAAAGCTTCTCTGCTGCAGGACATTCATTTCTACGTCAGGGCATGGGTAAAGTTAAAGCCTCAGCGGCAGCACAGAGTCTCACTGACATCTGCAAGGGGCATTCACCAGGATGGTGAGAATGGACCTCAAAAGGTTTGGGCCCATTTGTTTAGCCTGTTTAGGCCAGGCTTAAATAGTAGTCAACATAGGAATTGTTTTGCCCTGACTGAGCTGCTCTAATTTAAAACGTTTCTCATTTGGAATCCTTCAGCACAGCTCCAGTTGTGGTTTGTTTTATTGGTTTTTTAGGGGTTTCTTTGCTTCTGTTTTTTGTTTGTTTGCTTGTTTTGGGGGGCGGGGTTTGTTTAATTCTTTTCTCAAATACTTTTTTACACACACAGAGCACAAAATCTTTTTATCCCTCACTCTTTTGTATACTCAGTGCTCTTGTGAGATCTCTGCCCTTACTTGCAAGGACTTAAACAAAAAAGTCAATGAACTGAATCTCATCTATTCTTAATTTAAAGAGAAAAGTAACATGTCACCAGTATGCTTCATACCTATCATCCAGCTTTAGGAGCTGGAGGGCAGCAACCATTTTTGAAAGGAGCTAAGATCTTTTATCCACTGAGTAACACAACGGCAAAACACCATCTTAGCATACTAAATATGACTAAGTATGACTTACTTACTTACTAAGAACCTCAGTACCACTAAATTTCTCTAGCTCCCTTAACATTCTCAGATACATTATGAGAGTGCCAGTTGCCACAGTCCACTTTTAAGGAAAAAAATCCACTCTGCCTGCTTTGATTCTTCCTAATTGAGAGAAGCACTTCTCACAGAGGTTCCAGACTGTAGCCTGCATTCTTTGGGTCATATCCTGTAGGGGACATTTACACCTGGATCAGCATTCCTATGAATGAATCTCTTTCAGGATGGTCCCTTTTCAAACCAGTTGCTTTTCAAGTTCATCCTTCCATATTAAAAATATTGAATATTTAATGGCCTTCTGGTAAACTGTTTTCCTCATAAGACTCACCAGCAAGTGTGTTACAGGAAAAAAAAAGGCTGAAAAAGATGTGTCTGGTCAAACTGAGCAGCAGCTGCACTGAGTTTACTAAGGTATTTCTCCCTCACAGACACACACACACACACAAAATAGGATATTACAAAATACAGGTTCGCTTGTCTCACAAAATTAAAATTAATTAGAATACAAAGAACTAAGATAATTGAAGTATCTGAACAAATCCAAACCTGAAGAATCCATTCATGCAAACAGATGAGCTCTGAGTGGGTATGACCTCTCCTCCCCCTTCCTTCCCAGTTCCTTTTCATTAGAAAGATCTTTATCATAGCAACTACATACAGTCATATTTTCTTGACCTCCAGCACAGATTAATCTCCAGCCCACAGTAAGTCAGGCCTATCTTAAAACTCATGAAGGACTAAAAAGAAAATGTTGCAGCTGCTCACTTAACCCTAAATGCAAGTCAAATGTGACTACTTTAACAATTAGTGTAGGAGCAAAAGAATCTAGCAAACAGTTTAAACCGTATTTGTTGGAACAGGGTAAAAAATTACAACTGTAGGTGAATCATATGCAACAGCTAGCTTAAAAGAGCATTAGAAGGGCATGGGAATTGAATGGCAGTGGAAATGATTGTCTGGTACATTATGACATACACCCACTGTAGAGCTGTGATTTCCTTTCACTCAGAACACAGAAGGGAAGGATACTGTTTGCTCGCCATTAACAGTGGTGTAGTACATGAAGAATTGAAGTCATGGCTAGTGATTTTGAGCAAAAAGGCAAAGTTATTATCTTGGAATATTAGCTACTTCAGTGAACAGCAAAAGCATTATTTTATGGCCACTCAAGTAGGAGAGTAGAAGGATGCAATATGCCAACATCTTTACACAGGAGAAGTCCACTGCTTTTTTTTAAAGCAGGATTTTAGTGATTCCATATCTTTTAAAGTGACTGCAGCAGCAGAAATCAGAATTCACTGTGGAAGGAAATCAAGAAAACAGATCCAAATTTGCATCCTTGGGATACATTCTTAGGCTGAATTTCAGCATGTGTTCTTTTATCCATGGTTCATGAAGCTGGCTTATTGTGAGTGCCTGTATTTTCAGCTACAGGACATGGTAAGTGTACAGGAATTTGATTCAGCTTTACCCTCTCAATGTGGGCTAAGCCCACAAAGGACACATCCTACTGCCTGTGAGCACAGACTGGCTGGCAATTAGCACAGCTCAGGTGCCTGACAGCAGTTATGGAGGCACAAATAACAGGATCAGCTCTCTGACTTAAAGCACTGGAGGGCTGTGGTGCATGGTGTATGCAGACAGGTATTTTTGAGCTTCAGTGCTGTGTTGTAGTGTCAGCAGGGCAGATTATTCTAGAGGGCCATACCAAAATTTGTATTCTCAGATAAGCTGTTTATGTTATAGCACTGATTCTCTTTATCTCTGTGATTCCCAAAGTATGACAGTAAATGGAAACCTCTGTCAACCTGAGATCTGCTTTCATAGGCATGAATTGTTCCCCTTTTTTCATGCCAGAGGACACTTTGTCGTCTCACCTCTTCTGGAAAAAGTAGAGGAACTCTGGTAATTCACTATTTTGATGACCAGGTTAAACTCTGTGTGGGAAGTTACAAGAAATATTTGATCTAAGAAACACTACAACATATGTTCCTTCCTAAGACCACAATGTTTATTCCTAAGTAAGGAAGACCTAAAAAGATTTTTCCTAAGCAAAGGTGTGTAATAAATAAAATAAACAATGAGTCAGATAATTAAAAAACAAAAAAGAACTGTTTCTAGCAAATAAAATAATTATGCAGGAAATATGTATCAGTGGAAATGTAAATACAGCTTCCCATTGCTTCCAATCAGTGACAAATAGTCTGTACTCAGAAGAAAGAAACAGAAGCATAAAAGGAGTTGCATTAATAATATATCATCCTAACAAGTCCAGGAGCAGGGAGCCTGCACAACCTAAGTATCACAGAAGTAAACAACATGACATATTTGACAAAAGAGTCATTACTACTAGACACTTTTTAGAACTTGTCCTACATGGTCCTGTGATTATAATGAACTCATTTCATACATATAGCAAGAGGTTCCTGACAATATCCAGAGTTTACAGAAAGATACCTGACAACTGTTTGCTGTTCCCCACTTCATCTTCTTTTACAAAGATTGGGGTCTAAAGAGCAAAGAAGGAAGGGGAGAGGAGGACAGGCAGAGTCCCCACAACCCTCTGCATTCTCATTTCCAGTTCTGAGTGTATAAAATTGCAGCAGGGCAGAACCAAGCTTCCCTTACTTGAAGGTGCCTCAAAGGTTTGTCTCCCCCAGAGAGAAAATTATTAAGCCAGGTCTAATATCTGAAAATGTGAAATTGACTGTTATGACTTTTCTGCTCAGCCCTGTTGCCTCCACCAAGGTGAACGGAGGTGGATGCCAGATGATGCTCTGCTATTACTGTGCACTTAGCTGGTGGGTCACAGAATCATAGAATAGTTGGAGTTGGAAGTGGCCTTCCAAGCCTTTCTAGTCCAAGGATCCTCCAATTAGCAGGAACATCCTCAAGTAGATCAGGTTGTTCAGAGCCTAGTTTGACCTGACCTTGAAAGTTTCCAGGGATACGGCACTAACACCTCTCTAGGCAGCATGTGCCGGTGTATCACTGCCCTCACTGTAGAAAACTTCCTTATAATGATTCAGATTAACTCTCGTTTAGTTAAAAAACACTTCCCTTGTCCCAGTTCTACAGGCCTTGCTGTAACATTTGTTCCCATCTTTCTTAAAGGCCCCCTAAAAATACTGGAAGCCCACAATAAGGTCTCCCCTGCATTATCTTTTCTGCAGGGTGAACAATCCCTATTCCCTCAGCTTTTCCTCACAGGGAAGATGCTCTGTCCTTTTGATCATCTTTGTGGCCCTCCTCTGGACCTGCTCCAACAGAATGAGGCAGCTTTCAGTCAGGGTGGGGAATGAGCACTTCCAGGCAGAAAATTATATGAAGATCTGAAGTCTCTCTCTCTTATACTTAAAGGGCAGAGTTAAATAAGCCCTTTTGCTATTATTTACAATTGCAATCACTGTACAAGCTGTAAGAGAAAATCCCAGTCCATGGGAAAAAAAATTCTCTTAACAGCATTTCACTGTATTTTATTGTGTCTTATTTACCTGCAAGTAATTAAGTGCTTACAACTTAGATGGTACAACATGTTGCCATAGAAAATGGGGAATTTAATATGTCCTCATTTATTATTATGATTTAGAGTTATGACACCACAGCTGAAAGTCCCACTTTGAATAGTTAGCTCTAATTAAAGCATAGAGTAGTGGATAATGTGTTGCCTCTACATATGGTTATTTTTCATCTTCTGTTTTGATTACTAGATTTTAGACCATTCCAGGAGATTCAAGTGTTATTCCAGCATCTTCCTACTTTGTAGGCAAACAGCTATGCTCACCTCATTATGCATTAATATCACATCACAATTTGATGTACTTCACAGAATCCTTAACACTAATAAAGACAATTTTCTTTTCCTAAAATTCATAAACTTAAAAAGTTATTATTTGTAGATCTTCATTGCACCTGAAGAGGAAATAGCTTAGCTTTTTTAAAGTCACTTTATTGCCTCTGGGATTTGTCTAACAGGTTAATGAGTCACAAAAGGCTTAATTCTCCAAAATCCATTTTAGTGCCTAAATCAGAATGTATGCCAGACCCTCTGTGACAAGGATTTTATGAAGCTAAGAGCAGTATTGTGTCTGACAGATTTTTAGTTTATTACAAGTAAGGTGAAGATACCTCATGGCACATGTATTTGAAAGAGCCAGCTTTGCTTCACTGAACATGTTCTGTTTGGAGGCAAATTCCATTCCCTGATGCTAAAACAGTTTGTACCAGGATGTTAAAGAGAACATGAAAAAAAAAGAATGTGCACCTGCATAAGAAGGCAAAGAACAGTGGAATTGTTGATTAAACATCATCCAGGAGAGCACAGGGATTTTTACAATCAAACACTCAAGTAGGAAGTAACCCCACCCTTGGACATCCTACATCTTATAAAGGCGGCTCTACACACTCTGAAAGAAGATGAAGGTCTTGCCCCCTGCTCAAACCAGTTTCTTGATCACTGAGCAGGGCTCTCCCATAGGTTACAGAAGGTATTCAAAACATGCTTGGATACTTTGGTAAAATATGCAGGATGATGTCTGAAATTGCGATGTGGAAATGACCACTAAGCTTAAGTGACTCTACTAGGGAATTTACTGTTCCTGCACTAGTTTGTAACCAGCAGAACTGGAAGAAGAGCAGGGCCAAAGAAAATTATACAGATAGAAGGGTATAGGCATTTGCAGTAGAGACAATGAACTTGGCTTTCCAAACCAAATCCCAGTTTTCAAAGTTTTTGTCTGGGTCTTGCAGGTCTCATTTTCTTGATTTTCATGGTCTTGCTTTTCTCTCCTCCTCACTGTCTTGCCCACACCTATGCAAGTGTTAGTCATAAGCCGTTTTCCTCACTCACAATTTTCACCATATTTTAACCCTTGGACCCCTCCAACAGCAAAGGTTCCAAAATGTAAACATCCTAACACCAACTTTAAGTTCAATTCTCTATTTCATCTCTCCTGATTTTCTTCCTACTCTGTATCATTTGCCCATTTCTCAGCCTCTTCACATGGTTTTAGATGCTGTACACTAAGCCTGGAAAGTCTTTCTTGTAAGTATCCCCAAATCTCTCCATTGTTAGTAGTATTTTAAAAGACACCTACTGAGAAAATTGAGGCGATATCAAAGAGTGATTAGCTTGTATTTTTGTTTGGAAATGAATTGCATAAATATTAACACTACCAAAGCTCCCAAAGTGCGGAATATATGTTATTCTTACCAACTAAATTAGAAATCCAGAATTATTGCCTGCTTTGAAAGCCTATATTCATGCAGTTATTGATCATCTTTATATTTCTTTAACCTTTGAAAAAGAAAAGTGTCCATGTAAACACATGAAATTTTAAGAGGAAGAAGAAGAATCAGAAGTACATTGTTTATTCATCTTCAACAAGAGGAAAAAGCATGTTTTAAAACATGAGTGAGTAGCATTTCAAATTTATTTAACTTTTAAAAAAATGCTGTGTTTTGAACAGACTATTTAAAGAAGTCATTCATACTTTTGTCCAGAATCATAATGTAATAAACTGGAAAATTGTAACATTTTAAAGCATTCAAGTGATTCTTCCCAGATATACAGATGCTGTCCAAAATAGCAACTCTGATGATATGAGCTGTATGTTTGGTAATTATTTATTTCAGGGCTTTGCAGGCATGGTTGTGTTAAGAAGAAACCCTGTTTACTAAAAGAGAGTATTGGAAATTTGAATGCTGTAATCAGAACTGATAGCACTGTGGATCCTTTACAGTGAAATAAAATAGAAGTAGTTTTTCTTTTGTTGCCAAACACTAGCAAAATTGAGGATGAGAGCAAGATCTCCTTTAACATGAAAATGTTCACAAATTTCAGGTTTTAATTTAATCTTTCTTTTACCATGGGTACAAAATAACTTGAGAATCCTGCTGCAATTAAATGGACAGCATCATTTTGGGTAAACAGAATCTTGTAATTTCTGGTATAAGAACAACAAACTGCTGATCTGTGTGAAGGGAGTGCTTTCCAGAGTTTTTTGGCTTTGGTCTTTTTAGTAGTGCTATGACATCTTTCTCAGGACACTGTTTTCTGACCATAGGGATTCTTGGCTTTGGGTGATGTGATACTGCTAGAATAACAAAATTGTACTGTGCTGTCCATTTCCAGCACAGTGCTTTGCAAGGCTTAAATAATTAAATTCAGGATCCAGAACATGAAAGAGAAAACAAATTTTTTTAAGAAGGGAGGTATATGTGTTCGTATAAATGAAAGGAAGCATTATTTTACTGCTCTTTCTCTGAAAAAGCAAGATACAGGATATGATAACTGCAAGGTCCAAGCAAGGCCTGTCTCCTATAACCAGGCTATTTCATAATGTCGAGAAAAATATGTCAAAATACATAGTTTGTGCCATGCCCTAGATTTTATTTAGTCATTTATTAGCAGCAATTTCCACAAAATTATTGCAGTAATTATCTCTACATTTGCAATCCAATGCAAGTACATTGATTCTCTTTTTGCTGGTAATTTCTGCTTATAAGTGCTAAAAAAATAGAGCAAGGGAATCTGTTTTGTTTTTTTATATACTGGATATAACAACTGTTCCAAACATTTTCCCTAAGACTAAAAATCTTTTGTTCAGGAGAAAAAAATCCATCCTTTCCCTGAAAGGCATTAATCTCCTTGTTCCTTAATTTAAATTAGAAAGAAAAACAGCAAAAACTTTAAATAAAGCTGCATCTAGACATTCAAAATGTGCACCTTTTTTTTTTTCATATTGCCTAAGAGAGCTATTCCCCTCAAACTGCAACATTCTTTATTCTAGTTGCTGCTCGACACCTGATTTACACCTCAATTGTATTCTCAGATAAGCATTTTGCATTTCTTTCCCTTATAGGCTATAAATAATTGGTAGTTTCTTTTCCAAGGGGAGAAGTTTTACTCACACACATGCAAAACTCCCAGCACATAAGACACCCAGGTTGTAAAAATAAAAGAGCTGTCTCCTGTCAAAAACGCCTATCAGTTAAATGAAAGGCCACTCCGTGAAAGCCCTTTAGAATAACTGAGTACTCAGAGCTTTCTGAAAGCTGGTGAGAGGATGTCTCTCACTGAAGTTCCCAATTCTCCAGGGTTGTCTCCATCACCAAGACGTAGGACAGTTTTTTCAGGGTGTGTCCTCATACTCTGGTAAGGAACTGAGCTTCAAGAAGATAATACTTGCAATATTTTTCAAGTGTATGTATTTGTCATGTCAAAGGATTGGTCAGAGCAGTGAGGAACTGCATGTCAGAAAAATTCCTTCTTGTTAGGCTTACCTTGATGAAGGAGCACTGATTCTTGCTGCCTCTGACTTACTTGGCATCCTCTTTGGCATCCACAGCTCTGATGTCTGCGAGACCTCTCCTTCTTTTAGTGCACTTCCACCTCCATCACACACCTGCTGTTCCCCCAGATCTTTTCAGGGTCTTCAGAGGCTTTATCTCTCTGGAGCTCAGGGAATCTTTCAAGCGGGCACCACCAGAGGGCAAAGCGGGATCAGGAACACCCGAGCTGATCCCGGCTGTGTCCTGCAGCCCGGAGTGTGATGGGGCTCGGGACCGGCCGGTCTGCAGCTGCACGCTCACAGCTCACACAGCTCGGTCACCATCGAGACTAATTGCAACCACCAGCCAAAACCCCCTCTCTTCAGCAAGGTCGCAGCATCTCCCAGACATGAAATTAGAGGCCTGGCAGCAAAATTAAACCACAGCTTCACTACCTTGAGACAACCTTGTTCAGTATTTGTGGGGATCCCCAAAATTTTGCTATAAGAAATTAAGGAGAACAACATGAGAAAAACTAAAGGAGTAATTCACATGTTAGATACGTCAACCCTTAATTTTGAATTCATTAGGAGATAACTCTGGTCTAGAAATTTAGAGAGAAAAAAGCATTGCAACTTCTTCTCTAGAAGCTCTATACTGGAGTGACCCTCAAGCCTGGATGCAGTCTCCATTTCAACAAGACACTGTCATCCTGTTCATATGGCACATTTAAAATCATGGTAGGGTAGCCAGCTATCACAAGACAACCCATCCTATTTAAAACTATGATTAGAAGATGCCTTTTACTTGATACTGATGAGAAAACCTTGCAAATATGCATTTATTCCAAAGTATTCAGTCCTCCAAATGTACTTCAAACCATTCATGCACCTGGTCTTTTAAGAGAAGGTCACACTTAAGGAAAATGAAGATTCACCTGCATCTCACTGTACTTCAGACAAAATTCCTATCCAGGGGCTTCACATAAAGGCTGCTTCCCTTCTCTCTTTCTGATCACCGTCTTCCTAAGATTTTACATTTTCTCCTGAGACTCTGTGCTATTCATGCTGAAGAAAATTGGTGATCAGACAAAAACAATTCATGATCAGCACAGTCAATGTAACTCTAGGTGTAATTCTGCAAGTGCAGTGTTTCTCAGGCAGCAGTGCCATCAGTAACTAGCCATTCACAGACAAGTGAGGACAGGGTGTTGAATGCCATGCAAACTTCTCACCTGCTTCTCCAGAGAACCGGCAATTTCCACACCACACTCACATACCCATCACCACAGCTGATTTTCAGTCATAACAGACTTCTACTGACCCAGACACTGGCATATCACCCCTCCAGCTGAGGGTAAGCCAGCTTGTTGGTAGAGCATTTTTTTTCCAGTGAGATATGATCTTGCTGTTCTGCACTGAAGATCCATGCTCAGCAGCAATGAGCACTCCAAAGGCAGAAAGGCAATCCTTCATCCAGCAGAACAGTATCAGAAAGTGGAGCAGATTGATACCCAGATGTGTGGAAAATGCCAGAGTTAACAATCACTGCAAGCAAACAGACTGCTATGTCCACAATCTAGAAAATGATCCACCTGGAACTGGTGAGGGATGCACCCCTCCATTTAAAATCTGTGGATGAAAAGTGTAGTGGTGTCTAATGTCTGGCCTGACTGCACTGAAAATGTGTCCTTGGGATACCTTGCTGGGTGATTTTCTGAAGAAAGACCTCCTGTGAGCTGGTGAATCCCAGTCAGGGCTGGAACTGGAGGACAACAATAGAAACAGACTCCAAGAGACCAAAGCAGTAGAAATCTGCTTTAGAGATACATGATACTGAAAAGCCTGTCCTTTTCTCTTTTGTGCTAGTCACAGGCTTTACCAGAGCCACCTTGGGCAACTTGATCCTCCCTAGCCAGCCTTGACACTTCAACTTCTTGGAGAAGAGATGTCACGCAACAACAGGAGGTTTTAAATCATATCCTCAGCCAATATTGTTATAGCCATCAGGAGGGCTTTTTCCAAAATGCTCTCTTTAACAACAACAAAAACAGTTTTCAATATGTTTTAGGGTGTATGCTAATATAGGGTCACTACTGTTCATGCTAATATTGTACAATACCACTGAAAGTCAAAAATACAGCAATAAAGGTAGGGACTACACCTGCTCTTTTTGTGATAAAGGTATTTAAACTGGGAATAATGCCATTGCACAGCTAAACTATCACTTTCAATGTCTAGAAACAGAACCTGCAAACAATTAATGCTTTAATCTCTGTTATAAATTATATCTTCCAAATTACATTCCTAGCCATTTAAAAATATACCTCTGTCTTTCTGAAAGGAGTCTTATCCTTTAGAAGAATTCCTGTTACCAGATAACACTGGGATTTAATTTTCTTCTTTTTTAATATTTTGTTCTCAAGTGAACTTATGTTTATTATTTTAGCCATACTGTTGTCCATGTATGTATTCCCTTCACCATTTGTGACAAAACAGGCACAGGATTGCTGCACAGAACACTGGAATCAGCAGGAATAAGGTGTTAAGATACTTAGGTTTCTGCAATTTTTTGCATTAAAAGAAGAAATATAAAAATATACAAAAAGCATATCAGATCTCCATGAGACAACTTCATGAAAAGCTAGTGACTTTCAAAGGTTATTTATACACATATAATTGCATAAAGAGAGTGGAATTAGAAAAATATTTTTTCTATCACTGAGTTATAAAAAATAAGATCTCTAAAATAATTTTATATATAATTTTAACATACTATAGAACTATATTTGAGATCCAGAAACTACAAATCAAAATGCCAGTCCTAACTTTTCCCTGAGCTCGCTTCCCCATACAAGTTTAGTTAGCATAGCTAACAACATAAACAGCATGTATTTTTAAGAATCATTCAGAAACATTTAGATCTTTTGACCATGCTATTCGCTTGCTGGAGTAATACCCCTGTCTTCATCTCCTTTGCTATAAAAATATTACAGCCTCTTCATCTCTGCCTCTGAGGCTGCACACAAGCAAGACAGACCTGCATATTTTGCACTTCAAAATATTTCTGCTCTTAAATGTGAATAGTAGTGGAAAAGACCCAGAGAATCTATTTTACCTTTTATCTGTCTCTTCTCCCAATAATGAGAATGTTATTGTTTCCAGCCATCTATAGACAAGTCTTAATGCTGTCAATAAATCAACTTGAATGTTTACATCAAGCCACAAACCTAAAATGCAGGTTCCCACTCTTCTATGCCAAAGGACTGTGATGGCTGTTCCATGTAATTTTTTTTTAAAACTTGCTCAAACTCTACTCTCTCCAAAGAAGCTCCTTCTGCCCCCATCCAGAACACTGCTGTCAGACATAATTTCTCAGCCCTTACCTCACTTAGAATGCCTCTAAACCAAAGTCATAATATGGAAAGTAGAGGAGAGGAAGCAAGATATTTCACTTCACAGTTAGTCTTTCAGAAAGCAGTAAGATCACTTACCATAGTTGGAATACCTTTCCAAAGTAGCCTTCTTTGGGAAAATTTCTTAATTTGTACAGTTTTAGTCACAGAAGGCTGTGAAATACATTTCACAGAGCAAGAAAATTCTATGTTCTTATCACAAAAATAACATAAAAAATTTTACTGCACCTAAAAAATCCTTATCTCTGTAGTCTAATAAACTGTGAGGTCCAAAGCAGTAACTATCAAAACCCCTGATGGAAACATCTCACTCATCCAAAACCAATTCCGGTTGGTCAAAGTTCTCAACAGTTAAGTATCAGCCCTTAAAATGCATTTGCATATTGGTAGCAGAATAGGGTGCAGAAACCAACTGTCATTTAATCGACTTTCTACCCCATACAACAAATGCTGCTGAAAAAGTAGACAAATTCTGTAGGTAACAAAGACCAAAACAGTGGCACACTGTGTGTACACTCTGTGTGCAAGAATTAAACATCAAACAATCAGAACAGAGAAGTCTAGACACTAGTATTATTTCATAACTTCAAAAAGTGACTTTTGTTTATTTTTTCCTTATTATTAAGAGCATCATGAAGTAGTTAATGAAGTTATATTACATTGAACTGGGCGGGGGGTAGTTTTGAACTTCATCTTTTCCCTGCCATGACAGTGCCAATTTATCCAAGACATGTGAAACCTTTCTGTATTCATTACTTTGTTTGTCCATTCTGGAACAGCAGATCTGTAAACAGCTAATTGCTGTATCATACAAGTCTCTAGTATCCTCATGCTGCATCAGTCAAGACCAGGCATTTGTGGCTTTGCAGGCATTCTACTCCAGCCTGCAGCTGATCTCAGAGGATCAGAGAGAGCTATTAAAGTAAATTTCAGAGCCTCCTAGCCATGCTATACTCTAGAGACTTACGAAAGAGCAATCACAACATCTGATATTAACTTTTAAAAATAAATCCTCTTTCTTCTTTTTGACACATTTAAATAGAACGAGCAACTCACCAAGTTCACCTGTTTGTTCTTCATTTGGGCAGCCCACGCTCTGCAGATGAGGTGCTACGAATCCAGCTGCCTTTCCCTCATTCTAGGAGATATAGGAGATGTGGCAGGTTCAAGTCTATCAGCAGAGTGCAACGCTGGTGCATTTCTACAGCAGGGAGGCAGAAAAAGCAGAGGTGGAGGGAGAAAAATCAGCCCTCACAGCAGTTTAAGAGTTCTGGCATGTTGTTATTGCCACAGGTTGCTATGACTGGCTTTAGCTGATCTCCCCTCCTCTGACATCGCTGCCTGTAGAGCTGGGGAGCACAGAGGAAGGCTAATCACTGTGCACCTCAAGCTGTCTCCTGCAGTAAGCCCTGGGGGTTTATCAATACCTGGGGAGGAAAGAAGTTTTGCCACCTGGCATTGGGAATAAAATGATCAATTTCCTAATTCTAGTACTAATGTCAGATTCAAAGCCAAGTGATAATTATCCCAGCTGGTTCGTAAAGCAACCTCTGAATGGCACTGATCATGATTATTAAAACTGGTGTGAAAGGCATTGTGGAATATGAGTTCATTTGGTTTATTTATAAATTAATTTTCCTCTGTTTACATTCATGTTGAATTCAGGAAGGGATAGGAGTTTTTCCCTGTGGGAAGAGGTTCCTCTTTTCCTAGTTGATATAATTACTTTATAGATGCATAAACTGGCAAACCTTTCACACTAATGACAAACTACAATAAAACAGTTGGTGATTACTTAACAATTCGCTTTATTTATTTATGGCTGTATAAATAAAGGCTTGAATCAGCTTTTCCAGTGTCACAGAGAGATGAAGAAGATGCTGTTTTCTAGCATGTTGAGGGGCATGAGCTACCAGACAAAGCACCCCTGCAGCCTGAGCTCTGCTTTCAGACATTGCTTATTGCCCTCAAAATCAACAAACTCATGAAATAATTTCATCTCTTTGTAAGCAGGTGAAGGAGCAGTGAGAAATTCCAAATCACTGTTGGAGGAAGAACAAAATCATTTATTCAAGCTGAAGTTTGCCTGACGGTGCTTACGGAGAGGTATCAGAATATTGAAGTATGTACTTGTAAAAGTACAAGGACAAAAAAATAATACCCTCAGCAGAAACAGTAATAAGAAAGATACTTTTTTCCTATACAATGTATGTGCCTTTATTTAATTTTGCTTCATCAAATATGAAAAAGTTCAGTGACTCAATAAACCCAGACCTGTGATTTTCTGTCACTCTCCAAAACTAGACAAAGTTCCTTAAATACTTCCATTTTTATTTTAATTTTCTAGATACCTTTAGAACCTTGCAGATACTAGGAAGCTCTAAAAACCTTGGGTACAGGTTTTGTACCATTGACTGTGACATTCAGCCAGAAGCACTCTGACCTCTGCTTCCATAGCAATGCTCTCTGTTAGATAACCAATACTTCAGGCTGTGTGCAAATACCTTTTGGCAAGAGCCTCTGTCTGTTCAGAACACACTGTTAAATTGCCCTAATTTAAAATGATCACTGAGACCTTGTGAGGAGGAAAATGTTTCCATCAGTAAGCTGGGTCGCCTGTTATGTAACAAAACCAAATTCCTTTCCTCTGTCTGCTAAAACTTCTCTCCCATCTCACAGCTGTTATCCTAACCACTTCCCTGCAGTGCATGAGTCAAGATTGATGCAGGAGATAAACCAAGAACAAGAAGCAAGCTCAGGTGTCCCAGAGCAGGTACAGAATCTCACTCCCATATGAAGTCTTATTACATCCATGTGCCATAGCATTTGTTTTCCAGTGGCTACCTTAATCACCAGAAATGTTAGGCATCCCAGAAATAGGGAGCAGAATTTCCTGCTCACGTAACACTTGTTCTTGTCCTTGAATATTCCCCCAACCTGTTCCCACTGGGATGTCCCTGGGTTGCCACAGGCACCTACCACTGATTTGCACCCCACAGCAGGAAATATGCATTCATACACATTTGGATTTCTAAGTGTGCATCTCCACAGCACAGAAAGGAGACTAACAGTGCTCCCTGTTTTTAAGGAAATTGTAGACATTACTACATATAATTAAACCCAAACTCTACTTTTTATAACTGTAAGTCAGTCTGGGGGTTTTGCCTTGAAGAAGCAGAAAACTGGGACTGGGTCCATCTAAGAAGTTATTCTGGAGCATGTGTATACACCTCTCTGCAGTTTTGAGTGTAACATTTGAAAGGTCTGATGAAAGTCCCTGTTCACATCAGCATTTTCTTCCTCACTAACTTTGGGTACTCTGTTCTGGGTCAGTTTTCTGTTCTGGGTTAGTTTGTGCTTTCTGGAATAGCTTGCTCTTCTTGGTTAGTTTGCTGTTCTGGGTTAGTTTGCTGTTCTATGTGAACTGACTTTGAACCAATGTCTGAGGTGTACCATTCATAAAGACTTTTCATGCAAAATTGGATTTCAAGTAAGAAATAAAAATCTTCCAGATACAGAAGATCCAGATCTTTTCTACGTTTCAACTATATCTCCTCTCCTCTCCTCTCCTCTCCTCTCCGC
>JAODKT010001744.1:48878559-48894099 GCA_027576195.1 Cossypha heuglini
TCTGGACTTTGCTACTGTTCCCAGATTTGTTGAGATGACCACTGGCAGCTTGGTAACTTACTTATAGGAGTAAGTTACACTCTTTTTTATACTAACATTTTACAAACCTCTGCTTTTCTTGTGTTGTTCAGTGCTGGTTTTTTCAAATTATGCTTGGTATGCAAATGTGCACACACACATTCAAGTCTGATACAACATTTTCTGAGACCTTCACCTGCTGAAATAGCCTTTAATCCACCAGTGTAAGCAGTACAAAACCTTGACATAATCTTGTTAGGTACTCAACTACAGTTAGAAGTATTTGCTTTACAATAATGACATTAATAAAGCTTTTTCCCCCCTCAAAGTCAAATATTAGATTTGAAACTGAAAATACATCTCCTTAATCCTCATGTGCTCAAAGGCACATTCATTGCAAACATGTAACTAAATAGCATGAGATTGGCTGAGTAATTGATTTAGAATGAAAAAAACTTTCAAGAATTCACAAAGCTCGGTCTTCCTTGTCATAGCTTGTACAATTACTGCCAGTGAAAAGTAGCTTTGAAAAGGGTTGCTAGAATATGATTAGTGAACACTCAAAATTGAAGTGGAATATTTCACCTAAGTAAGAGTTCAAAAGTAAAAGATACTAATTCTTTTTTGCTTGCTTATTCCTATATTTGTCTCACTATTTGTTACCAGGTACTCAGCCACTTTATTAATTCTCTAATTTTGAACTTCTTTTTTCTTCTCAGGAGCAAAACTGGCAATGAGGTCAAATGGATTAATACGTTGAGCTGAAAGGCTTTTACAAGGTATTGAGTGCTTTTGCTGAGAAACACCTGACACCAGTTGCTATAGTAATAATTTTCAAGAGAGCCCTGTGTTGATGTTGTTCATATGGGGTAGAAATGCAGAGAGGAAATGAACCACTTTGTTTTTCCATGCACAGGAAGGCCAGCCTGCACAACTGCTAACAAATGAGCAAAAAATGTCACAGATTGGTAGCCATTTGGAGGTGGGTGGAGTGGGAGCTGAGTGGAGAAGAAACAGGTCAGATCCACACCGCAAAGTTGGGGGAAGGTGTAAGTAATGACTATATATACATGTGTTCTAATTATCTCATTAGTTGTCAGGGAAGATACCAAGAAGAGCATTAGAGAAATGTGTTTCAGCTCTCCAGTTTGAACAATGCCTCTTGCTTGAGCATCTCCTTGGACCAGCTCTGCCAGCACCTGACAACCTGATTCAAAGCCTTCACAGCCAAACTTCACATCAGACTTTTTTGCTGGAGACAAAGAGCTGGCAAGCAGGACAAGTTTCCCTGATTGTCTCCCTTCTCCCCATTTCCCCCCACAAACAGTTCCTGTATTTGTTGCCCCTTACTGGCCACTGTCAACTTTCTGATTGTGAAAGAAAGACAATAAAGTGTGCAGTACCACTAAGGGTGTCTTACTGGACTGGTATAAAATTTGCTTTGATGCAGTTTGACTCTGTCAGAACACAAACATTTCATCTTTAACTTCTCCCACACAATGGCATTCATGCAAGCTGTGATGGTGCAGACTCACACTTCTCTTGAAAATCTCCCACTGAGGTGAAGCTTGTGTAAACAGGACAGGTGGAGTTTCAAGAAAAACTGATGTCCAAAATAGTGTTTGGGGTTTTTTTAAGTTAGGTAAAATTTGAGATATGACTACTACTCTTACAATCCAGGAGGTGATCATGCAGTGAGAAATAAAGGTGCTTTCCTTTACAGAGCTCTTGTTTAATGGTGTGACTGGCTGTAAAAGATAAAATATTGGAAAGTAAGGGGGAAAGAAGAGAAACTGGGACTGCACATTGGTGAGGAAACTACTTGTAGGCTTGGGTGTCCTGGACTCCTTGAGGAACCTGGCCAGGAGTTGTGGAGAACCTAAGATAAGTAAAATATTTGTGGGGACACACATGGTTTTGTCAAATATTTTAATTTTTTATCAGCCAGTAAGCTTGTTTATTGTCTGTGTTTCAGCCAAGTTACAGTTGATGCATCTTCATGAGTCTGAGGATCTAATTATGAACCAAGAGCATTTGCAAGCTTTGGGCAAATGACATTAGCTGCTTGCTCTACTCTCATCAATGAGTGCAGCATCATTTTAGCAATATAGATAATTGTAAATGAGAATTATTTTATGCCAGTTTTACTGTCTGTTACTTCATTCAGTGTTACTAAGCTCAGTCTGTTTACACCCGATAATGCCAGTGGTAAGTTAAGGAACACAAAGAACATGAACAATTATGTGCCAGTGCTTTCCAGACTTAGTCTCATAACAGCTACCAAGTGATATTGAAATGCAGGTAAACACAGTTTTTATGCAAAGTTATGGACTGTCACTTCTTTGGCAAAGAAGCATGGAAGAAAGGATCAGAGACAGACTGCACTTATTCAGGCTATAAAAGGGCAGATCCAGAGCTATATCCTGGCTAACCTTAGTGAATATGCTTGTTAAATAGAGACAGCTCTGTCTTGTGTCTTGTAGACACCAAGCTCAGTATAAAATATATTGTTATTTCTGCATATTCCCATAACTTTGCAATGACAGAAGAAAAGGTAATGTTCTAGAGGAAGGTGTGGGTTTATACAAACAAAATAGACAAAACTCAAGTGGATTTATGTAAACAAAATTTCCTGGCTGTTTAATATTTCTCTGGTTCCATGGGATCGTGGAATCACAGAGCAGTCCAGATTGGTAAGGACCTGAAAGGAACACCTGGTCCAATATTTGTGGGAAAAGGAAGCTATGTGAGATTATAGGCATTATGACAGCCTCCAGCATTGGGGATTCACCACATACCCAGGGAAGTTGTTCCAGTGATGGGCTGTCCTCACTGTGAACAATTTCTTCCGTCACTATGAAATCTCTCCCAGTGTAAATGCCATTGCCTCATGCCTTCTCCCTGTGCCTGCTTATGAAGAAAGCTTCCATTCTCTTTGTATTCACCCTTTAAGTATTTGAATACTGTGATGTGGACTCCATGAGCAGTCTTTTCTCCAGGAAGAAAAGACAAAACTCCTTCAGCTTTTCCTCAGGGAAGGTTCCTTTGCCCTTTGATCATCTTCATAGCCTTCTTTGACCCTCTCCAGTCCTTCTGCATCTTTCTTGATCTTTGGGGCAGAGGACTACATGCAATAGTCCAGGTGAAGCCTGACAAGCACTGAGAAGAGTGGGATGATCCTGTCTCTGTCTCCAGCAATGTCCCAGGGGATGCAGCCCAGAACTTGATTTGCCTTGGTTGCTGTAGTTGTGCACTGTCAGCCAACACCTAAGCAGAATTAGGGCAAGGTTTGATGTCAGTACTGACTGTAGAATGGCTCTTGTAGGATACACACTTCCTCTTATATATGTGTGTGTATATACATATATATATCTTATATATACTTATATATATACCTTATGTACTTTAAGAACATTAACCATCACATACAATACAGAAGTTTAAGCATTCCAAATCCCACTAGTCAACAGTTCATCCAATTCCAAATCTTGGCTCTCACAGTAAAAGAAAAGAGCTGTAAAAAAAAAGAAGGGCCAATTAAATTTATTTGTCCTTGTAAAGAAGGTCTTTACAGCATAAATATATTTTTATTATTACATTTACCCTCCAGTGAATAAAAATACATGGTACGTAGGTAGAAAATTGTCTTCCTGTCTGTTGTGAATTTTCAATTTTCAAAATTTCTATTCCAATTTCAGACAAGAGTTTGATTTCTGATTGTTATTGGAAAGACTAAACAATTGCCCTGATTATTTGGTCTAGGTTTCAGCATGTTTTATGTAATTAGGCTGATATTTTCACCATGAAAAATTCCCTCAGATCTTGCCAGTGGATTCTGCTGGTTTCAGAACTCTTTTTTTAAGGATTCTTTCAACGCCAAATTATTCAGAATATTTTATCTTTGACCACCGATACAGTTTTCCCATTGTTGATAAACTTTCATACATTGCCAAATAACAGCCTGAAGAACACAAACTGTGAATTTTATTTGTAAGCATTCCAAGGATATAAGGGATGAAATAAGCATTGAAAATCAGACAAGAAAACATTGGAATATCTCACAGCATTATTGATTCCCTGGGACAGTGTAGGCGTTCTGGATTGCTGACACGTTTTTTAAGAGATATAAGTATTTCTAACTAATCTGATTTTTCTATCTGTATATCTGTAGACAAGGAAGTAGTACAAAGAGAACTGTAATAACAATTAAATTATTTTTTTGACAGCTTTTTTGTGACACTTTGCCTCCTTTTTTTTTTTTTTTTCTGCTTTAGTTGCTTGGTTTAGCTAAAAAAATAGTAAAATAGTCTCCCTTCAGGTTTCTATACTTTCCTGAAACAACCTAATCCGTTCCCTGATTCTCTTCTTCCTTTACACAAAACAAGAACAAAAACAATTTTATTAAATTCAAAGGATACAAAGACCTCGTGATTCTCATCTTCAGCTGTTGTTTGTCAGGTTTCTTTTAGTTTAACTTAAGTCTTTGAATATGAACTGGAGATCTTCTGATGGTAACAAAACTTAATTTTGTATCGTATCTCTTGTTTCTAAACTGCTTTGCAGTCTGTCTGTCTCATTTCGTGTGCCCACATACAAACACAGAGCATCAGCCATCTCCAGTGGGAGGGTGACAGCCACACAAGCCCACTGGTAGCCAGCCAATGCACTGCATGGCAGTGGCAAATGGGAACATTGGCCAGGGTGCCACATCAAACTCTCCTCTGCAGCGTATCCCACAAGATTTTCAACACCCAGGAGGAGCAGGTGTCTTAATTTCTGATCATTAAAGAAAAGGACCATGCCAAGAACATGACTTAGTGGAAGGAGAGGCAAGAACAACTTGTCAATAGCCTGGGCTAGCAGTCCTCCAGAAGTGAGACAAGGCAAATAATTGGAGCATAAAAGCCTTCACTCTGCCCTTGGTGAACACTCTAAGAGGACCAAACCTGTGAGGAAGCCATCACCATAAGGTACAGCAGGAGACAGACAGATTTGCAACCTACGTGACGGTGCTTCAAGAGCCCCAGAATTCAAAAGCTGCCTCAAAAATCTAACTCTGGCACAGCCACGGAAAGGACAGCTATATGCAACCAATGCTAATGTTCCTCAGGATTGGATTTCATGCTCCTGCACGACTGACATTAAGCAGCTGGCCTACAGCGTACACTAACATGCTGTGAGTGTTCCCAGCAGAGGGTCCAATCCTCCATGGTAACGCTCTTCAGGGAGCTCTGGAAATGCTTTAATTATTAAAATGAATAATTCCTACCAACACATTTAATTGGAAAATATTACATGTTTAAATGGGCACTAATGGAAGGGCTCTGAAAAATCTGACTGTATAATAGAGTATGCTGTTTGAAGTGAATTTTAGCAATATTTTTTCAGCTAATAACACCATGCATTATTTATCCTCTCTCTTTTTAATCCTATCTGATAGCTCATACGAAGAAGGAATCACTGGAACCTCAGAAATGAAATGCAAATCTGTGAATTGCCCCCTACGAGCTTAACCTGCCATCACTAGCTCATCCTCCTTCCTTGCTTCCTGTCTTCTGGCTTCCAAGGAAATATTTCAATTAATTTACTGCTGCAGGACAAACTAACCCCCCTGTTTCTGCCTCAGGGCTGGTAGGACTGTGCAGGACTGACCAATTACAGGAACACTTGTTACCACAGCGTGACAGAGGTGGGACATAATCAAAGGCAAGAGAAGGCCAAGGTGAATGTGGGAGCCACAGGGGAGGAGGGCAGAAAAGAAGGTTTCAGGACATAGGTATCAGCCACACAGAGGAAGCAAGGATAGGTGTGAACAAGGATAACCAGAAGAATAATCAAATATCTGCAAAGAGGTTGCTAGCTGAAGCTCTCAAGGCAGGGGTTTGGATCTTTAAGCCCTGGTCATTCTGAGATTCTATGATTATGTGAAATATACAGCTTCACAGCTAGACTTATCTAAGCTATTGAATTTGTATTCTGTCATGAGAGAGTGGGACTCAAAGAAGGATTTATGCCTCCAGATTAAGTTCTGCCAAGCCCAGAGCCCACGGTAAGCCTTTCCAAAGGGAAAGGACCCACTGGATGTACAGCCTTGTAAAGCAATTGCACTGTCAGATTTTGCCTGATCTAATGTTTCAAAAACAGTCTTCATATGTCTTGGAATTTTTTTTCTCCCTTGGAATGTAATTGTTACCTTCTGGGTATAAGCATGGTGGAAAAATCAGGAAGTCACTTTTACCTCAAAGTTACCTTCTCTCCCTCAAAGTCTAATGGAAACATAAAGAGATGCAGGAAAGGGGTATTCAAAAGAGATGTTGTCAGAAAAAAGAATTGTCAACAGTAGAGGGGAAGTCAGAGAACATTTTCTACTAAATAAAACTTCGATTTGAAAATGGTATCTTATATTAACTGGCTCTGAGCAGGACCTATAGACACCAGTGCAAACTTGTTTTGTCACCTGGGTTCTGAAATAAGCAATCTCAATACTTTTTGAGCTCTTGCTCCTCATCTCAAACCAGACCATTAATTCACACATTTTTTTCTGCTTGTTGTGACACTAAAACAAGATTGGGGGGGCCTCTTATTTGTTGCAAATACAGCACATGTCAGGCCTGTCTTTTTTCTGTCTTTTTTTTGTTCTCTCTGTGCATATTCGTTAGTGCTGGAAGTAATGAACTTTCCTGTGCAGCTGTTGAAGAGTTTGCACTTCTGGATTCCAAAAAGTGGTATCTTCTCTGCCCAAAAGGTCCAGCATAGCACAGCAAGGGTGGGAGGGGAGCCAGCTACGCTCTACTGCACTTTGCAGCACGGACACATTGGGCCTGTTTGGGATTACAATATTCAATGGTGTCTCACTATTGGCAGCAGCTACCAAACAGACCTGCTGCAGCTCACAGATGAAATTCTGAGATTACCACCACCCCACCATTTCCCTCAGATTTGATTCCACTGGAGCACTGTATCTCCTCTGCAGTTTGGCTATTTTTATCAATAGCTCCCTTGAATTTGTGTCTTCTGCCTAACTTCTTTGTTTAATGTTTAAGGTGCTGTGGTTCCTTAAGTAAACAGCTTGCACACCGGAATCTCTTCAGAAGTGGCTGCTTCTGCTGAGTCAGACATCAAAATCCAGCCTCTGGCAAGGAGTCCGTGACACATGGACAAAGCTGTGCTCAATCCAGCCCTTGGGTGTAATTTGAAGCTCTGATTAACTCAATTATAACAAATTTCATCAACTCTCAACACATTTGAAAAGAAAAATGAAACAAGGGAAAAAAATAAACCCAGGATATTTTCAAGAGGAGAAAAATAAGTGAGGGTGCAATAATGGCTTCAATACAAAAAGACCTAAGTTTCTGCAGACGCTTTGAGTGCTTGCAAGCTCCTGGACCATAGTAAAACAGGAGCTGAACACACAGCTATTCTCCACAAGGAGAATTTCTACAGAACCTTTGAGCTTGCTGGAAGATAAATGTGAGTAAAGAGAAGCAAATGAAAGCTGTATTATCCTGTGTGTTCATACCCCATTTCCCTACCCACGTGGTGACCTGTCTTGCCAATTCTGGAAAGCTAGTTTTTTCTTCAGGCCTCAAGAGATACAAAAGACACAGGCTTTTGGCTCTGCTTGTTGCTCTTGGGAAGTTTCAACATATACATTTAATTTTCTTCATCATACAGCCAGGTTCTGAAGTGTATCAGATGTAGCGTGCACAAAACCCCATATATTGCAATCCTGTTAAGAATGGATTTGGTCAAAACAATTTTGTTTAGCAAGCCTAAAACTCAGCAGGAATTTCCACACGAAAGATACTGCTCTAGAAACACTCATTAAAAAAAAGGCACAAAAAATGCGAAATTACCTAATGCAGGCAAAACTATTTTCATGCTCCATGAATGTATGATTACAGATAGAGAAATGTTTTAATGGTTGTTGGGAGAAAAGCACTAAACCAGGAGGACTTGGAGAGGAGGAGGGAAAAGTTTAGCTCAAAGTGACCTTGCAGCTGGGAATGCAAAAAATGTCGGTATGAAAAACGCCATTTATTATGCTTAATGTTGTTCATCCTCTACCTGCAGGGAGCCCGTGTCCCCAGGGAACAGGAGCCTGTGTTCCCAGGGAACACGAGCCTGTGTCCCCATCCAGCATTGTTAACGAGGTAATGACATCAATCTACTCTCAGCATTTTGGCTGTGATTTGATGTTGCCTTTGGTTACCTGTATGTGTTCATTCACACAATGTTATAGGTTAATAGGAATAAATAACTTTCAGTTAAGACAGTTTTGAATATGGTGTTCTTACAGAGCCAGAAAGCTAAAATAATGCTTGCTGTCCAGCAACATCTCTTTTCATATGAAATCCCAGTTTCCAGTAGTCACACAGAGCTAAAACTCTGCAACTAGCATATAGCTCGTATCTATAATGAAAATCAAAAAGCAAAATCCCTGCAACAGGACAGCACATTTAAATTACATGCCAGTGAAGCAGAAATTAATTTAGATGTGATGAATATCCTTCTCTCTTCTTTTATCTTTGATGTTCTAGAGCCAGGAAGGTCTTGAAAGCAAGGCCTGGTCAGGATCTGGGCCAAAAGATTCTATGTTTTGACATTTTAAACTTGACAAGAAAAGTAAATATGAAGTAACTAAGCTGAAATTCATTTTATTTCCCAAGTTAAACGTATTACAGTATTTCCAGTTGCCTACTCAATATATGTATGCAAAGAAAAGCAGGGCTGAGTGTTTAGATAAGGTACTGTGGTTGCACTCTGAAGATGAGGCAAGACTTGTATCCTTGCTATTTTAAAAAGAAAATGCTAGCTAGGCAAGCTTTTACAGAGAAGAGGCTGTGTAGAGACCTGAGACTAAAATTGCCATTAGGTTTGGAGAAGTTCAAAATTAAACAGGAAAATCCTTATGTTCAATCTTGAGTGAATTAAAAAAAAAAAAAAACGACAACAACAACAACAAAAATATAAAACCCATTGTGGGAGGCTTGTTGTACAGTAATATAGTTTTACAAAAGCTATAACAAACCAGTCTTCCTGGGGATTGCAAAGGTGGTGGTGATGTTGTTGACAGAAAAATGAGAAGGATTTTTGAAGGTTTTTTACACTTAGATTGTCTCAGCTTGACAGTTTGATTTCTCAAGTTCAAAGGAAATCATATCAATATTGACATATGCCTTTTGCCATCCCTTTATCTTTGGCTTGAGGCTGACAAGCCATCTCATCATGTCATTGCACAGCCCCTGCCAAGTGCTCACTCTGCTCCAGGAGGGAAAGAGCTCTCTAACTTACTCTGAACAGTTTTAGATGACAGGAAGAAAATGCAAACAGGTGTACTGAAAGGTCAGAGCTTTGTTATGGTTCTAAAAACCAGCACTGCATTCTTGCTGTTCAGCTGTTTAACCTACCCTGAAATCTGGGGAATGCTTTTTGTATCATCAGGAAGCCACACCGATTTTCTTAGTATCTAAACAAAACACCCTTGACATTTGTTCTAGCTTGCAAGCTCTCGTTATTCAAAAATATGTAAGTATGGCAAAGAGAAATGCATTTCTTAGTCTTTTTTTGACCTCTGTGGGACAAGCTGATGGATCCATTAAATGGTAAATACTTCTTCCTCACATGGCCTTAAACTGCCTGTCCCTCAACGTGAGCTTGCACTTATATTAGTTTCAGTGAAAACTCCAGGCCACTACCCTGTCCCCTTCTTTCTTTAAGGTTAGTGAAAATATTCCAGCTGGGATTTATTTTAAAGGTGTGTCCTTTTTCACAAAAAAATGCAGCAATCTTAGGCAAACAGAAGAACAGCAGGCAAGAGGAATTCTTTAGCTAGCCAATGTTCCATATTTTATTTTCCAACAGAGAAACTTAACAATCACCCATTGTGTTAGAAAGCCACATGATGATAATATAAATTCACTGATGCAAACCAAAGAGCTACAAACCTTTCTAAATCAACATAAACATGTCCCCAAATCTGCGTGTAGACCAGCCGACGGGCGTTCCCTCTGTTTTCCTGGGAGCCTTGCCCAAGGCTGGTTGTGCTCAGAGCCACGGGTGAGTGTGAAAGATCAGAGCAGAGCTGGGGCTCACTGCAGCAAGGCACCAGCCACCCTCCTCAGCCAGAGGGTCTGGCTTCCTTAGCTAATGACAGCTGAACCATTCCTCCAGCTACACACTCATACTGCCGTACGGGAACAGAATGCCGCCCGTGCACACTGTGTGTCCCACAGAGGTTGTGGTGACATTTCAGGAACCTCCAGGCCTCTTCTCAGAACACTGCTCTAGTCTAGGAGTCTCTATTGTTGCAGCATAACTAGTCTGGAGGCTCAGGGCAGGGTGTGCTGCTGAAGAGCCCAGGGTCTAGGTCTTGTAAGGCCCATCTCCAGGCTGTGACCAGCGTACTCCTGTGTTTTATGGAGAAAATCATTACACACTTCTCTGCTTCCAGCTCTCCATCAATAAAGTGAAGGGTAAAAAAATCAAACTTACAAAGGGAGGATTAAGATTTAGTAATTTGTATACAAAATTGTGTATAAGATGTGCACTAAAGATTGCTATGTTTGGTCTATTTGTAATCATGCAGGAACGAGCACACATACTGAGGAAACTGAGCCACCCAATATACTTCAATGCATTTTGTATTGGAAGGTGTTGAAACATTAAAGGGCACTTATTGCACAAACTCTTCCACATAGAAATAAGAGGTCTGAACCAATTATTCATACTACATGCCTTCCTTTGTATCCCAACACCATATACACATTCCACTTCCTTGTCTATAGAGTGCTTGATTCTAATAAGATCAGAGTAAGCAATCAAAATAATCAAAGTAATACATTTGATATTGCAATTATCAAAATAATAGTCTTGTGGATGGTCCATAACACAAAACACTTTGAAAATTAGATTGAAGGTGTTAGGTGTCTTGAACTGTTTGAATAGTGAGGAAAGCAGTGTGTTTCCCTTTTTACTGGGATTTTACCTTTGATTTATTTTTATTTTATTTATAAAGGAAAAAATGACCCTTTTAATTATCAAAAAATGGAAATTGCTCAATGCAGGTTTGAATTTCATCATGCAAATATTTTTCCTAATTATAGGAGCTCTGTAGATTCTTAGTGCTTTCAGGTGAAGAAGATGAGATGCACAAGGACTACTTATTCTACAGACTCTACTTCTGATGTATTTTGTGACTGCATAAAATATTTTTTTTACCAACACTAGCATGGAAGTAGTGTTGCTTTATAAAGTAATTTTAAATTCTTCAAATAAAATGTGTACATTAAAAGAACAAAAACAAAATAGCTTGTGTTACCCAAAAAACCCTATCCGGGCTGCTCTCTCATTTGACTCTGGAAAATTAAATTCTGTTTTCACTTCTGAACAGAGCCAGAGCTTTGTTTTGGTCGAATACTTCATTTTTCCATCTACATAATGAGTAGAAAATACAGTCCCTAGAACAGGCAATATGAGTCACTCATGATCTTTCACTTTTTTTCATTCTTTTAAAATCAGAAATTCATTTGCAAAGCTCATCTTGTTTTGTTTTAGCATGTATAGAATTTATCTTTTAAACGGAGATGAGTCTGGACCAAGATTTAAGGAGCCAGCTAAATGGCATGCCGGTTTTTAATGGCAGACACACACAGACTCTTACATCCAGACCTCCAGAAAGATACCACAGCATTTTCAAACCCTATGGTTTGCCATGGCGTGGCAGAAGGGAATACTGCCCTTAGCTGAGACAAGAAAAGCAGCTGTCCTAACCCACCGCCGGTGGGCTGGCACTATTTGGGATGCATCCCTCAAGGAATCCCAGATGCGCATGTCTTACTGCTCATCTGCTCTCAGAACAATGTTTCTCAATATCATAACTGAGAGGACAAAATGTTAGTAGAGTTTTTCATTTAAGCTTGAAATTATTAGTTGGAGATTGATGGAAAAACTTACTTGATAGAGGATTCATTAAAAAATTAGGCTACTACTCAGTTTGTCATTTAGCAATATCAGAATGGCTTTTAAAAAATATCATTCTGTACACTAATTACAGGTACTTGCCTAGTTCTGTAGAGAGTCAATCAATTTTTTTTTTTTTAATTTTTTTTTTTTATTTTAAGAACCTTCCCTGACACTACTTTATGACCATGGAGGACTTGGAAAAGTCAGTCATCGAGCAGAAGGTGTCTGGGGTATCAGAATCACCCTGCACATATGCAATAAAGGTCACGAAGATCACTCTTTTATTTAACCATGCTAGAATGTGTGGCTTCTGTGAGTTCCATGATGCATCTCTCTCATTTTTTTCCCTCTACTTGTACTTTAATAGTGTGATAAGAGATCCACTATGTCATAAACATGCTATGCTTACAAATGTTTACATAGTTTCTTTTGCATTTGTGGGTTCTGCTGATTAAATGATCAGAGAAAAGTGAAGATTAATTGTCGATTGGAATTGGTTTGGCCTTCTCCAGCATCTAGCCACAGGATAGAGGGTACTTCTGGCACTGCAGATAATGTAGAATAAAACCCCAAAACAGAAAACTAGATCATGCCATTGAACATACAGTTAATTTGCGCCAAAAATCAGCTGACAGAAGAGGACAAAGAGTTGGATCCACAATAAGGATCCCCTAACAGAGTATTCTATATAAAATTGTCATCAATCTGGAAATGTTTTAATGCATAGAGAAATATATCAGACATTTGTCTTCAGATGTTTCCATTTTATACTTCATTTATTTTCAAAATGCCACCTTTTTTGTTCCACAATGACTGTAGATCCCTTCTGCTATCCATAAAACTGCTTAAGATGGCTAATGAAACATCCAGACAGAGACAAAGAATTGAAACAAGCATGCCACGTGGAAAAGCCAGGAAGTCAGATCAGACCTTCAGAGCTCTGCAGAAAACAAACCATCATTAGAGGGTGTGAGCAAAGTGATGGAACAGTGAAGATGTGCAGGCTGCACCACAAAGCCTCTTGTCCCCTCCCAAGGAAACATGAAACACATGCTTTTCTATTCAAAGAATACCTCTACAGGAAGAGAAACTTCCATCTCCAAAGATTTCTTGAAAGACAGCAAACACTTTTTGCTCTCACCTTGACTCACAAGTGGGCTGTGTTCCACATAGTTAATGCTTTCCTTCTCCCAAAATTATTCACCATTCTCCACAAACTTTGCCTTATTCCTGTACCTAGACTACTATGACTGCTTCATTTCCAGTATTTTTGTTGGAGTCAGTGTTCAGGGGTCTCTCTGAATTCTTCAGGAAGAAATCTGAGTGCAGGGATTGAATAAGTCTTAGAGTGAGTTCTGTTTTTAGTAAGTAAAAGGTCTGGATTCCACAGTAGTAGCTTGTGTTCTACTGAAGGTTGAAACCTTTTGGTATCTCCAGTAGAGGCTCCAGAACAACAGTTGTAGACAGGACTTGGACATAATAGAGTTATAGTAAGAATATTGCTGACATTTCTTAGATGGAACAAGATAGATTCTATGCGCAGTGTTATACGTAACATGGTAAGCTAAGAAACTAGAATTCTAATAGGCTAAAGAGTAGTGGTCTGAGCTTGCACCTTAGCTTGTTGGAAAAATGCTATATAAGAGTATGTATTGGGAGAGTTGTTGCTTTTATCCATTTGGCTTTCAGCCATTCTAGCTTTTAGCCACAGGCTTTTAGCTATTGGCTTTTGCCAGGGCTTCTAGCCATTCACTTATTGCTTATTGCTACTGCTTTTGCCATTGCTTGCCATTGCTTTTGCTATTGCCTGTTGAGACTGATGTGCTTTGTAATAAGATGTGCTTTGTAATAAATAACGTTTTTAACTGTTAGGTGCTTTGCTTATTTAAGTTACCCGACAAGTAAGAGCCTGAGAGCTCAGAGCAGGAGCCCACAGAGCTCCGGGAGTTAGGTGCCTGTAGAGAACCTGGGGGCCAGAAAGAACCCCCACATCTGTTGCCACATCTGATGCTACCACTGATGACCTGTGGCTGATGCCCACAATTTTCTTTCTAGTGGTTGATATCTTCAGGAAACCAAAACTTTCTTGTGCATAAGATGCAGCTGTGATTATCAGCATGCTGTGAATTAGAATAAGGCAGTGGATGCTGATTGTGAAACAGTAGATGCAGCTTTTCAGATGTTGTTAAATTACTTTAAAAGAGAGAGAAAAATAATCCAAAACAAAGGAAGTTTATCCATGGAGGAACTGGACTGCCAATATAACAGATTTAATGCTTATGCATGAAACATTTATTAATGGATCTTTCACCACATATTCAAGTCCACATAAAAATTAGTATTACCTAAAAACCTCATTACTTTAATTAGAGTGAAAAGTTCTAAGAGCCATGGGCATGGTAGCAATTCCTGATATTTAAAACTACTAGGAAAAAAAAAATTGGGAACTTTTGATTTATGCTTCATCTTTGAAACCGTCCATGTTCCAGCTGCCTGATCTTCTTCCTGAGGTAAAGCTGTAAGTCTACCTTCCAGTCAGACCAAATGGACACTGTCATGTGTATGTCACAATTCTCTCTTCACCAAAACCCTCAAATTATATCATTAGTTTCCAAAATACTTCTAAGACTGAGCCAGAAGACTGCAATGAGCTGTACAGTTTAAGCATCCTGCGGCATAAATATGTTCAGGTTATCTAAAATGATAGTTCAATAATTTCTGCAAAGGTGCCAGGTTTTCAGAGGGTTTCTCTAGCTGCACTGCAAAACTTTTAAGACATATATTTGTACTCAAGGAAAAAATCTGAAGAGTCAGACACATCAGACATATGTTTCTGTGTGTAATTTTTCATTTATATAAAAACAGGTTGCTACACCAACCAATTAAGATTAACCTACCAAAATTTAAACAAAATTATTCTTACAAAAATATTCTTTCTACCACTGAATAGCAAAAGATTAAAGTACTAATTTTTAAAGCACTCTAACAGATATGAAGGAACACACAGAAATAGATAAGATGTCCTCAAAGGACAAAGAGCAGAGCATTGCTACAAAGAAAAACCTGATAAATCTAGCTAGTGAGGGCAGCAGCTCAGCATGTAATTTAACTAGATAACAAGTTTGAATGTGACAGATTTCCAATGGATCCACTTTAATTTGGTTCAAAAATCTGTATTTTTTTTGCAGGCACAGCAAAAACATGCCATACAAATATAGTATATTTATAATTCATATAAAATTTTAGTAAAACCTCTCACAAAGTGGTCAAGAAAAACCTCTTCACAACAGTGGGAGAAAGTTGCTGTACAAAATGCCTTCAAACTGATTTCCATGCACAAAAACATGTTGGCAGGGTCTGTAGCTGGTGACATTTAATGACTCTAATGGTCAAGGCTACATTCAGAGGAAAATTAGGCACATAAAGGAGCATGGGGGGCACAGGGAGCAAAAGTGCTGTGGTGTCCTCAGAGAAGCATCCTCCCGGGTGTGGGTGACCTTCCTCCCTCGTACAGCAGGTGATTTACCTCAAAACTGTTTCCCATACTAACTCTGCAGG
>JAODKT010001744.1:48894109-48949852 GCA_027576195.1 Cossypha heuglini
ACATTGCTCTTCCCAGCAGAGACAACATAGGTGAGACTAAGGGCTCCACCTAAAATGGCTGTTCAAGATCACTGTCCTACAATTACTACACTGCTGATGTCCAGGTGTTGGAAAGACAAATTACTTGTTGATAGAATGTCCTTGTTAAAAAGCTTAGGGCTTGACACGCTTCAGTGATCTCAGACCTAGGTGGGAGTTAACAAAGCTTTGGAAGAAGGATGTATCAATCATACCAGGCACAAAGAAAGCAGAATTTACAGGCCACAAGGACATTTGGCAGAGCTCTGTTGAGCTTTGTGCTGGTGTGTTACTGGGTGTCCTTGCTTTCCAAATGAAAGCCAGAGCAGCAGCTGCAGGGTAGGGAAATAGAGGAATTAATCTCATCCCACCAGCAACCACTCCCCAGGAAAATCTGCTACAACAACATCACAGAGCTGGCAATGGGCAAGGCCGTGAGACCCACAGCACAGCAACAGCATTGTGGCCACAATACAGAGAAAATACTGCAGTTTTCTCCTGGCAAAAAAGTAGCCGCCAGCACTCCTGCTGGAACATAAAAACTCCAATTGCAAAGCAAGAACAACTACCTGAGAATAAAGTAGCGCATGTCAAAATTGATGCCTTTTGCACCAAAAGGTTTTTTCAAAATGTAATAACTTCATCAGATCCTGATAGTACTAAACAGGGTAATTGGAACAACTGCCCATGGAAGTGGTCCCAGCACTAAGCCTGACCAAGCCCAAGGAGCACATGGATGCTCTGGGTCACGTGGTTTAGTTCTAGGTAATTCTCTGAGGAGCAGGCAGTGGGACTCAATAGGACTTGTGGGTCCCTTCAAAGATCTTCTGTGATTCTATGACTCTGTGAACATGCCTGGAATCAGCATCGCAGGGTAGCAAAGCTGGGTCTTGAGGTAAACATAGTCTGCTGCTCTTGGCTCTCAACTGTGTTTGAGGGCATTTATAATACAGTGCTGCCTGCTGGGCTAAACATGTGCTTGGATTGTAAACTAGTGGGTTTGAATGACATACGTTTATAGGCAGCTGCTCTTGGCCTGACTCAAGATTTTACTCTCATTACCACAGCACTCTTTTCAGGTCAATGTTTCCAAGCTTAAGCACAAAGACAATTCTTTGCTTCAACCAATATCCATCTCAACAAGCTTTCATAAAGATTTGATGGCCCTGTAACCTGCTTCGACTGAGAGAAGCAGAAGTCCTTTTGGAGAACCAAGTCATATTAAATCACAACATCCAGGGCCTGTCAACATTTACTAGCACCTCAGCATAAAGAAAACAGGTATAGTACAAAAATTTGCAACAAGAAAGCAGTGCTGAGCTGGCTAACAAAAAAATCTGCATCAAAGATGGGAAGATGGAGAAGCCCAGAATGAAATCAAAAAAATTTGCTGTATTTCTGCACAAATTCAAAAGCAATACCACAGCCAGTGTTAAATGTGAGGTGATAAATTATCTTCACAGGTATCAGATCTAAATTAGGTAAAATTGATTATTAAATGAATAATTACAATCTAGTAACATGCTTGTATCACTTTTAAATCAAAACCTAATCAAAACCATGCTCAGAGAGTCCTCAATATTTCTGAAGGGAAGAGCACTAAGCTCAGAATGGAGCCATTTAAACCATTTGCAAGGCAAGAATCAAATAGGCTTGATGGTTTAAATTAAATAGTTTATCCAGAGCCTTTAGTCTAACTAGCATGATTGATATGTACACTGGGAGAGAGACTGCCCCCACAAGGAGCATGTAAGGAAACTAAGGAAATGGGCAGAGGAAAGGGCCTGATGGGGAACAAGTGATGAACCAGACAATATTCCTCTTTCCTGGCATCCTCATCTTAGTCTCCCTGCCCTCTCTTCCACCCTGCAGAGTCTCCTTTGCCAACCAATGGCCACTGCAGAAGTGTGCCACAAGTGTGTGGATGAGGTTGGCTCTCAGAAATCTGCTCAGCCACAGGGTACTCCTGCCCTGGGGAGATCTGGACATCCTGCTCTGGCTCTGGGACAACCACTTCCACTGCCAGCCACAGCTGTCCATGGCCACTGTGAGCAGTGCTGTTTCCCCCACTCCTGCTTATGGCCCCCCCAATTGCTCCTGATGGGGCCACTCAAACCTGCACGTGTGTTTCCCATGTCTGCAGTACCTGCTCTGCATCACAGCTTCTCATCTTCAATACTGCCCCCTCTCAGACCAGCTCTTCATCTAGGACACACCTCCATGAAATGCAACTATAGCAAACTCATTTTTTGCTGCACTCTGCTGCAGCCTGACAGGGCATAGCTGAGCTTTCACAGGGACAATTTGCATTTTTATCCACAAGAAATAAAAGGGGATGACCTTACATTACTGAACTACTCTTTACACTGGCAGACTGAAGTTCTAACTCATTTTTGTTGCAATTAATGTGCTACAAATGACTAGAATTCTATTGAAATTTTTTGTTCATTTTTGGTTTTTTTTCAAATCTATAGATATAAATGACAGCATGGCTATATGAAGTCTATCTTCACATGAAGGGAGTATTTATGCCAGTCATGCCATAGTTTATTCTCATCACTCTGGTCATCACCTGTTTCTTTTCAAGCCAGTACAAATGCACAGTGTATCTCTTTTCCTCCTTTTTCTCACATAATGTTAAATCATTTTAATCTGAAAAAGTTAAACATTTAACCTTATTTTCCATGCTTCCAATTTTATACAAGCTGGGGGTGACAAGTAAAAGGCAGTGTAGGATCTCTTTTTGTATTTTATAAGACAAAAAGAATGAATAGTAAGTGGCAGCTGTATTGTAAATGTCAGTGTGCAAATGCAGCACTGCTTTCTTAGAGACCTGCACTACCTACAGGCTCACAAAAAGACACCAGAGAGAGGCTTTTAAACACACTGGGAATGGCATCATTTAGCATCACAAATAGGGGTAAGTATACATTTTAAATTGCTTGGTTTGGCCATGCAGGGCAGAATGGCCACAGAGGTTATTTCTGTGGGGCAGTGGGGGACAAATGGAGTCACACAGTAAAAGACATCAATCTTGTGAAAGCAAGATTGGCAACATGTCAAATGAAAAGCACAAGTAGAAAAAACAGGCACTGTTCTCACATTGTCACTGAGGATCCTGTTAGCCTCAGATGTCATGTTTACCTCCAAATCAAAGACATAAAAAAATTCAGACAAATTGTACTACTGCTACTCTTCCTGTGGGTGGAATAGGAACAATAATTAGATAGAGGTCACTGTTGTTTGACTTGTACAAACAGGTAGATTTGTTATTTAGTGCATTTTGAAGAAAAGCTTGTCTCATTAGAAGGATCCTGCTGACAGCCTCTTGTTAAGGCAACCTGTCAACAAGATGATGGGCAAATATGCCATAAACTTTTGCTAAGAAACTGTGCATAACTATTGTGTTTATCAGCTGTATTGCATATCCATGAGGCTAGAAAAGTTTCTCAGGACACCTGACTCCAGCAGGGCAGGACGCTACCACACAGCCCCCAGGAAAGCCCTGTTTCTGTATTACCTGTTTCCAGTACTGGCATTAGAGACCTGTAAACCACAAAGAGCCTCCCAAGGTCTCTCCCAACCTTCCCAAGGTCCCATTCTACAAGCCCTGTATAAAGGATCAGGACAAACACCAGCAGGACAACCACATGGAGTGGATCATGTGCAACAGAAAATAATAAGTGTCTAGCACCACAGCACCCTGCAGAACCCAGGATGAAAAACCTGATGCCTAAAACACAAGGGTGCTCGTGTTTCTGTTTTGCAAAAGTATAATGTTTAATCCAGAGAGGAAGGGAAAAAGGAGGGTCATTCTTAAAAAGCAAGTTGTTTTTCCTCAGACGTATGCTACCATCAAAACCAAATGGAAATACCTTGAATAAGATTTCCTATTTGGAGAGCTCAAAGTAGTCCTGCCAAGTCATGTATGAGCTGTGAGAAACACAAATATCACTTTGAATAAAATAGCATTAAATAAGTTTTGGACAGGAGCGACTCAATGCAGAAAAATTCAAGGAAGGTTTTACTAGCCTGTATTAGTTTCTTTTTGCTATTCTGACCTCAGGTTTTCATACAAATATACTCATACGGTCCTGAAAGATTTGACTGACTTATCTCTTAGGGAATATTATCAGCTACCTAAACGGTATGAATATGAAAAATCTCTATTGCTAGCCTTTCACTGGCACTTTTTGTGTAGCAGCTGAATGAATAGGATCAGTCAAAGTGCAGCTGATAGCAACACCTTTGCTTCCTATTCACACAGCAGCTGCTCGGCTCACAGCACTTGACAGAGCAGGGGCAGCCTGGCAGCTGGAGATGCTGGAGATGCTGGAGATGCTGGAGGTGGTGGAGATGCTGGAGATGCTGGAGGTGGTGGAGGTGCTGGAGGTGCAGTGGCCAGTTTACCTTGGGCTACAGCAAGGACAAAATGCTAGTTTTGATGTTTTTGCCCCTTGTGTTCATATCCTCTGGTACAGTAGCTGTTGTAAATTTTTTGTTAAAATGCCTACTCAGTACATCATTGTACTGTGGGAAGCTATGGTACCCTAGAGGAAAAATGTCCAAGCCTTTACGTAGCTAATTTTTCCCTACAGAAAAGTGAGGAGATAATTTTATTTTTAAATGTATTAATCAATAAGTAGTTTTTCTCACTTGCTTCCCACCTCTTAGCTATGATGAAGAGGCAGTGATTAAACTGGAGAATAAGTAAATCCTACACGTATAGCCCAGTGGTTTAAGGACAGAGGAAAAACAGAATAATATTTTTCCGTTTTCATGTCACCCAGTCAATGGATTGAATTCTAAGAATGGTCACAGTGCCCTCTGTTGAAATATAAAGGCCTACATGAAAAAATAAACAATGTTAAAAAATTCAAACAGCCGTAAGAATAGCATAGCTCCTATTCAAATATGAAAGATAAAAATAGTTTTGAAAAGCTATTTGGGACCCTAGGCTTTCCCTTCACAACAATGTTGTTGGGAAACATTTTGCTCTCAACTCCGTTGCTCTGCTATGAAAACTGTGCAGCATGACTCACAACAAAAACCACAGAGAGACTGTAAAGGGCTTGTGCTGACAGTCACACTCCCACCACCAGGGACTGTCACTGCTGGGACCGAAGCCCCTTCATGGTGGCCACTCCAGTGACCTGATGGGTCCCCACCTGACTCCTGCATTCTCACAGGGCCAACCCAGGTTTCCTGGTGGTTTCTTGAGCCTTCCTTCTTAGTGGTTGACCAAAAAAATGATGGCTAAGCCCACGAGAGAGAAAAATACCTAATAGATGTTTAAATCTGTACTAAGGTCAACTAATGAGCTTTACGCATCTGACATGTCTTAAAAAAACAAAAATTGACCTGGAAGGAAGAACTTTGTAACAGGCAAGGAAAAAGGGACTCAGATGCCCCTCCTGATGTGGTGTGCTGGGTGTGCTGGACAATGCATGGGACCTGACCCCTGCACAGTATTTAGAGCAGATGTGTAGGCAATGGTTTAGGAACAAACAGCTCCACTACAGGCTCAGCTCAAGGCCCAGGCTCAGCTACAAGCCTGTTTGGAGAAGGCTGCTGCAATTACTAGCAAATATCCTAATGCAGTTACTGTCCTCTATCTCCATCTGTACCTTTCAATATGCTACCAAGAGGCAGAAGCTATCTTTACTGCCATCATATCTGCTCTCCAGAGCCTACACACTAATGTTTGGTGAAAGCACAGCTTTAAAAGAAAAAAAAACTCAAAATGAGAAAAACAGACTCATACCTTCCAACCAAGTTCAATTTCTCCTGTCTCCAGTGCATTGTTGCCATGTTTTATACAAGAAGCAACTGCTTCTGAGGCTTTTTTGTTGTGCTTTTAATTACAGTGTAAAATGGCGTGAGAGCTATGAGCTACCTTAGAACATCTCTGTTGGTTGACTAAACCATGATCCTCAGTCATGCTGAGAGTCAGCCTCAGATTTTAGTCAACAGCCTGCTTTCAGGTTTTTGTTTGAAGATGGACGCATGTTGGAGATTTTCTGTGAGTAACATCTGCAGTTTAATGCTCAGGTTGGAGTGGGAACTAAGACGCAAGAAAAATCTCCTCTTCAAGGACTTGTGTTGTCTCTTTAAATTCTTCCTTGATTTCCCCAGCACTCCCATCCATGATACTCTTTAATCTGAGCTCATGGCAATGCACGCTTTATGTTTCTTATTGTGGTGCTCAAATGATAGCTCCAGCTAAGTTCACTCAAAGGTTATTCTAATTCCCTCCATCAAGATTTCAATTTAGAGGCTTACACTAAACCATTAATTAAAGTGACCTTTTTTTATTACAGCAAATTCATTTTAACCAGTTAATGTGGTGGCAAGTCTTCCTTTGTTGTTTTGCCCGGCAGGGAGATCTGAAATTGCACTATCTGCTGGACAGGTGCCAAGTGGTAAAGCAATCCACAGTCCTGCCATTTGGCAGTGCCTTTTCTGGCTCCAAGCACACTGGAGCTGCCAATACCCCAGCAAGGGATCCATCACCATTACACGCTGTAGCTGAGATGCACCAAAAACACCTTTTGCAAACAATCACAAGCCTCCAGGGTCTGAGACACCATGCACTAGCTAATACTCCTGAAAGGCTCAAGGAAAATTGTGTTTCAAAGAAGCATCACTCCAAAACACATCATTCCAGAAATACTTGGTTACAGGTTCTTTCTAACTGAATTTATGAGCTGTTCAGCCATATCCTTTCTCTGTCTGTCTACAGGCTCCAGCCAGGCAGGTGTGACACCTCTACTTCTGTGAGTTTGGCTATGGTTTCTCTGCATATGAGATCACAGCACATGAAGGATTTTCTCTGCATCTGATGGCAGTGTTTGTACAATCAATAGGAGTAAATTTTAGTTTTGCAGATCACAGCACTTCTTGCTTCACAAGCATTAGCTTGCTGGAGGCACAAAAAGGTAAATTCTACTGGTCAAAGCAGTCTACAGTCTGCCTGCCAAACTTTCCTTGAAAAACTTTCCTCAGAAGAGAACACTCCTTTTTCTGAAAATTATTTTGCTGGCAAATGTATTCATCTGCCTGCATTTGCTTTTCTGTATCTGTTAACTTTTGATATAAGTATCTCTAGGATGAGAGCATACATTACTCTGTCTGAATCAGTGATAACTGTATTGAAAGCTGGAGCATTAGCTTCTCTGCAGTTCTGCAATGAATTATGCATGACAAAGGAAGAAAATCAGTAGCCACTGTACTTGTTTTGTTTGCTCTGCCACTGTCTTGACCTAACACACTCTGTTCCCTGGCCTCTTTAATGGAAGAGCTGTTTCCTGCATAGGAACCTATTCCTGTTTGTGACATACTTTATCCAAAAAAGAAAAAGCATGCTGACATTTACAGACATTTCTTTCCTAAACTAATTGTCGTCCATGATGAATCATGGAAGTTCTCTTTCTCTGTCCTGTGATCCCCCCACATTTTCTTTGGGACAGCCTCTACACACCCAGTAAAAGAAGCTTTGGGGATGAGCTTTGATGACTTTGCTGGACATAAAAAAATTTGTATATATAACTACTGCATTGGCTTTCAAAACCAGACCTGAAGATCTGGATATCCCATTCCTAGTGGACTGTTATATGGACTGCATATTCTTCAGATCTGTATAATTTTTTAAAAAATTATGTACAATTCTATTCCTGCTACTTACCTGTCACATGAAAAATAAACCATATTACAGCAAATGTATCAATGCCAAGGAAGGGCAGAGGAATCTGTGAAAAGTCAGTGAAAATACACACACACAAATCCCCATACCCACTGTTACATGGAGAAAGGTGGGTTTTGTTTGCTTTTTTTTTTCTCTAAATCTCACCGATGGGTCCTCTGGATGTAGTTGGGTTCATTCATTTTTTATGGAGAAGGATCACAGGTCCAATATAAGAACTTGGATTACAACGAGTAGAATTTAAAGCAAGAATTAATGGACTACAAAAAGAAAAGCAGAATTAAACACTCACTTTAAGTACAAATGGCCCAATTACTTCTGCAACAATTATGAACAAAACCCCACACTTGCATTCAGACACTTGTTCCCATGACCGCAACCTCACGTAGCTGATTGTTCACAAGTTAAGCATTTGTTGGATGACAGCTTAAAAAAAGTATTATAAGGTTGTCCAGCATAATTCCTGTTTTTAGAGATCAAGGATTTGCCTGTACCTTTATTGTTGCCTCTCTGCCTAGTGAGAAACTTCATCCCACTTTGTACTTTCATTCTGCAGGTATATTCTAGCAAATTACATGTCAGTGTACAGCTTAATTACTTTTGCATAACATTTCTGAGAATTCTTAATGTTTACAGTCAAGAAACAGTGTTGGAGTCTTCTAAAGCCATGACCAGAATTTGGTTAACTGTAGGTGTGGGTTCACATATTGGTTATAGTGTATGTATAGTCCCCTGTGAGGGGGGAAAACTTTCTCTTTTTGGTTTTTGCTCAAATTTACCATACACTGTGCTCCTAATAGAACGTTTGCTCCCTTATCAAGCTCTGTATTGAGACTTCATGCTCTGGGGTGATTCAGACCTTCCAAAACAATTCCAGTTCTAGGCAATTTGTGATATAATTTACTCTTTCACAGATCAGGCTTTCACAGGCAAACAGGGGAGCTGATTTTTGTAATTTTTAGGATCTTCCTTGGAAAATAGAGTAATACAGTTGTTTACCCACTTAAAGACATTAAAGACACATAAATTTAGAAATTTTAATTCACTTAGGACCCTTGTTTTCTACTTGTACAATCAATAACTGTAAATATATGTGTATTTGTGTGAACTATATTTATTAGCTTCATTTTGGAAACTGATCTTGTATGCCACTATTAGCCACGATGTTATTTGTGTAGGACTGCCCAGGGTGGGAGCATGTGGGAGGTAAAGAGAGCACAGTGACTGAAGTGTGAAAGAAAGGAAGTTGAAGAATAAGAGAAAAACCCAACCAATTATTCCCCCAAAGAGGGGATATCAAAACTTCTAGGCTTCATATTGATACTCATTCTAGTTCCATAATGTGCTCTGCAAAGTGTTTAATCCAACACATCCAATGTGATGCCTATGGAAGAATTCAAACCCACCTTGACTCACAGATTACAAAGGGCCTGTTTGATGCTTAGCCAGTAACACTGTCCACAATAACGGGGAGTGAAAATCAACATTTTTACACAAGTTCTGTGTTGTTAAATCCTTCAGTTTGATGCTGAGAGGTTGTGGAGTCTCCTTCCTTCAAGAACTATCTGGATACAATGCCTTTTGCTCCAAAATAACCCTCCCTGAGCAGGGAGGTTGGACCCCATGACCTGCTGTGGTCCCTTCCAAGGTGACTGATTCTGTTTCTGTGACATGAGCAGTGTCCCCACACCTGATGCCTATTCACCAAAAATATTTCTATGAACATATTGCTACAATGTGAGTGACAAGGAGCAGAGAATTTTATGAAAGAAGTATATTTTGAGTGATGAGTTTAGAGAGACGTGAATGAGTGTACTAGGTTGCTCAAGGAATCACTGGTAAAACAGGTTTAATATAGAAGGGAAAGTGTAAAAAAGTTTGTTGGCAAACTTCACTCTATTATTTACTGGATAGTTAGAGCACACAGAAAAATCAGTCTAAAACTTGAATCAATCAATCTAAAAATAAAATCAGTTTAAAATTTTCTACATAGAAGCTGGGGATGGGAAAAGGGTAAGGATGGAAAAGGGCAAGGATTAAAAGGAGTAAGGGAGACTATTGAATCACAGACTTCAGAGTGGATGCACTTGCCAAAATGAGTCTTGGACTTCACCTAAGGGTTTAGGCCTAAAGGGTTTAACATCACTTAAACTTAACAGCATTCAACAGCACTCAATCAATAGCCTGACTTAAATGATTTGTCACAAGATTCTATAGAATTTACTGCAAGCACAACACTAACTCACTTATAGGTCTAACTTACAAATCTGAAGTACCTAAAAGAGCCACATTCACAGCAAATTTGCTATAGCATACTCACACCTGTATGCACACAGACCCAGAGCAGTATGCACAATGTGTATACCTGTGAAAAACTGCCCCCAAGTTCAGTGAAGGATTCACATGGGATGCCTTTGTGCCTTCTCAATGGGTGAAGGGCTGAGCCCCGAGGATGGGGACAGGTTCGCTGTGATCCCCAAGTATCCTTCACTGGCTCCAAAAGGTGCCCACTCCAAGGGAGATTTCTAGTCACAACCCACAGTGGGCCAGGGGAGTTCAAAGGGTCTCACATGGCACCGCCCACCACCACAGGAGAATTGGCTTTAGCCACAGTGGTTTCCCACATCTAGGCCTAATGAGCATTTCTGAAGTCAGTGCAGCTTGAGCAGGCAGCAGGAGGGATGTACCACCAAAAAGATACAGATTACATTCTGAAACTCAAAAAAAAACTCCTGGGAAAACAGGAGAGGTCCAACCCACACTCAAACAAACTTTGTAAAGAGATTTAATGGAAAAGAAGGATTGACAATTACTCAGACAAATCTGCAGGACGCAAAATGTTGTAAATGTCAAAAATGGAAAATTATATGGGAATAAGATATTTAACCAGAGCAGCATCCCAGCCCTTAAGGACGGAAAGTGGTGAGGGTCCCTACAAAGCAAAAAGAGAAAGATGTGAACAGCTTACTGCAAACAATTTTTCCTTATATCTTCATTTTCTTCCCTGTTCACCTATTAAAGCCCAACAATAAGCTCTTACTGCATGTTCATCTGCTGGCTAGCAGAATCAACCCAGTGGCAATTGTGCATGCTGCTGTGATTCACATGATTATAGATACTCATATCCTCTAACACTTTGTATTTCACTGTAGTGAAGGACACAAAAACCTGGTATCAATACAAGAATGTTAAAAAGAAGAATGTAACCAAAACGTGCTGCATATGGAAATTTATATTATATTATTAAAAACAGTTAAAAAGCAGAAAAGTGGAATATATACTACTGAGTGGTGCTCATCATAGAATAATTTTTCAGAAGTAGAAATGAGACCACAGATAACTACAGTGTTGTTTGCTGTTACTACGAACATACACCAGTCATTTTCACCAGAGCAAAGGAAAATTATTAGATCATGGTTCACACCCTACAGATGGAATAAACCATCTTCTGGTCATGAACTTCACAGATATTAAAAAGATGATATCATCTGAGATCCATCCCCAAAAGCTACCAGTTACACAAAACACACCCTAACACTGACTTTAGGGTATCTGTTGAAAATGTCACTGGAAACGCTGCATGGAAAGAGACAGTTATGTTTCCAGCTGCTTATAGCAGTTCTAGCAAAGAACTTTTCTATTTAGTATAATTGCACTCCAAAATAATCCTGAAATACCGCTTTTGTTTCTCTATTTAGAATAAAGCATATATAAATTCAGGCCTTCGTATGTTCCACAGACAATTCCTCAAAAAAAATATTATAAATTAGAATATTCACCTGTCAGCCTATCTAACTTGGAAAAAGATGAAACAAAGAACCTCTTCAGGCAAGGCAGTTAAGCCTGCTTTGTACTTGTAAATACAACAGAAATAGAAAATGTTTCAAAATTCACCTTTAATAAGAATGTTTATACAGACTGATTACTTTGAAATTTCTCTGTGATCTGACCAAGCCAATTTCTCACTAATGTGAGAAATATCAAATGCGACAGCTACAAACCTTTCAAGAAAAGCTGAAGCTTCTCTGATTTTTTTCATTATGGGCTAAAGCACAAGATGATGTACCAAAAAGGCCAGGCTCATCTCAGAAGATCCCGAGACTGCCCTCTCCCAGAGTTCATAGATTCACATAATTGCTTGGGTTGGAAGGGACCTAAGGATTGCCCTGTTCCAACCCCTCTACCATGGGCAGGTCACCTCCCTCTAGAACAGGTTGCTCACAGCCCCATCCAGCCTGCCCTTGAACACTGCCAGGGATGGGGCATCCACAGCTTCTCTTGCAACCTGTTCCTGTGCCTCACCACCTTCACAGCAAAGAGTTTCTTGCATATATCTTACCTGAAGCTACACTCTTTCACTTTGAAGCCATTCCCTCTTGTCCTATCACCACATGCCCTTAAAAAAAGTCCCTCTCCAGCAATCTGTACCTTCAGGCACTAGGAAGTAGTGGTAGTGTCTTCTCTGTCTAAAATTTTTCCTATTATATCAAAAAAACTACCTCCCCTCCCCTCCCCCTTTTTCTTTCTTTTTTTTTTTTCCAGAATTCATTCATGTAAAAAAAATAGAAGGGGAATTCTATGACTTGCCAGTCCCATCACTCCCAGCCATGCAAGTCAGTTGGCCAGACAAGTCTTTTTTTTTATTTAATAAGTTACAATTGGTAGTAAAAATTTAATCTGCAAAATTGCAGTAGTCTCCAACCATACAATTAAAAAGCTATCAATTTTATCAAGATAGAGGTGACCTTACGTACTTCAATACTGAATATTATTTTAGAATTTTAACTAGCCCAAGACACAGGGCAAAGAGACGGCATTAGGAAAGAAAAATATTTTTGTGAACTCTAGGAACGGTCAAAACCTTCCCATAAAGTGCTAGAACAAGTATAATCAAAAGACATTGAAAAATAATGACTGGGTAAAGCTCACATTTTGAAGTAGAAAAGTTACTGCTTTTCACAGGTATTTTGGCACATCAGGATTACCTTAAACAAATACAACCATGATAAACACTAAGACCTTCAGTGACCAGTGCCGCTACAGATCCAGATAGCAAGCATCAAGCCCAGCTGACTGAGCTTTTCAGTCAGAGCTGGATGACTATCCTTAGATCTACATCCTTCCTACAGAAGGTGAAAAGGAGTTGAGTGGAAGCAGAGGAAGTTATGGGACTTGCCCTGAACAGGAAACTCATGGCCTGGGTCAAAAGTTATCTGGGGCCTCAGCTGTCACTGCTGTCCCACAATATACGAAATTAAGTCTGTATTTTCCTAAGTATGCCCTTGCCATCATCCTGGCTCTTTGGGGAGGGTCCTTGTCCCTAATATACTGAATTTCCAGTGGTACCTTTGGCCAGAGAGAGGGCCTTATTGATAGTACACTTAATCTGCTACTGGCTCCAAGGAATTTGTTTCTTTTTGGTTTTTTTTCTGTATGTTTTTTTTTGTTTTGTTTTGTTTGTTTTTTATTTCTTTACTGCTAGAACAACATAATTTGAGCAAGGAATGGAAATCAACCTATTTGTATACAAAAGAAGAAACAATTACAATGCCTTTTGGAAAGGGTTTGGGGGCTCACTGAGTTTCAGACATGAGAAGTGCATGGCTCAGCCCTTGCAGTCTGCGGCAGGCTAGTGCGCTTGGAGAGAGAGACTTTGGTACATCAGTGGCTTTAACTGTCCACAACCACAGCACCACTGTAGAGGCTGTAATGGCAATCACCACTGGAGAGGGCCCAGGACATCTGCAATCCCAAAGCAGGGTCAGTTAAATCTGCTCCACCACAGGAAAACACTCCACAGTTGCTCTGGCAATCAATTCCAGTGCTTGGCCACCTACTCAATAAAAATTTGGATTCTGTTTTTGTGGAACTGCCTGCATTTCAATGTGTGCCCACAGCCCACAGAGAAAAAAAGTTTCTCTGCCACTGGGTACCACTGAGACTGGCTGGCTTCACCTTCTTTACTCCCCCAAAAGGTAGTTCAAAGACACGGACAGGATGCCCCTGAGTCAGTAACAGAGAAACTCTGAGATATCTGGGTTTCAAGACAAGCCCATAGCTTCAGACACCATCACTGTCTCCTTTCCAGTGCTGCTAACTTGTCTTTGAATGAAAAGCAGGGTACACTCCACAAACTTCACGAGTAAACCAGTGTTGAAATAAGACAGTTTGTATTATTCACACAGCACATACTACAAAATTACTTGATACAAGAACAGAAGACACCAAAAATTTTACTCTTGTGTCAGATGTAAAAATTTATTTATGCTATTTATCAAGTATTTAAATTTACACAAAAGACAAACACTTTAACTTCAGGTCCAATTGTTCATCAGTAAGCCTTACATCAGAATACCCTTGACACCTCAAGGACAATTTTTACAAGACGCTTAGAACAGCAGAATATCATAAATAATGGCCAACTTCACAAGCCTGAGGGTCACTACCTCATCATTATTTCTCTGCTGAGCATAACCCACAGAATAGAAGAAGCCTTAAAGCCATTTTAATCCCCAAACACTGTCACTACTGCACTCAGAGCATTTAAATCACACTATCCTGCATTATTAACATCAAACATTACAGCTAGTCTTAAGGATTTATCACAGCTTCCCCTAACAAAATGATTTTTCTTTTAAACATTACAAGAGAACTGTGCATCAGAACAACTGCAAAATACACAATCATCCATTTGGCTTGATTTTACAGTAAAAATAATATTGGTCATCTATTTGTTAATGCCAACTCTTGTGTCATACTCCTTACCCCCTTCCTTCTCACTTAAGAAACTACACCAGACCAGGCAGTTTAATTGTAGCACTGAGGTAGCATATTTTAATTGAACAGAGTAATACATCCGATATTGTGCCTCCTCTCCTTTAAAGCACAAAAAAAAAAAAAAATCCCCACAGTCTTTCAACATCTTTGGAGAAGACAGGCATATAGTTAATTTCCAACAGCACTCTATTTTGAATTCAAAGACAAAGTATCTCTGAATGGTAGATACATTATACCAGCTTGAATGAATGAGAACATATACAAGAAAAAGGAAATACTTCAGTTTTATTAGAACTAGAGTTACATTTTAGCCCTATAGCACCTACTGTTCCCTATTATGAAATGCATCTTTACAGTCCCTGAAATTGAATTTCAAAGACGAGGATCCTGAAAAATGGCAGCTGTGCCACTGGTCTACATTATTTTCCCACTACTGGCTGAGCCTAATAATTGCAACAAAACCAGATGAAATCAACGGACCTAATGTAAAGTCATCAGGAATTAACAACATGAGTATACTAAAGCAATCAAAGGTAAGGCAGAAGGTATGAATTAATGAATTGAGAGCACTTTCCATGCACTTAGAAGTTAAAGCTGAGATAGCCCTAAAAATTAAAGAAAAAACAACACCAAAAGACAAACAAAGAAAAACAACCCAAAACCAACCAAGCAACCAAAACAAATGCCCCAAACAACAAAAAAAACTTAACAAAAAACAACAACAACAACTAAAAAAAAACCCAAACCCCACCACTGCAAGAGTTCTAGAAGCCTAATTTCCCAACAAATTGAGAATAACAGTATCTCAGCTTTGCCCTTCTGGCTAAAAGCTTTAGAAGACTAAGCTGAAGTCAAGCTGCATTCAAGACTGCAGCCTTAACTTCTAGACTGTTTACTGAAGTAACTCTTACAGACACACCTGTGTATTTAGAGGGAATAATAAACAATGTTCCTAAAGAACAGGAGTAATTTCCTGCTCTGCATGCCATGCTTGCACACACAGCCTTGTAAAACTTAGCGGAACGGTACACAATCCCCACCCAGCCCCAGGCTGGATCTTTGAATTCCTCCCTCCATCTTTCAACAGAAAAGCAAAAATTTTTACTGCAGTTAAAATCCCTTGAGTCAACTGCATGCTTAGGGGAAATTGGGTTTTAACACATTGGAAAACAGGCTGAGAATGTAACTGAGCTGAACTGATAAACTCCCAAGGAAACACCTAAACAGCTGAGGGAAAAATGCTTAAGTTATAATGACCAACTCAAGCTGTTTATGAAGGCATTGATGATAATCTTTCAAGTAACCCAGAATGGACTCCAACACCTGTTATTACAAACTTAAGGCTTTTATGAATACCCTCTTACATACAAAAGGAGTATTAAACAGAAGGAACTTGTTTACAGTAAATACAAACATCTGAAAAATCTCTGAAACCTGTTTATACAAATACTAATAAATTCTTTATTATTTTGTACAACTAGAAGGTGCACAGATTGGCATTCAAGCAGTCAATGCTGGCAAACATCTGTCAGACAATAACATGATTTACTTGGATAACAATATAGTTTACAATGCCATAAATTAAAAAATAAGTTAGTTCACATTTTTTCCCCAGATTTTATGTACATCTTAGTCTTTAATGAGATCGTGCAGCCTTCTTCAGAAGCTCGAGGTCTTTCCGACGACTTTTAATCGCTCTGGCACAGCCATACTCTTCCAGTTGCAGAGGGATATACTTTTCTATCTGAACAAGCCCATGCCCAGCAGGACTGGTAGAGAGCTTAATCCAGGCTGGCTTAATGTTTCCTCTGAAGCCCAGAAAGGCCAAGCTTCCTGTGACAGAAAAACTCAACATTACCAAACTCAAACCAACCAAGCTCACTGCAGCACAATGCAGGACTGGTTAGGCAGGAAAAGGCATGCTCCCCCAAAATTTCTTCCTACACATTAGTCAGGACATTAATCCACTCTCAGCTTTACATGCACCTCACAAGGAAATAACAATCTGCAACTTCCTTTCTCAACACTTAGTAGTAAATACCCTGAAATCTTAATTTGAATAATACAGCTAATTGGACAGTTATAAAACCTGCTTTCTCAAGCCCAACTTGTGCCATGACTCTGAACGGACAGCTACCCCATGTAGCCTATAAACTCATCCCTCAAAATACCAATAGTTTCTCATTTCCAGCTTCAAGTTTTTTTAGAACAGGAAATACTAGGCACAGAAATTTGCTTAAAGATAGATTTGCTGGCTGAGACAACAAATATATGCTTCAGGAAAAAATCCTTTTCTGTGATCCACAAAAAGGCATAAAGAACCGCTAGTTACTTCTCTGCTTGCAACAAGCTTCACACAATGGGATAAAGGGGTTTTCTGCCCCATCTGCTGAAGAGCTGCTCACCTCCCCTCTCAACAAGAGCTGACACACAGCAGCCACACCAGTGCAAACTGGCAACCACCCTTCACCAGCTGCATCCTTCTCACACGCCCCATGAGAAACCCACCATGCCAACGTAAACACAAAGACCAAGGCAGTGTCAAAGAAATGTGCAACATTCCACCAACCGTTGCTCTGAAGATAAGGTGGTTTCACTGTCCCCAGAGACATAAAGGCTTCAGCTAAATTATTAGGAATTGCTACATCACCTCTTGTGCTCAGCAGAATGATAGACCTGCAACAGGAACAGCACAGGCACAGCTGCTGTTATAAACACGTTTTTTAATATTTTGCTACACGCCTTTACAGCCAGCTGCCCTCAGAGTCCAGTTCCTTATGAGTACTTATGACATGGAAATAGTCAATCCTTTCCAAAAGTAGTACTTAGAATTTCTTGGTTTTAAACTGACTTTAAATTTAACTTCAAAATCATTGGAAAGTGTTATTTAAACACAGTTTAGTATTTTGTATCAAAAAATCAAGTTTAGATATTGATCCAAAATTGGAAAATTAAAATGCTGATTATTTTCTGACACTAACTCTTTATCTTCCTTGATAAAGAATTTTCTCCCTACATGGAGAGAACAGTACGATATCTTTCACACAGTCTTTGCTACTTTATCTTATTAAACAAAAAGATATTGTTTTAAGCAAAGCAGTGTTATTACATGTTTTGTTGAAGAAAATTATTTTTGACAAAAAAGGCAACACCAGAAAAATTTTAAGAGTTCAAAATCTGCTTAGTTTCCTTAAATAAGGCTACACTGTCCAATAAATTGCTCCTGTTTGTCCTTTTCCCTGAACTTAGACAAACGTTTTGCTCACTTTCAGTGCTTGTGTGTCATTATCTATTCATTATTATTTAAATCCTTGTCAGAGAGCAGAGCTACAGCTTTCAGTACATATTGGAAATGAGTGGTCATTGCACATACCTTTGTGGAATTTCAGATTTTAAATATCCATCTATATGCCTAATGTCTACTCCAGAAAATAATTTGTTTCCCAACACTGTGCCAGTACAGGCATCTACTACAACAATAAGTATTCCATTATTCTTGAAGGAAAACATGGTGCCATTGACCTGAATGGGAAGAGAGAGAAAAGGAAATTTATCTGAATCAAGCAGCAATTCTTCTGCACTCAGTGTTAATCTTATTCTAGTTTAGACACAGTAACTTCCTTACAAATACTTGCTTGTCTGTAGCATCTCTTCAGTTTTCTCTTTGAAAGGACACTGCTAATGAGACTTCTGAAATTGCATAGGAGACTTCAGCCTGTAGATTCTATAGGAATATTGCACATTCCAGGTGACTTATTACCTGCCTCAGTCATTGCTCCTACTTTGGGAAGCTGAAGTTCAGACACTGAACCCCCTGAACTTCTTGACAGTAATACAGTTAATTGATCCCTGCAGCAGGCTAGTTCCAGCCCAGTTTCTCCCTACTGAGTGCTCTTACTGCTTTGGATATGGCACACACATTCCCAGAGAAGTTCAAGCTGCAAAGGTTAAGCTGCTCGTGTGCCATTTGCCTACCCGGGTAACTGAAGGTTCAGCCAGGCCAACAATAACAGTGCAGAATGTAAGGGACGTGCAGACTAAGCTCTGCAGTGGGAGGGTGTCTGCAAATGATATTTCACCATCACATACAAGTCTACCTTAGCATCTGAATCCAAAAGTCAAACTAAACTACTTTTTATACAGTATCACATCACCTGGCTTATTTGAGCCACATCAGAACAAATACAAAAATCTACTGATTCTTCAGCAACTGCCATTTAGAGGACTTTAGAAAAGCTTAATGGCTTGTGTGACCCCTCCCACTAACTTGCTAATCTGCTTGCACTAGGGCAATTCAACAAAATGGATTTAACTAATGAATTGTTAGGTTATGTATTCTGTTTATTTCCAAAACCAGCCATAAATGCATACCCACACATATTTAAACATGAAGCTGAACATTTCAAACTCGAATGGGAATGTTTTTCTCTTCAGCAAGTAGGATTCAAATATAAAATGGAGCTTTGAAGCCTCATTTCCTAATTTTTAAACATAAGCTTTCAGAATTTTTTTTAAACAATGAACCAATCATTTCATCCAAGTGAAGAAAACTGAGGTCTGCTTTATGCAGAGGTGTACAACTGTTATAATACAAACTGTAGTGATATTTAAGAAGAAAACCATGCAGAATACTTACATATATAAATGATTGCTGACTTCTGCTTGACTGTCTTTCATCAGATGAATTAATCAGCACAAGGAGGTAGTTTTTGTGAGGGTCACTGGTGAATACCATCTGGATATCAAACAAAATATTAAAGTACACATATTAATATTTCTTCAACACTTTATCATGCCAGTTTACAATAGATGGTCCACGCTCCAAAGCAAATGTACCCATTTGGCACTATTTATGGTACTAGCAATCCTAATATGTATAATGATACATAGTGTAATCTATTTTCTCTCTTAATGTCAATATTTTTCTCAGCTTGTATAGCTGACACAATTTCAAGTTCACGCTAAGAAGCAAAGATCCAAACAGAGAGATTTGTCATGTAGATACCTGCAGCAAAGCTCTTCATGTAGCACAGATAATACTGCAGTGCAAGACATCAATCCACCTACGTCCCTCTTCTGTGGCACTTGGAGCAAGAGTTGCACAAAAGAAAAAAAACCTGAAATAATGTGCTACAGAACGGACTCCAAACCTTAAAGGAGTCCAAGAAGATTAACAAGCTGACCACTGAAATTTGATAAGCACAAGATTCTGTGCTGAAAGACTGAAATTTGGAGTTAAATTGGGTAGACAACATCACCAATTCTACAGTGCATGAAAATTTTTGCTCATTTTATTTTACCTGAGTTGCGCCGCATTTTGTACATGGTACAGTAGTTTTTTCTGGCATCTGCTTTATGACAGTTGGTACTTGGTAGTACTTTGGGTAAGCTTTTGCCATGCAATTACTTATCCCTTTTGATGAATCTTTGGTCACAATCTTGATCCTTTCACATCCCTGAGATGAGCAATAACTGTGACCATCCCTATTATATTTGGCTTGAAGAAATAAAAACAGTAATCTACATAAAAAGGGGAAAAATAATCTAAATTAACTGGTGAAATATAGGTATTTATATTCAATCTTAACAGCTATATTTCATGATTTTCAGAAGTAGACAAACCACAGTATTCACTTCTGCACCACTACCCAAAGCTTACAAAGTATTTACAGTTCACTAGAGTTAGGAAATCTCTAACAACTTATCTAAAACTTCCCATAATTAAAGGAGACATCAATATAAATGCAGATGCTTTGCAGAGAAGAACCAGTCCTCAGATCAGTGGCTTGCAGGAAACAAAAACCAAATTGCAGGGCATGAATTTCTTCCTTGGTCATAGATCTTTGCCAAAATATTCAGTTTCACCCACCAGCATTAAACAATATAGTGCTACTTCAAATGCTTGGAAATGCAATTTAGGGTATAGTGGTCCATCATGTTCACAGAAGACTGGTAGTTCTTCTATTACACTTTAAGCTGTTACCAGAGCAGCTCTTACACAAAGCACCAGAAATGTCTGCTCAAAAACTACATTCGTGTATTTATTACAGACACATACAGTAGCAGGTAATAGAACAAAATAAATAAGAGAACAAATTATAAATTCAGAATCAACGTTTGCGAAACTCACAGCTGAAGTACACAGGACTTAATTTATTGAAAGCTGACCACATCTAAAACCTCTCAGAAGGATCTTAGGATCTTACTTCTCTGTGAGAAGTATCTTTCAAATAGAGACTAGGACTTTTAGGTTATTTTGAGACAGGTGAAAACAGATTAGGATTTTCAAAAATATAATTCTTAAATATTGGAAGAGAAAGCTTCTTGGAAAATTCCAGAATTTTCAGTTTAACAATAAAACAGATATATTTGCTGAAGACTAAGAAATTAAATCCTAAAAGGCACTACTCTGCAGCACACCAGATACTATATTTTCCCCAGACATGGGCTAACCATGGTAGTTTGGAGATTTCAAGACATATAAGCATTCTTCCAAAGGGTTTTGGGGTCCTTCTCAACAGCTTTCTTCTTATGCATGTGTCTCATCAGTTGCTTTTAACACTATCAAACTGGACATTTCAGGGTCAAACAACATCTTCTAGTAGAGTCAAATGACAAGAGTTACCCAGTACTGTTGTCAAAGTAAAACCTCTTGTCTGATCGATTCTTTTCAAGCTCCATCATTGAAGATACGGGCAGGTAGCGCTCCACCTTGCTTGACAGAGCAGATGACCGCCTTTGAAAGGTTTCCAGTACTATAAGAAAATCTGTCTTTGGTTGGTAACAAAGACCAACACGAATCCAGTCATTCCTAAAACCAAAATAAAATGGATGAGTCCTTGTAGGAACGGTTTAGGTGATAATACAGAGCAAACAGATCACTCAGGAAAATAAAACCAAAAAAACAGGAACACAAAAAAGCTCCTAAGCCCTAAAACAGATGATCAAATCTTCACAGTCTTTCATTAAACATTTTAATAACTCTGATTGTCTCAGGACGTATTTTACTATATACTTCAGAAATATTTAGTAAGTTTATCTGCCAACAAAATCAAACATGATTCAATTTGCAGTACCAACTGCAATTCTCCTCGATTTCTCTATTGGTACATATCCTTCTCCAATAGTTTTTCGTTAAAGACACTGTACTGGATAAGTGTTTAACTTAAGGTGCAAGTCTGTTCTTTAATCCCTTACTTTTCATACTTTAGCATTTACAATTATGGAAAAAAAAAAAAAAACAAACTCAAGCTCTGGTCTTCCAAATGGTTGCAAACTCATGCACAGTAATTTTGCAGGATATAACTTCAGCATCGCCTTATGGACCAAAGCCACGAAAAAGTAAACGTACTTGTTGAAGTTAATGAGATACAGATAGGTGACATTTGGAGCTTTTCCATTCCAATGTATTGTATAGCCCTTTTGGAGCATCACCACTGGCTGGTATTGCTGAAAGGCAGCTGCTCTCTGATTAATACCCCGAAGAACCATGGGATAGGCTGGATACTCATCTCGGACAATAGTCATGGAAAGATTCTGTCCATTCCAGGTTTGGACATAAACCTATATGATATTTAAGAAGGTGAAAATAGGAAGATTTGGTCTCTTTGCAAAAGAAAATGAAATAATGAAGCACAATCAGTACATTATTAACCAAAATGCTGCAATATGATGTTTTTAGTTATGCAATACACAAATCTCTCCTGAATAAAGTCTCATTTTAAAAACTATAACAGATTTTTCCTGTTTTACAGCTAAAAAAGTGTATGGAGGAGAAAAAATAATCAGCTGTAACACCTGGCCATAGAGAGCAGGAACAAGAATGGAAATCAAACCTGTAAGAGTTGTATTCAGAAGGCAGTATTTAACATCTCCAGAAAACAAACCAACAAAACAACCTCTTAAAATTCATTCTGTGAAAAAGAGCAGATAGAACTTGTGTGGAAGAAGACACCTTCAATACAAAAATGTTTTAGCAGATACAGCTACAACATAGAACTCTTGGCAAACACATTCAGTTTTATCTTGCAGCATCTGATACTGTACCCTCAGTCTGCTGACAGAAAGCATGATATATACACAACTGGCTGAAGAGTGTGATATGAATAAAATTATTTTTTTAAAATCAAGAAGTTTCGAAATCCTAAGACAGGTAAATTTGTATTTCTTATGCTACCTGACTCGACAAGTAGTTCATATTATAGATTTGCCCCAAACAGAAAGCCAAAAGTACTAGCCTGTGCATAGTTTCCACTGCAAACCACTCCATTCCATTCTGTGATGTTAATGCATTTGGGGTGTTGAATCAAATAATTATCCATTCGGCCCACATACGTATCCCTGTAGTAAGTCACTGAACCATCCAGATCATGAAATATTGAGTTCTTGTCACCATCCAGATCTCCTTCTTCAAACCAGGGACCAGGCTTTCCAAAGAAGGCTTTCAAAGAAACCTGACAATGAGAATAAAAGTTTTTGCTTTTCCTGAGGTGAAACACAGTGCGCACGTGCAGAAACACAGGAATTTGACAAAGCTGATTAAAAACTTTACAGCAAGGATAGCAGAATCTTGCAAAGCAGACAGGCTGGGTTTTAACAATAGGCCCAGGCCAGCATTTCCTTCTGAGCGTTAATATTACCTGTAGAAAATTTGTTACTATGGATATACCAAACCTTACAAAATCTTACTAAAATTTCTTTTCAGCTTTACCACAAGCCATGAATCATTTAGTGTAACATCTCCTACATCTGTGTTGGTATTGGTTGTTTTTGTTCAGGAGACAAAGGATATGTTCTGTGTGACCTCCAGCCAGGAGATAAACTCTGAAGTCGATGACCTACAGCTCTTGTCTGCATATGTTAAATACAAGCAAATAAAACCATTTACAAGACTTAAGTAAAACTTGAAATAAACTTACATTTGGACCAAACTTCACAAGAGAAATGTTATTTTTTGGAGTCATCTGCCATGGGTTTTTCATCAAAAATCCAACTGCACTGGTAAATCTGTCTGGAGTTGGCACAAAGTTTTTAAATGTGCACTTGGTAAGGTGAATAGGTCCATCATAAATCTGAAAGCCTCTGATTGGAAATGTCCTGTAGATGCAAGCAAATATTTACACCATCCTGTAACGAAACTCATGATACACTTGAATCTGTGTCAAATACATTTCCTCTCAGAGAAATCAATAGAGCAATAATTAGAGAATGACTTACAAGACAGATTTTAGTAAAGGAAATATGGTTTCTGTGCTTTTTCCAATGAGTCAAAAAATCCCCTACTCCTAAATTTTCCTGTTAGCAGAGTTATCACTGTCCATTTGCAAATGTGCCCCTTTTTCAGTATGAGGAATACAGCAGAAAACTAATACCACCTGCTCTTTGACTGATCGTGGCAATTGGAAGTGACTGCAGACTAAGGAAAGCAAACATTACTTCTAACTTGAGGAAGGAACACTCAGAGAATGGCAGGCTGGTAAGTCTTAGCTTGACCCCCGGGAAGATGATGGAGCAGCTAATGCTAGAAACCATTTCCAGGTGCTTGAAGGACTGGAAAGTCCTCAGGAATAATCAGCATGGATTCACAAAGGAGAAGGTGATAAAATTCTGTAATGAAATGACTGGCCTGGTAGAACAATAGCAGAGCAGTGGACACAGTCTACCAAAACTAAGGGAAGATTTTCGACACTGTGTCTCGTAAGATCCTCATGAAGCATGGGCAGGATGAGAGGACAAACAAGTGGGCCCAGAAAGTGATGGCACAAGGTCTACTTGGAGACCAACAACTGGTGATGTACCCCAAGGGTCAATACTGAGTCCAGTCTTGTTCATTATCTTCATTAGTGATCTGGGTGATTAGTCCAAGTATAGTCTATGGACCAAGTCTGCAGAGAGCACAACACAGACGGAAGCAGCTGATGCAGCAGAGGGTTGTACCACCACCCAGACAGACCCTGACAAGCTGGAAAAATGGGTGGATGGGAACCTCAGGAAGTTTAACATGGGGAAGTGTAAGATCTTGCAGATCGGGAGCAATAACCCCTTGGGCCAGTGGAAAGGACTTATAGGTCCTAGAGGAAGCCAAATTAACCGTAAGTCAAACAATGTGTCATTGACACAAAGAAGCAAAAGGTATCCATGGCTGCACTGTGGAAAGTGTTACTAGCATCACTTTCCTTTTTTTCAGCATAGGTGAAGCAACACAGAGCGCTTGCCCCAGCACAAGGCAGATACGGAGATACTGGAAGTGCAGCAAAGGGCCACAAAGATGATTAAGTCCCTGGAGCATCTCTCATGGGAAGAAACACTGGGAGACATGTTCAGCCTGGAACAGAAAAGCCTCAGGCAGGAATCTTAATGTATATCTGAAGGGAGGGTGCAGAGAACCTGGAGCCAGGCTATTCCCAGAGACAAGACCAGGAGCAATGCACACAAAATGAAAAACAGGAGATCCCTGCTAAACAACAGGAGAAACTTTTTCACTGAGAATGACTTAGTGCTGGCACAGGTTGCCCAGGAAATTTGTAGACAATCCCCCCTTGGAGATACAGTAAAGAGACTTGAATGCTATCCTGGAAGATGAGCCCCTAGGTTATAGTTCTTGAGCAGAGGAGTTGGACAAGACGACCTCCAGAGGCCCCTTCCAGCCTCAGTTGCTATGTGTTTGCACTCAACAAGACTGAATACCTCATATCACCACCACATTAACTTCTCCCCTTTAAATGGCTTAACAGCAAAAATCTAGGGTGGCTGGGGCCCACTTTACCCTTTGTCCTGCTTGGCCAAGGATGTGTGGGGACAGAACCTGGAGCCATGCGGGCATAGCCAAGACATTGTGCTACTTGATACCATCTTGCATCATGGCTAGGACATGGGGGAAAGGGACTCTCGCTTGCTTCCTAAAGGGACGCATTCCTTTTTCTGGGGAAGTAACACTGGGCAAACACTGATCCTGACCAGAGGATCTGACCACCAGGAGAGGACTTTGGGGTGCTGATGGTCTCTTGGCCATCTTGTTCTTCGTCTTGTGGGCCAACCAGTGCCAGGTTGAGTGGTGAGCATTTTTTTTTGTATATAAATCACCTTTTTTTGCATACTTTTGCTCTTAATCTTGTTGCTATTACTGTTAATATTTTTAATCTCATTGTTTCCAGTTCACTGTCTCAGCTCAAGACCTCTGTCTTTTGTCTTTCTCACCTGAGAAGGTGGGGAAAGGGGAGTGACTATATGGGGCTCAATTTCCAGCTGAGCTTAAACCAAAACAGTCTTCTGTCTTACTCAGTGGCAAAGGTAGGACCTGGTACTATGTTAAACAAGCATCAGTGCAAGTCAAAGAGAAAAGAAAAGGATCATGGGCACAGACTGATTTGTCACTATTGTCACAGACAGACTGCAGTCTCTAGTCCCAAACTGACTTCTGAAATTCTTTCACCTAAAAGCTCTCTTCTAGACCCAAATACTTTTTAAGTCTAAGGTTTGATTTAAGTAGGGTACTGTGGAAGCATCAGATGAACCTGTTTCAGCAAAAAGGTGAGAGTGACACAGCTGCACACATAGGATTAAAAAGAAAAAGAGAGCATCACTTTGAGTGGAGTCTTAATCTCTGACAGCTCAACTAAGAAGGGTCTTTTACATTTGATACAGAGAATTTTTCTTGTATTTCTACTTTGTTCATGACATACTTACCGATTTCTAGGCAGAGTGCGTGTCTTGTTGTCTATTCCTCCAGTTCCCACATACTTATTTTGTCCACCTTGAAATCCATAATTCTCGCTCTCACCTATGAACAAGGACTCTGATACTTCCTGGCTGGAACCTTCATCATTTGGGAAGCTCCCATCACTATCAAAGCATATCAGACATAAGTCTTTAGCCAAGACTCTCCAGCATATGATTATACCAAGGCATAGCACTACTTCTATTTCTTTCACAGTCCTCCTCAAGTATAGACTTCATGTACCATATAGAAAACATTAGATTTAATCATAAACTTTAACAGAGGCTAACTCACTGAAATGTTCAGCAGAGCTAAACACTAAAATTTCTAACTCCCTTTGTAGGGCAGCACCTTTTTATTTACAGGCCACTTTTCCAACCCTAGAACCAGCTTGTCATAATCTAAATAGCAGTAATTTCAGCTCACTACTCAAGTTACTTGATATTTTTCATTAGAAAGAGACTCTACCCCTGCTAAATGCCCACCCTCTTTCTTTTCTATTACTCACTTTCACCTGTTCAGGAGGAAAATCAAATACTGCCTAAGGAATCATACACTACCAAGAATACTTGAATAAATATAACCTTGCTGGTAAAGAAGCAGAAAACTGTGCTGTAAACCAAGCACAGGCTGAACTAAAGTGGAAACTTTGGCACTTTGCCAGTTTACAGCCTCTATAACATCATCTGCATGACTGGAAATACAACCAGGCCCCTAATCAAAACTGTAGCCTTATGAAAGTACACCTATTAATTTTAATAGATGCATGTAGATTTTCTAAGCTTCTATGCAAGGAAACATGGGAATTACTAACAAAGTACTCACCTAGCAAATGTCAAACCTATTCCGTTGTCTGCAAACCTACAAGAAAGTCAAAAACATCAGTTGTTTTTTTTCTGAATTACAATTGGCTAATGTAAGAGCATATCCTACTAAGCACTGAAAAAATCTTGAATTTTGCTATTAATGGAACTTAGAACCACCACACAGTTAACTTTTCTAAAGGCATTGTTGTCTCTAACAACTCTTAGGCTTCTTCTTACTACAGTTTCTTTTTGCTCTTTAATGCAGGTTCTCATCTAATGACATATAAACTTGCATATTTGAAGTTGTGGGATGGTATGAAAGCTGGTCATACTGAGAAGCTCCTAAAGTTAACCACCACTCCTCTCCTATAACTCTGTTGTAATGCACTTCCATAAACAAAGCTTCAGGGAAAACGTCTTTAACAGCATGCACCTGTTTGCCTCCAAACACCTACCCAGAGTTTTGAATGAGGATATCCCCTCCCCTGACCCAGGCTCCATGATCATTGTTTTTGAAAGAGATTAATCTGTCAATCAGGGCAGCAACTCGGGGCTTTTCAGGGTCTGCATCTTGATGAGGTCGAAACCTGGGAGAGATAAAGTACAAGAAAACTTTTTATTTTACATGTGCCATGCTGCACTGAGTAAACCTGAAAGATAAACACTCATGTGATGGCAAATTCCACTCTGTTTCAGGTTTGAAATGAAAGAAGCTAAAAGCAGGTACATCTCTGGCTCTCTAGTACTAGCAAAGTGTCCTTGGGGTATAATGAAGCAGGAATGTGAAATGTCTTTTCTCCAGTAAGTCTCACAGGCTCTTGCCCAGTCTCCCTAAGTCTCTTTAGCTGCCTTTAGTGTCCCTTTATCATCCCTTTATCCCGTTTTTCTTTCTGGCCTCTCCACTTGTAGTGAAGCACTAATGTGAAGGTTTGATGAAGGGAATTATAAGTTCCTTGGAAGGACACACAGGGCTGACATTAGTTATCCAAGAACAGTGTAGACATTTGTCTAACTGGTCCTTCAGATGTTTCAAACTCTTCTGATATACAGCAGTGCTGCTTCTTTGGGCATGCCTGAGATTTTTTTATTGCATTGCTACCAAGATGGTCTTGTACAGTAAATTATGACTGGAATCTAATTTAAATAGTAGGAAAAAACAGTCTGTTTAAGAACTGTTGACATTTTCACTTGATTATCCCCAGAACTCCAGACAAAAAGCCATACATTTTAAAAAACTGCCAACACATATTTTGAGTGTGTAAAGATACCCATGTCTGTTACCTCAATCACATAAGACTCATTTGTTCAGATTTGGATCTGCGCTGCACCCTCCCCATCCAAGGGGCAAAGGGGAAGATAGGTAAATGTTTGATACTCCCAGTCTTCTCAATTAACATTTAAATCCCTACAGTTCAGTCCCATGTACAATGATTAGGGACCTCACATAGTTATGCAGTGCCTCATTTCTTTTTTTTTCCTGCTGTGAAACATGACCCCATTTCATGCACTGAGTTTCTTGCATCCTCAACACTTAGAGGCTCTCAGAGGGCATCTTGCCCCTCTCAAGTTCCTCCTGATTACCTGTTAAGACTGAGATAAACCACAAGGGTTACGTGGGAGCAGCAGTCACTTAACTGTCCTTGTCTTAAACGCAGGTCAATTGACAATCTATGAACTGTATTTTCAGTTAATACTTAGTTAACACAAAAATACTGACAATATTGGACAATATCCAATATTCATTTAACCACTATCCCAGGCTAATTTATTTGAAGCTCAGGACAAGACTAACCAGACACACTATAACCTGGAACTTTCTTAGACTTCTCATTACTTTCTCTCACTTTGTAAACTGAAGAAAATGTTGTTGATTGTACCACCTCTGCAAAAAGCCTTCAGTAGAACTGAAGTAGAACTACTGAGCTATGACTTCCAAGCCTAGAAGGAACAGCAGAAACGTTCAGCAGTAGAAAAGGTAAATGGATGCACTACTGAAGCCTTTTTCTAATAATTAGTTAAAACTCAGTTATAAATCAGAAGATCAGATTTTAAAGGAATATTTTCCTATTAGCAGCAATTCCAGAAAACATTTTAAGCATGACACTAGAGCATGTTTAGAACAATGTCTTCTAAGAGGATGGAAACTATCCTGAGCAAAAACTCACAAGAAATCCAAATCCTGTAAGAGATACCATCTCTCTTGTTCCCAAAACAGACGAATAAATGAGGGAAAGAGACATATAAATTATAACCAAACTGTAAGTCTGTATATAATTTTTTTATTGTATTAAAAGGGTTTTTTCCCATGTAAATATAAGAGCAGTCTCAAAACTTTGCCGTTTTTCACTCACTTGAAAGCAAATATCCTTTACCTTGCATTGTTGTCCAAACAAAGATATTCTCTGGGATCATCAGCACTAGCATTAGTTGTTTTAACACCCTTATCAATGAACAAACCAGCCTGAAATAAGCAAGGAAAGAAAATTCATCCTATCCAAAATTAAAGACAGAGTAAAAATGAAATCTTAAAAATTTAAGCATTGCATTCCATACACATATTAGAAAATCTTAGATCTTTCAGTTTGGCTTCAATTGGCCTATTGTCTAGGGGAAAACTAGCTAATTAATATAATAAGCCAGTCTGTGCTAAAATGAAAGGAATTATCTATGATTAAAAAAAAGTAATGGAAAATGATCAAAGTTCATTTCAGATCTCTTTCACAACATTTATTTGAGGTTTTCCATTTATTACCAGATGCTGTTCTGGAAAATCTGGAAGCCAATCTTGTGGTGAGTTCAAATTATTCAAAAGAAGGGAAAGGGGAAAAGGAAATAGGGAAAAAAGGAAAAACGGAAGGGAACAGGAAGGAAATCCAAAACCCACTGTGAAAAATTCTTTGTATTGCACTTTAAAACTAAACTACCTTTACCACTAAAGATTATTTTGGTCCAAGCAACAATAAACTTGAAACTCAATAATCCAGTATGAAATAAATTACTTGAGAAAATAAAAGAATAAGGAAGTATTCGTGCTCTTTTACCTGAATTACATACAAATACCTGTGACTACTTTCATCTCTGATCCAAATTATGATTACAACTGAGTCTTACACACAAGCAGATTGTCAGACCTGCTAGTGGAGTTCTCCTTCAACATGGAAATTTGCACACAAATTGCTACCCTTATTTAAAGGTAGTAACAGCTATATAGATGAAACTCTTTTCTTCACAAGGCACTTTTGTATTCAGTATATTCTAATTCCAATCTGAACAAAATGCCCTACAGTCCCAAACACAACTTCCATCAAACATCGCACCATTTCTTGGTACCCCAGGCAACCATCAGGCATAATGAGTTTCACTTGGCAAAAAAAGATTCAATAACGATTCTATGAGGTCTCACCGGTTAAACTGTGAGAATCTCATGCAGCAACCAAACAGAAATAAGTATTTATTTAGAGTTTGGTGGCTTTGTAAATTTCATTATATTTCTACATACATACAACAACTAGATTCCAAATGAAATACTTTAAGGACTTCAGGTGAAGTGAAACTTTAGCTGAAATGTGGAAATGGTTTTAAAGTCATACTAACAAAACACTCCTCAATGACTGTAGGCTGAGAACTCCATAAGAAAACTTGCAAATAAGTGAGCTCCTGAAGGCAACATTAAAACTTAATTTCTAGCCAGAGACAGCATCACCATGTGCAAACACCAGAGACCCAGAAAAATAAGTTGCAGCTACTGCAGCAAGCTATCAGACAAATCACTGCTATAATAAACTTTGATTTTTCAAGGGTCAGCTTTCTTTGGAGGAGGAAACAAAGCTGTAAAGAGTAGCATCTGATATGCTACTTCTGAAAAAAATTATTTTATTAGAAGTACTAATTGATTTTAGTTGTTTGTGCCTTACTAGGATCTGAAATTGTGAATGCTCAAAATGCAACTAGAAAATACCCCATGCTGATTACACACTGCTCTACAGCACAGTTCAAACACAGCACAAAATCTACCTCCTATCCAGCTTAAAATGTGAACAGTCAAGTTCTCATACAGAACACTGAGAAATAACTTTGTTTTTTTTTAAATAACATACTACGTTACCTTAAAATTAGAATGAACCCTGTTGTTATAGAAGATTCCTAGGGGTGTAAGCTCTGATTTGGTTTCAATGGCTAAACTGTGAGAATCTCCTGTAGCAACCCTGTGGAACAAATACCATATTCCAGCATCCTGCAAATAATGAGAGAATAATATTACTTGTAAGTGATTCTGATACTATTATTGGTGCTGATATATATTTTAAAATAAAGTCTCCAAACAACAATTTAATCAGGGAAAAGTGGGATTTTGCAAGTAAGCCTATATTCTAGTGGATAATATAAACTAAAATGTGTTTTGCTTCTCAGTGAAGCTATTCAACACCACATATTTAAGATGTTCTAATATTTCAAAGTAGGAACATGTCCAAGTTAATGTACCTTCCGCATTTCAGTTATGATATCCCACAAACTAGATTTTTATTTACTAGTAGATGATAGTATTCACAGTAAGATACTCAAAATCATTCCTCCTGTCCTTACTGTTCCAGTCTGTTAAGGTTGGTACATCTCTGTTCCCATCAAAATTTAAATGGCACAGCTAAAAACACCCTCAATAGTTTTCAGAAGACAGGGAAAAAAGCACATCAAGCAATCTGGTCAGTTCAAGGCACTGTGCCAATGATATGCAGTAACAATTTTAGTATCTGTTGATTTTCTATACTTCTTTAATATCTCTGCTCTTAAAGAAGTTGGATTTGTCTGCTAAATGAAACCCACAAAATTCCCTTTCAACTACATCTGGGTTCGCAACACGTGGCATCATGACATCGGTATTGCAGACACCTACAGACATCGAAACCTTTACCTGACCATAGGCTGTGTGCCCTTAAAAAATAATCACCCCACAAGCCACATTACAGGATTAAATGGTAGCTAAAGAAACACTGAGTGCTCCATCTCATGAAAAATGGTCATCAAGCTTTTTAAGAAACATGGATAAAGTGAATTCATCATGGCTTAAAAGATTTAATGCATTTCACTCCAAGAATATACTAATTTTCCAATGAGTGCTGGAAATTCTACTTTCCAGTAACGTTCCCATCCCAGTGTGTAATGATGACACACTGACATTTCTGGTGATTAACCATTACAAAGCAAATATGGATGTTCCATTAATAAAAATACCAAAATCTTACCTCACATATAATTAAGTACAGCTCTGTGCTTGGCAGACTCAAATTTTATCCAAAACACCCCCTGATGCTTGGAAAATAGACTTAGATAAACTTAAAAAGCTTGTTAAGCATCTGCAAGCACTGAGAAATACGAAAAAGGTTGGGGTTTTTTTCCTCTTTTCTCTCATACACACCAAAACAAAAGAAACATCTACTGCCTATACAGCCTTACCACAGGCTTCATTGCACAACCAAGGACTTCGGAGAAGAATGGAATTATTTGGCTGTGAATTGCTCTAGCTCATATCAGCAAAAACTCTATAGTGCAGAGTCTGTATGAGAACAGTTGAATTATTCTGTTTCTGAAACAATAAGCTGTGGTCCCTTTATACTGAGGTGTTTACATCCACGAAAGGACACATATCAGAGTGGCTAAACTGTGACAGAGACAAATGCTTGCTCCAGTCAGGCAGATCCTACTAATAAAAGGAAGTAACATCTACTGGGATGAGCTACACAGGCAGAAAAAGACCTGGCAGGACTTAAGCACCAGATCAAAGAAGCAAAGAAGCTGTTTAACTTAACTTAATGCCTAAACTAGTTACATTATATAAAGCAGGCAAAATGGAAAGACATTATGTTGGACAGAAAAGAGCTGTTTTAATTTGGGAGGTGAGTCCAGATCCCTCCTAGCTGTAGACAGTCAAGTAGAAAACAAACAACAGAAGCAAATCTACAATGAAAGCAACAAGAATGAGACCACACAAAAAACCGAAAGAAATTTTCTGATTTTTTTAATACTCCAGATACTTCAACTCAGGTAAGTATTCTGAATCCCATTCTATTTATTAATAACAGTTGCCTGTTCATAAATAAATGATTTAATTATACAAATGTTATCAGTTACAGATAAATGTTATCTGTAAAAGTACACAGACCCATATTCTTCCAACACTGGAGCCTTTGCAACAACAATCAACAACCCTTCCTGTTTTGCATTCCCACTGATCTCTTCAGAATAATCCAATTTAAAAAACCTTACATATCTCAGTCTCTCATCCAATACAGATGAGAACAAACTCCAGCTGTCTCCTCCACAGCATGCACACATCTTTGTATCACAGGAAGCTATGACAAGATATTTGCACTAATACAAGGTTCAGAACAAGCAAAACCACATCAGCAGTCACTGGCTGGAAACAATTGACTAACTAGCAACAGAAAAGTGTTTTAACTGTTTCTTACACAATGAATGCTTTTTTGCAGTCATTTTTCATTCCAGTGACTACAGCTCTTGCAGAGCTGTCACTAAACTCATGACAATCACAGAAAATATAGAAGACTCATTGTGAAATACAGCAATTCTGTGAAAATAAAAGGATTTCTACATAGACACTACTACATTTCTACATTGACACTACTGTCAGGTCTATTAAATACAAATAAGAGATCCCCTCTGTTGCAGCCACAACAAAGATTTTTGGCATCATTTAAACGCACACATAGACATACCCTGCACTTTCAATGCCAATATGCTACCAAACATAAAAATATTCATATATAAAAAACAAAAATATATGTGTATCTGGCACTGTAAATGTTACAGATTTTACAAATGTCAGTGACATAAGCAGTTTGTAATGAATTATCGTAAGCCTTACCTGTGAGCCTGCTGCTGCATTATTTATAAGATGATTATTGGGATGAGAAATCCAGAAAGTTGAAACAGCCCTGCAATATTATTCAGAAACAAGTTACTACAGAATACCTCTAGCTCAAACAGAAGTATCTTCCCTTTTTAACATACACATCAGAAAAAGCCAAACTGATGAAGTAACTGCTTCACATTCAAAATACAAATCACAAAACCTTCCACACTAGAAGTCAAAAATACCTTCTTTTAATTTTTATTATTTGTATGCACAGTGTTGTATTTAATGTTGTGCACGTATTCCGTGCAATGATAAAATGTTCTAAGAAGCTTTCACAAGAAAGAAATAGTATTCATAAAAAATAGTGGTGACGACTTGAGAATATGCATACATTTATGCAGTAGTGAAGATGTTCAACAGACTTTTAAGTTTCCAAGTACCACAAGAAACAACAATATTCCTAGAAACCATTTTTTATCTTTAATAGAAGACTAAATGTTTATTTTTATTGCTATTTTTAAAATATCAGTACTTTGTGAATTACATTCATTAAATTATAGATAAAAATGTTTTCCATCTGTGTTGTATGATAATCTAGAGATTATCAGCAGTTTAACTGCTACAGCTGGTTGGGTTTTACTTTTTCATCATGACATACTCACATGCAGTCTGTGGCTGGCACTGGGACATAACTTCCATACACCTTATCCCTAATCCCAGTACACATGCTGTTGTTTCTGTCTGTAGGTAGAAGAGTGCCTGGTTTTGTGACTAGCCCAAGGTTGTGGAACAAAGTATTCCTCTGCTCAATGCCATCTTCTATGAAGAAACAGTGACCTAGTGTGTCGTAGCCAATGGTGTCCTTTATCTGTTGGAATACAAGTTCATTATGTCAGCAGTAATAGCATTTGCTGAGATTTATTTGACAAATACCATCTAGTTTTACTATCTTGGCACAGCTGCAGAGTGAAGTGTCAGTATCAGCAGCTCATATGATTCAAGCACATAGATTTATTCACCCCTTACAAACACACTGCTATGTCTGGAGAGCTTAGCTGCCTTACAGCTGTCTCACAGTAAGCTGCTGTTAGAATCTGAAAAAACAGAATGGTGAGAACTGCTAAATTACTGTTTGCAGTAATTTATTTATCTACTGAAATAAGAAAATCATTGCTAAGCATCGAATTTGCAGAAGAGATAGGATTATTTTATCATCTAAATGTTCTTTATAATATTTATTCCAACATAATATGTTTTACTCTCCATGCACCTACCAGCAAACCATTAGTTGCATGAATAGTCACACATCTGGAAAAACAGTGATGAATGGAAAGACCTTCCAGATAGGTTTTAAAAGTATATCCTCCTTTTTCATCCACATCCCCACAAAGGTGAAAGTGAACAGGGTAACTTCCAATCTGCTGCTGGCCCATTTGCTTCAGTTCCACATAGGAAAGGTGAACAGACGTAAAATTCTTCAAAATCTAAAAAAAAACAAAAGAGAAGTCCAGAGTGAATAACCAATTATTTGCTTTTTAACCAATGGAAATTTTAAGTTAATACATCATCTACCCCAGATGTACAGAAGCTAGAATCTGTGCACAGTTGGCACAGGCCAGCCAACACAATAAAAGTTAGAACAAACTTTACTGTCTTGGTTACAAGATGCCTTACAAAACTGTATCCTTCATAAATAAGTTTAAAATTTGAATCTCCACGTGGCTACAACAGAGGATTTTTTACCAGACATATTGCCACTCTTTACTGTTAGGTCTTTACCAGGTGGCACATTAAAAATTTTCACACGTACTGTCCAACCAGAAGTCACCCAAATCTGGGTGTCTGTAATGAAGCTGCACCAGTATGGGTGCAGCCTTAGCTGAATAAAAAAAACAGAACAATGCAGTCTCAAAGGAGCCCATTGAAAAACCTAGTCCAGTTGAGAGCTTGGTGCAGGGTCAGCTTCATAAAACAACTGCTCAGCACATTGCTCAGAGAATAACTCCAGTCACAGAGACACTCGTGGTGTTAATTGGTTCTACCCTTTCAGTTTCCCAGTACAGTAGCATTATTTGCCTTCTTTAAGCCTGGTCCCACTGCCTCTTGTCCTACTGCTATGCACCTCCAAGAATTGCTGTGGCCACTCTGAACCCTCACCAGCACCTGAAGACAGCAACAAGATCCCTCCTCTCAGCTCCCTGTCACTCATCATCACACACTGCCACACCACCTATCCTGCACACCCCAGTGCATCTACACACTCATTGCAAGGAGAGCCCAAAACTGGACACTGCACTCCAGAGAAACGTCTTTACCAAGAAATATGTGAAATTACCCTCACAATCACACGACTTCACAGTAAAGTTATTGTGTATGAATTAAAGTCATAATGAGGTTGTACCAGTAATGCAGGAGAAAATGTTTTCTCCCATCTAACCTGCTGTGAAAGCACAGACCAAGTGCAACAGCTAAACTGCACTGACCTATCCTGAGTTAAAAACCGAATCTAAAAAAAAAAAAAAAAAAAAACCAAAACAGAAACCAAACCAAAACAAGCTCTACATCTTTTTTTTTGGTAACTCCATTTCATTAACTTACCTGCACTGAGTATTTATCAAAAATACCAACTTTCATAGGGAAATCAGTAATATTTTTTTTCCTCCTCCTTTAATTGAACTCGTAGGGTTTGCATACCTAACATCTAGAGAGGGATGGTCAAAATCTAATCTTTTAGGCATCCCTAATCTCTAGCTCTTACTACTGAAAAGCACCAAAACTGCAAACTAATGCCTCTCCTCACTGCCATTGAGTCCACTTTAGGGCACAGAACTACTGTCCAGTAGGAAGTTCAGGATGTTCAAAAGCTATTACATTTCTTAACGTCTAGGATCCCTCTGCTTGAGCATTAGCATAATTAGCATAAGCCAAAAATACTTTCAGTGCTGAAGTCTAGGTTTGGCAACAGATACTCATTACTCAGTCTCCTGGGAACAATTTAACTTTGATGAGTCAAAACGTTTGTTTTCTCTTCTACCTTCCAGACAACTGAAGGTCTGCTTATTTACACTTTTGTGGCAATCAAGGTCACACTTAGCAGGATTCATCAAGATTCACAGCTTGTCATTATCTTCTTCCATTACATTATCTTGAACCCTTAACATCTTGAGTACACCCACCTTCTTCCACAAAACAAAAGCTGCCACATATTAGGAAGGGGCTAATTTTCTTTCCCACTATTATGGCCACCACTATGAAATTAAAATCTGCATCCAAATAAATTACAAAGAGATTTAAACTGTGATGATCACCTAATGAGCACAAATATATTTGAAATTAAAATTTGAGGCCTCAAACTTCTCTAGCATCACTGAAGCACTGCCGCTCAAATCTTTCATCTAAAGATGTAAATGAACACAAGTTTAAATACTAGTTTCTAGAACACCCCTTCCTCTCAGCTTTGTTTATGTTCATAATACAAGAAATTTGAAGCAGCTTCCTTTATATAACCTTAGTACTTTCAAATTTTTAAGAAACTAAATAAAAAACCCTTTAGTACAAGTCAGTTTCTCCCCCCTCCATGCCTCTATAGTGATCCGGTTCAGATGAGCAATCTGAATTGGGATTCAATACTCATCATCTGGGGAGATACAAAGGCAGTGAAAGGAAGGAAGAGAAACACAAGGGAGATCTAGCTTTATTCTGTAATGTTATAGGATGCACATGCACGGATGTCACTCATTTAATCCCTGCCACACAACATTACAATACCTGCTGGAGGTTTCTAGAACAGTCTGTGCATTATATCCCTTCTTTCAATTCTGCAGACTAAGTCTTGAGGAGTTAAATCTAATCTGGGTAAAGCTGAGAACGAAGCCATTTCCACACAAAGCAACTGAATGAACTGATGTTCTTTAAGTTTTCAAATCCCTTGAAGTTAAACATTGATCTTTTCGCCCTTAATATATGCCTTTACATGACAGGAAGTTAATTGGAGATGTTTTTCAAACCTTGATATGTCCACCAAATGTATCATAATTGAAGAACTGACAGTCCTTTTCAAGATAGCAGGTATTTTCTGTCTCCCCCCTTATTAGGATGTTTCTTGTAAGAACTCCAACTTCTGCTCTCATGTCCACTCCATCAATTACTTCTCCTACATGAGGAAACTGAGGGTTTTCTGTCCAACAACAAGTTGTGAAGCAAGACAAAAAAATAAGAAAAAAGGTCACCACTGATTAAAACCAGAATCAACTTATATAAATAAGCAAGACAACTGCAGCAACAAAACCTGTGCACTCCTCCTCCTTAACATGCTGGTCTCTCTTAGCTTTTCTTATGGTAGATGTATTTATCATTTTAATAAGAAACTAATCCTCAAAAAATATCAACATTTTATTTGCAAGTGCACCTTATACTTTTAATCCAATAGTTTGTGAACAGAAGGGGGAAAAAAAAACAAAGAAGAGCTTAAATTAACCCAATGTATCAAACTTTTAGTGACACACAGATGCAGACTTGTTATAAAAGAAAAAAGATTCTAGCTGCTTAATCTGTTTCAAAGACAAATTAAGAACTGAAAGTGAAGTCTAAATACTGTTTGAAAATGCTGTATTGATCTCCTCCTACAAGAAAAAACTACTTGCTTTCCTAACTAAATTTCCTCTTTCTTAGGTAGTTATTCTGAAGCTGTATAAACTCAAAAATTAGGGAAAAGAAGATAGTCTGGTTTTACACCCTTCTTCAAAAACCCAATCAATTTCTCATTGAAACTGAGAAAATTATCTGGTTCTGTAAACCTTAAAAAATGCATTTATTGATACCCTGAATACAGACTACCACTATCCCTCCAAGCCTTAAAAAAAGTGTATGAGCCTAAACTACCACAACATGAAGCACAACTAAGAGCGATACCAACACTGTATCTGCTTCTGAGGATTTAAAAAGACAAGAGGTGTCTGTAAACGGGACTGCACTCCTCTCTCTAAAGGCTTGCCTATTGTTTTTCCCTGTATGTAACTAGCAGCTCAAGAAATCAAGTGCAGTAAGATCAACCAAGGCTCCTACAACACCATACTTTTTAGTTTTCCTACTACAGAAAGGTGAAACCAGCAAAAAACCTGGCAAAAAAATGCAAGAAATAATTTCAAAAGATGGTGTGTTCTTCAGCACGTCAAGTTTACTATTTTACAGAAAATTCCTTCTTCGTGGAACAAATATGCAGCGTGACATGGGGACTTTTTAAAACTGTATACATTACTATGAGAAGGAAAACTATATCAAAGGTGGCAAAGAACCCCAATTGGGAAAGCTGACTGTAAGTTCACCTACTTTTATTTTTTTTATAGTTTTGATAGGATTTAATAAAAAAAAAAAAAAAAAAAAAAAAGCGAAGATTTTGTATTTTATGCCACATTGTACATCTTGTGAAAATACAGGGTTTTTTAACCTTTAAAAGCAGCAGCTTTTTCATAGCACATGATTTCCAAGATGAAATAGAGTCTACACACACACCATTCAGTGGAGACAAGAAACTTCTTAAACTTCATACTGCAGCCTTCCAGTTAAGTTTGCTCTTTAAAACACTGTGCCCAGTAAAACACGTGACACTCAAGAACAAAGCCCAGGAAGTGTCACATTCAATAGCACTAAGTTAGCTCTACAGCTTCACTCAAACAGGAATTCTCTGATGGTATAAGAAGGTAAATGCGGATATGCTTTCTTCATACTTGAGATTTCTCAATGCAGTAGAACACACGTGACCCATGCTAACAAACGTGTGAGAAGCAAATTTCACCACCAGAGGGACAGACAGACCTGTCCCTTAACGAACAGGTGGACAGGGAAATCTGAGGCTGTTGGCAGAAAATTTCCAAGAATGAAGAAGGAGAAAAGCAGTTTGAAGAAGAGGAAGTTGCACTGTGCAGAAATTAATGGGACAAAACCAGACTGAGAAGAGCACCCACAAGCTGCTGCAAACTAACACTGCAGAACAACGGTTTAGTTTGTGCTATGGACTGATGCTGCAGCACACCAGGAGTGAGGGGAAGCTCCAGACCAGAAGCTAGAGGACACCACAGGAGAGGGCAGCAGCACCATGGAGCAGGTGTGGAGCAGAAGGAAACAGAGACGCCAGCATAGCTGGCAAGCCAGTCCCCTGGGAGGCTCTTGTGATGTCAAGCAGAATGACTCAGATAATAAAAAGGAAATGGTCAACAACATGCATGACCATTTACTTGTGCATCACACCCAAAGGAAAAACAGATTGCAACGACTCAGGGATATCCTGTGAGAGCAGAATCTTGGAAGGGCAACTTATTGTATAACCATTTTGTTGGGGAGGTAGTAAAAAGGAGACTAGGAAAAGGAGAAAAAAAGAAAAAAGGTACAGGTTCAAAGACCGCAATTTTCTTTTTCCCTTCCTGTTTTTATTTCTACTTTTTTAATAACAAAAGAAACAAAAAAATTTTAGTGAGAACAGTTCAAAATATGAGAATGACACTAAAGGCAAGGGAAACAAGTAATGACCACAACAGCTATTCAAGCATATGAAAAGAGAACTTGTGAAAAGACAGAAAGGAGCTAAGGAAGGAAAACAAGCCTAACTCTACTGGAAAAAAAAAAAAATAAGGCATTCAAAGAGCCTGGGAAGAAATAAGAAAGAAAAGTTAGCATGGTGAGCTGTAAGGTAGACCTGACATACCGAGTCATTTTATAGCAAGGAGAATTACACACCTGTGTACGTGGCAACAAAGCCATACAGTAATTCAAGAAAAGGCTGCTCTTTACTGTTTGTATTGCAAATACATATTTCACACAGATCTTCACATGGTGACTGCTCTCATACCTTTGACTTTAACCTGATGGTTGGTACACTCCGGGCAGGGAAGGAGGGTGAATTCCTCTGTCTGATACATGGAATAGTCTGTGCTTGCAACCACAATCCTGTCTCCTGGTTCCCAACTACTAACATCGTCCAGAAGATTCAGTATTACTCCACCCACCACTTCCACCTGGAAGCCTGATATTGGGACACCTAATTTAAAAAGAAAATTAAAAAAAAAATAAAAAGAAGAAGAAGAGGAAATAAAGATTATATTCACCTTTATGTGCAACAATTCCCAAGAAGATACTAATAAAATACATATGAGATTTCGCAGGCCCCAAAGCCCTCTGAAGTACAACTCTGACCTCAAACATGCCAGTGTATGCCTTTACAGCCTGTTTACTTATTGGATCACAAAGCAAAGGGAAAACACAGAACAAATGGTGACTGGAATGATCTATGATTTTTTTTTTTCTTCAAAAAACCCTAGTTTCATAGGCAGTAATTTGTCACCTCCAAGTGACATTGTTTTGCCATTTTAAACTGTACAGATGTAATCAAGGATGTGGAAAACAAAGCAGAGGACTTTCTTTTTTAAGCACAACTAACAGAACAGTTTGGCAGACTAAATTGCACACACATAGAATTTCACTAGCTAATGAATTTGCATAAGTTAGCTTTTGCTAACCCTTGAACCTAACTCTACAGCACCAGCAGGTAAAAGATGTATTTTGGTGCATTTTTTTTTTTTAATATAAATCTATACGTTTTCATGGGGCTGTAATGAACAGTAAAGGGGTAGTACCAAATAGCTCAACTGCCTAACAAATAAACTTATGACTACTATAAAAAATTTTTGAAGAAAACACAATAGCATTCAGTAATTCTAAAAACAGAAAGAGATAATTACCATAAAAACTCAGATCAAAGATATCTTAAACTAAAAAAATTAATAAAGGAAAAAGGCAAGCAAGTGGCAAGTCTTCTAGCTTTTTATATCACAGATTAAACTTTGTATCAGAACAGCTGCCTAAAGTTCAACACTCTAACAGCAACCGAAAATTGTAACAAGAATAAAACATTTCTTTCACCTTCTGTAGTTCGTTTTTTTTTTATCATAATCAACATCTCAGAAGCTTAGATTTAAAATATACATGAACTGCCAAACTACAAAAATAAATTTTAAAAGTATCAGGACTTACAAGACTCCTATCTAAATATACTAGAATTTCATCTAAATATACTTGAATTTAAGACTCAGTATTATGCTGCTCACATACTGTATACAGAGTGAGAAAACAGGTCGTACTGAAGAACTGCGTCCTCCTATTTCATCCATAGCAAGAAAAAACAACTTATAGCAGCACTCAAAAATTTAAATTGCAACCAGAAGTTCTAGTGAAAAAAAGCATATAAAGCATTTTTTCTTTTCCCCCAACTGTAGGATTTCACAAAACACTTTCCTACCATCATTCCATTCGCTGTAAGCTCTCACAACAAACTTCTGACCATCCACTGTGAAAAACTCTTTTTGAGCAAGAGCTTTCCCACCAGTGCTGTGGTTTTCATAGTTTCTCACTGATTCATTACAGGAAGAATTTCCACCACCTATAACACCAACTAAAGCCCAGGCTTGCCTGTGAAAATCAAAAGTAAATGTTTAAATATAATGGCCCTTCAAAAATTCTTTACAAAACCAGGAAAAGACAAGGAACATAGAAGTAATAAAAAACCTTTTGCTTGCTCTTCCAAATTAATTTTAAAATGCAACTTCAAAATGTAGAAGGAAATGGGCAGATGTAACAGCAGAGAAAAATAGTTTAACATAACTGGGTGTCCTATACACAATTGGCAAATATGAGAGCTCTTACTGGGGAAAACTTCCATATGCATTTTTAGTAAACGTCCAACAAGATACACATTTTTCCAAAAGCGAATTGCTAGAGATGTGTGACAAAAGCCACACAGGATCCTACTCCCAAACAGCTTTAGCAGGGCCTAGGAGGAGCAAGTGTCACTGCCAATGTTCCTGCCATTTGCCAGCAACACCCCAGAGGAACACTCAGGACTCCAGGGGACTGCACATTCCTCAGGCCAGGAGGGATGGACACAGTCAGCAACAGCCACTGGTGCTGGCCCCTGTGCTGGACAGGCAATAGCTGTTGAATCTTTCAGGATGCTCAGACCCAGAAAAGGAAATGCATGCTGTTACACAACCTTTGTACAATATACCACTGACGTGTTGAGTGTTTGGAAACTAAAAGCAAACAACATGCCACAGATAGCTGCCACCAAGTTAAATAACAAGTTTATTTTGCTGTCCTTTACTGCTCTGTAATGACATAACCATGTGTGCAAAGGAAGTAGTCGAGATCATCTATTAAAAAGCCAGACAATTTTGAATCATTAAAGTTGAATCATTCTCCCCAAGTGAGAACAGTGTCAGCTAGCTGGACTGCAGTCTGTTGATAATGATTGATTCAAAGGCAGATATTAAACCCACCTTCAATCCAGTTGCCTTTATTTTAACCCTCCTTGATGTTTTTGTTGATTGGGATCAAAAAGCCAAACAATACTTTAGCACTAACATGTTCACAGGAATAGTATATACTGGGCCAGCATTTTAGTAGCAGCAGCAAACAAGCTGAGCATTTCACATATCAACATTTAAAACAGTTACTTTGATGTATGCTTTGCATTTCAGGTGTTGCTGGAAGAAGGAGAAGGGGTGAGGGTTGTAATGGAGTATTCACCTCCATGCTGACATATTTTTCACTAGCTTTAGAGGTTTGAGAAAATGACCCTGCTTTTCCTGAGCAAGCCATCAGGGAGTGCTTCTTGCCCACCTTCCACTACAGAGATGGTTATGCGCTTACAGAGCCTTTATTGACTATGGAAAGTATACAAGAATCAGTTCAGCAAAGAGGGAGAAAAAGGCTTCTTCTCCCCTATTACAGGCTAAAGAAGTTCCTCATTTCAGACAAACTGGTGTGGATGTCATGGGCAGAGACAAACCCCACAAACCTACACCTCTCAGGACAGGCTGGGCTAGCTGCACCACAACCTGAGCAATCTGAAGCCATGCAGGCTTTGCTGCTTTCAGGAAGTGGTATTCTACTACAGGACATCCAGGTCTCGGCACTTTTGGCCAAACTGCTTCAGAAGCAAGAGCATTCCATCCCACACCCCTGTGCTTACACAGCCAGTGACACAAATGTACTCCTGACGGGAACTGAGGTCAGAACATGCCATCCTGACTGACACGCCAGCTCGCCTCTGCCAAAGCAGAGGGAGGAAACTAACCGGAATCCAGATGTCAGGGGACAGTAAGGGATAAGAATAGAAAGGAAAAACCAAATGACCAATTTCCTGGAAAACACTGGACAATACAAAGAGGTTATACAACACCATCCCAATAGAAGAACAACAACAGACTGACAGGCAGTTAGGAGACTGGGTATACTTTTCAATTATACTGCCAACACAGAATCACAGAACCATTTAGGCTGGAAAATACCTCTAAGATCATCACATCTAGCCTTTGACCGATGGCCACATTGACAACTAGACTATGGTACCAAGTACCACATCCAGTCATTTCTTGAGCACCTCACAGATGGTGACTCCATCACCTCCCTGGACAGTGTTCCAATGCTTAATATCCCTTTCCACTAAGGAATTCCTCCTATGTTCAACTGCAAACTTCCCCTGATGTAGCGTGAGGTTACGTCCTCTTGCTCTGTCACTGGTTGCTTAGAGGAAGAGGCTGACCTCCACCTAGCTTGTAGGGAGTAGTAATAAGGTCCCTCTGAATCTTCTTTAATTCAGGCTAAACATTCCCAGCTCCCTCAGCAGCTCCTCATATGACTTACATCCTTCCTCAGCTCTGTTGCCCTTCTCTGGACACACTCCAGCACATCAGTCTAAGGGGCCCAGAACTGGACATAGGTGTGGTTTCACCAGTGCCCAGCACTGCTCTGGTTCTGCTGGCCACACTAGTGCTGATAGTAGCCAGGACCCTCTTGGCCACCTGGGCACATTGCTTTATGCTGCCCAGAGCAGTGTGGACAACTCTCTGCAGCACAAAGCCAAGTTCAGAACATGCACTGCAAAAAGCCATTTGCAACAATTAAATGAAGAGCCATGAAGAGCAGTGTAAGCTTCCTGCTTTGGTAACTCCTGCTATCCCTCTTCTACTGTCTCACCATCCAAATCCTGCCCAACTGAAAAGAATGGCCAAAAGACATACAAATATCTTGTAACTGCATTTCAATCACAAAATAATTTTACAGGTCAAGTCCTTTGAGAACTCAATGGAGAGATAATGTACTTTTATTTCAACAGTGCAGAAGTATAAATAAGATGTTTGATACCTGGGTTTAGTATCCCTTAGAAACAATGCTTTGGGTTGGAAGAAACCTTAAAGAACATTCAGCTCCACTGCCTGTCCTTCCAAAGTCATACAAATTAAAAGCTTCACCTAGCAACTGTTATCTATCTGTGTCTTAGAGAGAAGAAAATATCCTTGCTGCACCCAGTTTTAATTTCTATAAAGAACAGTGAAAACAAGCAATTAGGAGGAAGTAAAAAAGCCTGTCACACAGATACCAGTCTCTGCACTGTACTGCTAACTGAATACTATTATGGCAGCACTACATACAAAAATTCTCGGAAAACTTTATGAGCTGTCAAAGTTTAACAAATGCCCCACAGCAGAATCTGCATATCATCTTTACTCAGCATAAAAGGGAAAATAAATTACTTACCTGTAGCTTAATCCTCTGACAAACTTACTTCCCAGAAGATTTTGAATAGTCACTCTGGTTTCCTCCAGAAGATTTTTAGCAGCTGAATCTCCTACAGCAATAGCAATAATGCGACCAGGATGCCCATTTTTCAGTAAGTTCTGGAGCTTTATGCTTTCCTCTGCAAATTCATGAGTATCAAACTTCAGCACTTCCAAAACCTCTGCTGTATCCTGATCGATCACTCTGACATTTAATCCTCGGTAAAAATTCTTTTTAAATGTATAATGACCATAGGCCAGCCCTGAGAAATATATAGTCTTTGACAGAAGAGTCCATGATACCTTCTGGTGCCCGTGCAACTCCAGCACTCCTTCAGGGCCCACACCAATAAATTTTTTGCCAAATTCTGGCACATCAGCACCTTCATTTGACTTCCCATACAAAATAATAGTTGCTTTGGATTTATAGCGGCATTTCTCTGCTCCAACATGAAGCATTCCACCATCCTTTATCAGGATAAATCGAGTTCTCAAGGTAATATTTTTAGAACCTTCTTTATCATCACCAAAAACAAGTAAACCTAAAGGGAAAAAAAAATTATTTCTGTACATCAAAGCAAAATTCAGAGAGACTCAAATAACCAAGCTCTGCAGTAAGAACAACAGAAAAATTACAGATTTATTTTTCACACCCATCAATTAAGCAGTTATATATAATTCTTACATGTATTACACATATGGGAAAGTAACTGCTACCAATTGTGATTTATCTTTCTAAGAATTTGCTGGTTTCTACCTATTCTTTTTCTGCCTGTTTGGTAGGATTAGTAATATACAAGAGTTACCATTGGAGGACCAACAGATTGAGTACCACAAATGCTACTAAACAACCTTGTTTTCCTATATTGCACAGAAAACTACATCAATGCTGCACTGAAAAGATACTAGAGTATCATCACAGAGAATTCATCTTTTGAATGATATACCTGACCTGGCAGCAGGGTGAAAAGTAAAAAAGTATGTGAACTGGTCAATCAGCTGCAAGATGAACTTTCAACATATTTTTATGCAATCATAGAAGTAAAAAATATGCAGGAAACTGAAGCAAGGTGTTCATCTTGCTATTTCTTACCTCCATCCTGTATAACTATAGAGTGTACTGTAGCGTCTGAGTTCAGACGAAACAAATCCCCTTTTTTGATAATAACTCGTTTTTCAGGATCTTTTCCAGGGCTCCAGTTTTTAAGGCGAGGGTTCTGATCAGGACAATTCTCTGCAATACAATGTGAAATCTGACTTTTAAAAAATGAACATCACTACACCAATCAAGGCAGCATTAGGATGAACACAAGTAAGAAAGAGTCAGTCACCCAAAAGGATGCCTACATCCTTCTGTGCTTTCAATACTGCAGTCATTGTATCTGAATAGCCAAAAAGACACTGGGAAAATAGCTAAAGTCTCAGGGGAGAAAGGCATTCTTTTACTGAATTTGGAACACCATCTGATTTTTCTCTTTATTTATTAGGTCACCCAGAGTAGATGAGAAGAGATAAGTGGAATGCAGTCAGAGAGAGAGCAATCACACTGAGCACTGGAAGCCTAAGGCCAGCTAACTAGGTTAACATAGCTGTAAATCATCTAAGTATCTCATATCCTCAAGGTCTCAACCCTGCCCCTTCCAACTTGTAAGCACTCAAATCATTCTTTCAGTGGAAGTCTGCAGGAGGGACAAGACACCCTGAACATATTTAGTATGAAACCTAACCAGCTAGAGTAGTTTTCCAGGAGATGAGACATTTGGGTCTAACTTAAAGATTTGTATCCCTAAGGAAGTCAGCTTAAATATCAGGCTACAAACTACATGAGAGCAGAGACACACATAGTCCTTGGTGAAAGCTGCGGCACTACCCAAGCTAGAAACTGAGCTACAAGGCCAGAGGAAGAGAGACAATAGCAAGAAGCAACAGACTTCAGACAAAGTTAAAGCAATGTAGTATTTATACCACACATCTCTTTAGCAAATTGAGCATTTGAGTAATGTGAAAGCACAGACACACTACAAAAACTGCAAAGTATATTCCTTGGATTATCTTACAAAAATTAAATATTAAAAAATTTAAGTATTAAAAATATTTTTCCTATGCAAAAGACAATCAAAAAGTTGACAAAATAAACACGTTAATGGGCCAACTGAGGTTAACTGCCAAAGTAGTCTTTTAATATCCTGTCTTCTGAAGAAACACCCACACTTCTGAACTGCTACTTCTGAGGAAAAAACCCTATCAGAAATAGTCCATTCCTGCAACATCTAAAGAAACCAAAACCTATCCACAAGTTTAATACAAGCCAGCCTTAGTTTTGCTGACAGAAATGTTTTTTTTCCTTTGGTATTAACTCCCCACATTTCTATTCCCTCCCAACTCAGGAAAGCCACATAAACCAAGATTTGACTACCAGTGGAGAAAAATTAGCGAGCTGCAAAAAGGGCAGAACTAGCATCATGAAAATAAAAACAAAATAAAATCTTTTGGGATGATCCTATGAAGATCAGCTTTTAGAAGATGTAATTCAACATGAAGGAAAGCCGAAAAGCAAGAACTGCTATCAGCAAGACTGCTAAGCACTCAGCAGATAAAGGCAAGTCTACTGCCTGACTCATGTAGAGTTCCCAATCCCTTTTCCCCAGACACCACACACACAAGCAGTGTGAAGAAACACTTATTTCCTGGCTGGTAGGAAAGGGCAGTGTGAGGAAACCATGAGTCAGCAACCTGATGACTTCTGCTTAGTGTGATTCACAGAAGAGCAGATCTAGTGACCATATATTTTTATACTGAATCAGAAAGAAGACATATAAAACAGTAACTAAAAAATATTACCATTTTAAAGTCTATTGTACATTACAATCCAGCAAGAAAGCCATCAGAATCAGAAACAGGCACTCCTGTAGCATAAACATGCTTTTGGGGCATAGTGGGTCAACTTTTTTGGCAAGCAGATCAGACGTGTTTAGCGAAAGTATTTTGAAATTCTCCCTTAGCAATTGCAGTGGGCTGCCTGAAAACACCAAATACTTAGAACTTCACCATATGTTATCTCCAAAATTACCAAGCAGATTTTACAGATAACAGTTACTGCCTTTAAAGTTAAATAAAAGCAGAAGCACAGACCAGAAACCATTAGGTGCTGACCTTGCCAAATTTAGCCACTCATGTTGAAAATTTTTCAAGTCAAGCCTCTGCCTCAAAACATTTCTGCAAAAATGGGTCAGCATTTCTTCAGGTTTAGCGGCCTCTACTAGAGCTGGGGGAGAGAAGTAAAATTTCTGCAAGTGGTGGAGGAAAAGTACACCATCCCACCCACAAGAAAGCAGCTTGACCAAAAAAAAAACCCAATGCTAGAACCTCTCATGGAGCAAGCACGTGAAATTTGAAAGGTGAAAAAGACAGGCAGGGAACAATTCTCAAGATACAACTAAATAGTTATTTTCTACTTGTTTAGGCATCATGTCTGGAATTTTTAAGGCCTCCAGGAAAGTTATCAGTGTTATATTACGCTCAGCAGAAGTTTATCAGACTTCAGCAGCTAAATTTTCTGAGGGTCCTGTTTACCCCCTGGGCAAGGTCCAGCAAGAGCAAAGAACTTTTCCCTATGTCCCCAGCTTGTCATTCTGATCCCACATCAGCAGCTTGGGGAAATGGGAAAGGAAACTGCATTTCCACTGCTCTCCCTGATCTCCAGTGCTCAGGACTCCTTAGATGAGTCAGGAGTAGATGTCAGGAATACAGAAGCAAGGAGGAAAAAGAAACCAGCTGACAAACAGGAACAGAAATGCTGACAAGCAGCACCTTCCCTTCAGGGAAACTACGGTGGCAGTTTAGAATTTACGCGCATTTACTACCAAGTGTCACACTCCTTCCACTGCTTTTTAAACAGCCATTAAGAGTTGTGACAATATGGATTTCCAAGCAGCCCTGAAAAAAAGCACACCTAACTGGAACTGGTGTTGTTTGCCGCAGTACTACACATGTTTGGGTCGGAGCTATTATGCACATGTTAATGCACATTAACATTTCAACCTGCTGGGGAACTTCTGGGGAGTTTCTGCAACAACCATACTGCAAGATTAAAACATCAGCCAGGCTTTCCTTAGTGCCTGTAGAAGTTTCTCTTGTGTCAGGGTTTCTCAGTGTCACAGAATAAATACGCTGGAAGGGACCACAGTGGGTCATCTGGCCCAGACTCCCCGCTTAAGCAGGGTCATCCCAGAGTACACTGCATAGAATTGTGCCCAGACAGTTGTGGAGTACCTCCAGTGAGGGATACTCCACAGCCTCTCTGGGCAATCTGCTCCAGTGCACAGTCACGCACGCAGTAAAGAAATTCTTCTTCATATTAAGGTGGAGCTTCTTATTAACTCGTCTTATTGCACAACAGCACCAAAAAGAGTCTGACTGCACTTCAAAGTATTTCAGAGTGTTAACTGGGCAAGTCACCCTCCAGTCTCCTCAGGAATTTGTCTGTAATGGAAATGCTTACCGCTTATGTACCTGTTACCAGCAATGTGTATACAAGCAATGTATAACAGAGGAATAATCTTCCATTTACTAGTCCCTAAGGTTTAGTTATTTTCCTTCATAACTATTAGGAAAGCTTAGTAACTTTACCCAAGGAGGTATCTCAGCAAGCCATCACCAAAAGCACTTCAGTTGAATATGTGCATTTATTTTGTACTGCTATCTGAAATCCTCAGTTGGTTATCTGATTTGTTCAGCCTGTGTTGCACTCACTTTGGAAACAGCTTCTTTTTAATTACTGTGTCAAAAGCCACTGAAAGTCTGTTATTACAGTAGCCAACAGTTTCAATTCAAATTCCTGTTTAGCTTTTAGAAACCTGACTACTGTCTTAAAAACAGCCAAAACCTCCAAACTCACCAAAACAACCCACACTCCAAACTTCACTACCAATATTTAGCAACTGCATCTCATAGCATCTTCTAGGAGTAATTTGCTAGAGGGATGTACACTTTGTGATCACTTCACCTGTTGAGGCTTTACAACCACAGACAAACTTCAGAGATTCTCCAAATTTAAAACAAGTTGCCCAGTTTTCTAAAATGAGCTGAAAACAAAAAAATCAGGGCTTATAGATCAAAAAAGTTCCCTGCTCAATTTGGACATAAACAAAACAAACACATACTATTAGCACAGGTTCACAGAGATTTTTAAATTATTTTAATTTAACACTTTTTTACTATCTTCCTCAGTTACTGCAGAAACAGATAGGATTTAGTTTCATCTACAATTTGAACCTATGAGACAGCTTCTGCAGATAAAAATAATTATGCTTAAGAAACATTCATGCCTCTTTCTCCCCTTGCCAATAGTAAATCAATAGTAAAGATTACTATCTTTATTTAGTGCTATGCCTTACTGCTATTCCTTTCTGTTTCATGTAAGTAAATCAAACCATACGTAATAAAAACAACATTGATAACAAAAAACGGAGCAGATCTTTGCCCCCAGTCTCTGCCTCCTTTGACCTTAAAATCACAGTGAGTGTCCTATTAGCTTTCAACATTAATCCTGATGCTGAATTATTGAGTTATGTTCACAGGTAGCATAACTTCTAGAATGATTTCCTTAATGAACTTACCATCTGGAGCATATTTTGAAGCTATTCCCAAAAAAATTCCCAGTGCGACAAAAAGTGAAAGGCTAGAAATGGCAGAGCAAATAAGAGTATTTTTATGCCTGTTGGCTTCTGCCTGCCGGCGGTGCTGCTCCACTGGCAAGGACGGGAGTCTTGTCTGGGCTTCCTGTCTCGCCGAGGTAAATTCTGCTGCAGCATGGCTCTGCGAAGGCGGCGGGGGACGGAGAGGGGCAATTCTCCCCGGGACGTACCCCGAAGACCTGTGACTGCTCCCGTTCTGAGGACGGAGGAATGGAGGGGAGCTCCCCCTGGTATCAGTGCCTTGCATGTTATAAAGTCACTGGAACACACACACAGAGGGAAAAGATAAGAGACAGGATTTCAGAATACAGGTCAAAATGCATAAAACAAAAAAAGAAACAACAAAAGACAATTTTAAGCCACGTGTGTCAAGAGCAGCCACCTAAGCTGCAACTGTTCACAAAGTATCTGTTACTCAGTTTTACTGGTCACTTGCCATAGTATAACTGCATGGAACAATAGCATATGTGTCTTCAACAAAATTAAACTCGAAAGCATGTGGTGTGGGAACCCAGTACCAGTGGGTATTTTTCACAGAGTATTTTCACAGTTAACTTGTATTATGACATTAAGAAATCAGATGAACAATGAGAAAGCTAGCAACCCCTGCTTCCCCACAGTTATGCAAAGAATAAACGTATTCTTTCTGTACACAGAAGCTGAACAAACTCCTCACTTTCCCTTATGGAAAAGAAGCTGAAAAAGACAAGCCTGTCTTCTACACTGGAAGTCCTAAAAGCTGTTTAAATTAAAACACCAAATTCTACTTTAGTTATGTTGATGCAACTTAGTCAACACTTTTAACAAGCTGAGGTGCATTGAGCCAGCAAACTCTTAATTTACTCACAGCAAGATTCAAATGCTAGTAAAGGTGCATCATGAACGGTTCTTTAAGAAACCATACCTCTTATTCAGCAAACCTTTTTTCTGATTTTCTCTGCTGAGATGCCTGGATTTGGACAAAAGCCTGGAAACAACATGACTGCTCCAGATCTCTGTACCTACTGTCTAGAAGTGAGTGCTGCTTTTATTTCAGTTACAAGCATTATTTCCATCTTTCTTCTGAAGCATACCAAGAGGAAAGTGTACCAGTGCCATCACTGCCTGGCCCATCCTCAGCAGCAGTTCTAACTCATCACAGCAGTCTACCTTAAGAGACAAACCTGCATTTGACTGTTTTCTCTGGTATTCCAGTCAGCAGTGTGGTACAGAGTATTCACAACGCTGTCATAATTTTTTTTTTCCTAACCATGGTTAACATTTCTCATAGATGAAATTTTTTGGGAAGGATGCTCAAGTCTCAGTTAACTGAAACCTAACTTTTGAAACTAAATCCTGAAAGGGATTTAGGCATAAGTCATGTGCATTGAACAGCAAAGGGTAGGAAAAATAAGAACTACAAATAATGGAAGAGTATAAAGATCCTCTTTCTCTTCCATTAACAAAGGGAAGTCTGAGCTATACTCTGAAGTGTCAGGCATGCCGATGAAGGAGAAATGTGACAAATGAGTCAACTAATCTTATTCTCAGAATAAGTAAAGAAGCCTTTTGTCCCACATGCTGCAAAATCTGATACTTCACTGTTTCAAGGAAAAAGAGCTGTTACTATTGAACAGGCTGGATTACCCTTACATGGGAGACAATACATCTCCAGATGTACGCACAATGACAATGAAGGCACTGAAACATTAACTGGAGTAGCTATTCCAGAGTGCAAAAATTATTCCAAGTCCTCCAGAAGCGCCAAACCTCATCCTCTCCTCTCAAACTTAACTGCCCAACCTGCTATGTGCACTATGGAACACTTTGCTTTAACCTCATGTGCTTTTACACTCAGCTTATCACCTCTCAACAGTGAAATTAATTTCTGTGTTTTAGATGTGGTATTAAAAGCTGAAATCTGATCCAGTATTTAGATGACATTTTTCAATGGTTTGAAACCCCAATTTCTTAAACTTGGTTAATTTTTCAGTTAGGACATTTTTCTGTGACACTGAGGAAATTACTACAGTGTTCATTATAGAGTAATAGCAACAGTTAAAAGACTTTTTACTCAGCTATATCAACTGAATCCAGATTCTCTATGGAAGACTTGAAAAAGTTTTACAAAATAATTTTCCCACTATTCTTCCCACCAAGGCCTCCTAAAGCACTGCCAGACCTCTAAAGAAATAATAAAAAAACCAAACAAAAAGCACTCATTACAGCAGCCATTGGAAACACTTGTGTCATATTTCAAGCATATTTTTTGTTACACAAAGCATTCTGCTTTGTTTGCAAACCTCATTTTGGCAACTGCAAAAAGTTTCCAACTATCCCACTCAAGTAAAAACACAGGTCACCCCGAGGATGGGTGGGAAAGAGACAGTAGAATTGCTGTCTTACAAAATAAAAATATTTAAACTAAGTCAATAAGGAGATACTCAGCACATTTTAAAGACTCACCATATAGTTTCCCATTACAACAGGAGTAACCATTGCAATACTTCCTTCCCTCTTCATGTGTTATCTGAAATTCACCAGCTGAAAAAGGATCTCTTCTACCCTGTAGAGCAGCTACTAGCTTTTTTTGAAAGACAGACTGATAATCTGATTCAAATTATTGGCTTGTTTATTTCCACTCTGTGGAAGCCTTCAGGAAGCACCACACAAAAGCATGTATAGTAATTGTCTGTATGACCAGTTATGCCCCAGAGAATGCTGGCTGCACAAATACAGTTTGCGTGTCACAAATACAGCACAAGTTTTACTCTGCAAATGAATTTACAGAGTAAAATACAGAACAAAATACCCGAACTGTTGAACTATTTAAATACCAGATTTGCTTGATCTATGCATCTGAATTTTCACATGTTTCCCTTTGACCTGTGCCTATGCTGTGGTCTTCTAAAGGAACTCATGATCTGGTTATCTCTTCCTGATGGTAAGCCCCAGAAATAACACCTCCCACTTTCGCAATTGTATTGTGGTACACAGAATGGTGCCATATTTTACTTTGCAGCTTCTTCGGAGCACTTTCAAAAGTTTTCACACCATATACAACCAATTACCTAACATTTATACACAGGTCTGTGTGTACAAATGCATTATTTGTCATGACATTTACGAATACTGCTGTCTCACTATTCCCAAACTTCTTGCACATAAGCTTTCAACAGAGTATTATGCAAGATTTAAAATCCATTATTCAACACAGCTTTTAGTCAGAGCCACACTAAAGCATGTGCTTCCAGCCCATGAGTAAGAGGGAAGCTTCCAATGGCACAGACTCAGCTGGAGTATCTCAGATGCTTCAGCCTACGATGTATCTGGAGTATCTCAGATAATTCATTGCCACCCATCTGCTGGATGACTGCACTATTTGCATATCGCTCTTTTGCGAGAGTAGCGCAACTCCGTGCAATCCAGGTCTCTGCTCAGGCACCCCTTCCTACAGCATAAGCAAGCAAACAAGTACTTATACTGGTCACATCAGCCAACCCAGCTTAAACCACCTTAAATGAAAAAAAAAAAAAAAAGGTTTATTTTGCTCAGCTTCCAAGTGAAAACAGTGAATGCCTGCAAGCCTGGATATGTCTACAGAGCAACTGAGCAAACAGATGTGGACAGCAAACCCCAGCAGGCAGACAGCAGTGAGACGCTGAACAGGCTGCAACATCTCCCATCTCCTCAAGTATTCCTTCACTACTTTTAACTTGTGCCACTAGCACACTCCCACACAAGCCCACGTTGTTCCACACAGTCAGAAACTGGAAACATATGCACTGTACAAATAGGGGATAACATAAGAACCTCCTGAGACATGACTGTGTGCTCAGAAGCAAGCAGCCTGCTTATCCATTACTCATTTGGGGGCTGATTTACTGGGAAGAAATTGGCTTATTTTACCAGATAATTTAAACGTCACAAGACACTACCCAAAAAGTGAGAAAAATACCAAGATATTTTACACTTCTGTGTTGTCAAATGCTAAGTGTCAAATACGCTAAAAAACTCCCACACCTGCACTATCTGAAGACATCATAAAGAAAGTCTGCTTACTTCCTGCAGTGCAAAGAAATTAATGCTTCTCTTCAGGCATATTTTAAGGATCACCAGAAGAAATTACATACTTCTGTTGATCTAGGACATCAACCACCACCAGCTCTAGTGCTGACCGATTACTACACTGTCTAGTCTCAGAGTATATAATTCCTGCTAAGGAAAAGATGGAGCAAAGGGTGGAGGAAAACAACACATACACAAAGAATTATTTCCCCATGAAACAGAGGAGTAAAACTGCAGATGACACAAAGCTGGGAGCGTGTGTCAATCTGCTGGAAGGTAGGAGGGCTCTGCAGAGAGACCTGGAACAGTTGGATGGATGGGCAGAGTCCAAAAAGATGAAGTTTAAGAAATCCAAGCACTGAGTCCTGCATTTTGGCCACAAAAACCCCATGCAGTGCTACAGGCTGGGGATGGTGTGGCTGGACAGTGCCCAGGCAGAAAGGGATCTGGGGGTGCTGGTCGACAGCCAACTGAACATGAGCCAGCAGTGTGCCCTGGTGG
>JAODKT010001744.1:48966881-48986347 GCA_027576195.1 Cossypha heuglini
AAAAAAAAAAAAAAAAAAAAAGAAAGAAAAAGACTACAAATAGAAACATATTTCATGTTTGTACAACAAACTCAGACAAGAAAGATAACTTAGACAATGATTTCTCAGCCGAAACTTCAAGTTGAGCACAGTGAAGGTATAATATCTGTCCAAGCAATTTTCTCCATTCTGAATTAGAAAGAGCACAGACTTAATAGAGATTAAAAGCTTAGCTGAAGTCAACTCCTGGGATAAAACAATCCCAGAGCTGGGGGGAGCATCTACAAGAAAAACATCACAACCAAGCCTCTAGAGACTCAGAGGTAATGACTCCACAGCAAAGGTCTTGCTGGCTTTATGTACGATAAAGGCTGTCTGAAAGATTTATTTGAACAGTATTTTCCATAAAGCCTGGTGTTTCCCATCATATATTTAGACTTTTTACAAGCACAAGGAATCACCAATGGTGCTGAGTTATACAGTGATTAGACCTTTTCATGAGTTCAAATTAAAATTCATATGAGGCTAAAACAATGCAGCAGCCTTCATCAGCCCCTGCTGTAGTGGTGAGATTCATGCAGTCTTTGGACTAAACCTCCACCTGTACATGGACCAGATTCATGCTAGACAGGTGGTCAGAACAAAAAGCTGTATGAGACTGGGAAAATTTGTGTCCTCTCCTTTAAGCACTCAGGAACTGGACATAAATTCTTAGACATTTACATTCTGGCTAACCAAAAAGACAATGAGCAGGATACAGTTGTTTCCCAAACTTATGGATGCCTCAAATCAAATTTCTTGCTATGCAGAAAGAACTATTATATAGTTATAGATTGTTATTTTGCTTCATTTGTTATGTAATTAATACTTTTTACATCACTGTTTTAAATCATACACCCTTCAGGAGATAAAAATCAAATCATATATGTAAATTATTGCACTGGGGAAGAGTGAGGATACCTGAGATAAAGAGACCTGCAAGAAGGAGGGGCAGGAGGTGCTCCAGGTGCTGGAGCAGAGGTTTCTCTGCAGCCCCTTGTGCAGCCCATGTTGAGACAGCTGTGCTTCTGCAGATCCACAGGATCTCCCCTTGGAGAGGGGAGAGCAGAGACCACCTGTAGCTCATTAAGGTCCCCCAGCCTGGAGCAAGAGGATGCCTAAAGGATGCTGTGATCTTGTGGGACGCCTGCACTGGAATAGGCTTCTGTCAGTCAAAGAGGGGAGTGATAGAGCACCTGGATGGACATCGGACATCCAGCCAAGGTCAACCCAACAGAATTAGAAATTAACTTAATCTTTGTGGTGTGTCATTTTAACAGAAAGACTTTAAAAGAGGCTTCTCCCTGTTTCTTCAGCTTAACCTTGTCAGGTTCATAACTCTCTCACCAGGAAAAGAAGACACTTTTTTGCAATCAGAGAAATGTGACAATAAATCATACATTTTCTGAAAGACACAGTGTACAGAAATCACAACCATTTTAAAAATCTATTCCCCAGTGCAAAATAATGATTTCATGTAGAGATAATGAATTAAAATCAGACAAAAATGGACACAAGTATCTCTGCATGCTGTTATTTTGGACTTCTTCTCATAGAATATTTTTTAATTTGAAGCAGTACTACCTGATCCATCTACCTTGTGTAGCAAATACTCAGGCATATGTTGCTATATATACATATATATACATATCTAAAGAATTATTCAGTAGTAATGACTCTACTTTTTAAAAATGCATAGCTTTATTTGGTCTTCAGAGTATAAACTTTGGTTTACTATTCATCTCTCATACCCCCAAAAATGAATCCCATTTTATCTGATGTATTTACTATCCAGTGTCTAAGTTTCTTGCAAGATACTATACAAATCTATTCAAACAATCTTAATATCTGCCTTGGAATGCCTGCAGCTCTACAATTAAAATATGCATATCAACCTAATAACAGAGATTGCTGGCTGGTATAACACAAGACATAAGATGTGAATGGCTCCCATGGGTGCTAATTCTGAAACTGAGTAACCACATTTTAAAGGGAAATATTAGTAAACACTTTATTACTAATGGAGAAAAAAAAAAGGTTAGTGTGGCTAATAACTCCTCACCACTATTAGTTAATGCCATACTCCAATTCAAACCTGGAGTGAAACACACACTTGCTAACTGGAATTAGCAAGTGGAATGGAATTTCTTGCCAGTGGAATGGAATTTCTTTCTCCCTTTAAAGGAATTTAATTTTTATCCTGTCATACATGCTGTCCTTTTCACTAGCAATATTTTCAAAGTTCACTCAATGGGGAACACAGACAGTTACAACCTTACTCCTTCTTTTTTTGTGAATAAAATGCTGACCTTTTCATATGCAGCACCCAAAACTTCACAGGAGGCTTGCTTCTTTCTTTGGATTAGTCTTGAACTAGAACTCAAGATAGAGAAGATCTGAATAGAACTTTCAGGTGAATGCAACTTTCTTGGATATGAACATGACTATGGAATTAGATAACACTGAAAAAAGATGATTTCTAGATTTTCCACAGGAACTAGAAGAAATGGAACTTCTTGCACGAAGTTCTCTGTGGCTTAAGGCTTTTCTGAACCTTTAGATAACACTAGCAATGGGAAAGCTGCATCTTACTATGGACTGGGTAATCTAAAGCAGCAGATTACTAGCTTTGATGTCTGGCTGACACAAATATATTTAATCTTTCTTTTTAATCTCCTCTAAAATACAAATGGGTTAACCTTAGAGAAGTTGTGGATAGAGGCCAAAGCTGTGACCTCCCATGTTATATACAGCAACGTACCCACTGTTTACAACCTCAAGCACCTGTCCTGAGACCAACTGGTCTCAAATTGATCCTGCAAGGAGCAGAACCATAAATCAATGTGGAAACTCAAGTTTATTTGGTGTTGTCAGCTCTCATGGCTTTTTCATTAGCTTGAAGTTTAATGACATCTGCCTTACAGTCTCTATACCCTCTTATTTTCTTTTGAATGCAATAGTTCCATCAGAATCTAAGCTTTCTTTTTAAAATGAAGTACTTTAGTGTCTATTTTGAAGCTGGAGTTTGGAAATATAACTTTTGTGTCCACTAACGGTTCAAAACCCAGGAGGTAAATTGAAAGGACCCAGCTTGGGTTAGTTTGTGTTGTGGGAGAGGGATAAACTCAAGAATTTTTGTGGTCCAACCCATGTTTTGGTTATATTGGATTGGTATATTAAAGAGTTTACTATCCCTTCCTTGTTGAAAAGACTCATAAACATCCTCTGTATAACAAATCTCATACAAAACTTTATAGAATGCATTCTATTTACAACTAAATCTAAAAACCAGCTCTGTAGGCCTCTTTCTTTTTTAAGTTTATCTGATTGATAATGATCTAGGTCACAATGCAGTAGGGTCTTCCTATGACTCTGCCAGTATTGTCTCACAAAGAGTACAGTCGTTAAATACTACTTAATGGGTAGCAGAGACCCAGCACAGGATACAGACCCTTTTATGTTTGAGTCAACTTCAACCAGCACTCCAGCAGATGAAAAGAATGATGAATTTGTGTTTATAAAGTGAGTTGAGAACAAAGTACAGAGTAATTGCCTGATGCCACCGTGGGGAAGAATACTGAAGACAAGCAATCTTCTCAGTACAAGTCAGTGCAAACTGGTGTCTGTTTTGTAACCACTACTGCCTTTTCTAATATTCCCAGCAGAAAGGTCAGACCCAGGAAGATTAAACACACCTTTTTGGGATCTATCCATTCTGGTCCTGAAGCCATTAATACGACTGGTTGATACACTGATCAACTCTTACAAGGAAACATATAAAATCAGAAACCTCCCTCCAAACACTAAATTTCATAAAATACATATTTGATATATAAGTATAAATTTGACTAAAGGGGTTAATATAATTTGCCATGTTTTGTGCTGGCATAAATTCCTACATTTATAGAGCACTCTAACCCAGCCTTTCCACTGAACTGCAGATTGCATTAGATAATCTGCTGGTAACAAAGATTTATTAGGTTAGGATGTTAAATGTAATAATGTCTGGTAATTTAGGTATATGTCAGCAGAGGGCATAAAGAAGGTCAGAAAGCATTGAAATGTAAATTAACCTGAAAATTCCTACAAATGATCCATAATTTTATAATAGTTTTGTTTCACTGTAAGTATTTGCATTTTGTTACTGTTTCAAATTGCTGTTTCTAGACATAAGAAAATTAATTATACAAACATTGAGTATAAATGTTTTTAAACAGGTATAAAGAAATATTCTTTAAATACAAGTCTATGCTTATATTATTACAGTTCTTACCTTTCCAAAACCTTTGTTATATGGATTTCCACAGGAAAGCACACAGGAAAGCAGTAAAACAAAGGCTTTTTTGTGGACTTACCCTTCTCAAGAAAGCCCAGAATAATTTAGTATTGAAGTTTTGAATGCCACACTACTTTCAAATGTGTTATGTTAAACACATTTGAAAATCAAGAGTCAACATATATAAATAAAATTACACCTGAAGAAGTGGGTCTCATCTTATCTGTGCAACTGAAAGCATGATAGCAGATCTAATTCAAAGTGCACAACTCAATTTGCTGATCCTAATTTGACAAGAAACTTAGAAAAATATAAAAGACTAAATTGAATTCTCAATGTCTTTATCAAATAGCTGTAGGCCTATTTTGGGTATAGTTGGTCTAGAAACTTCTAAACTCATGGCCAATTCTTTCAGTAAGTTGTGCTTTTACTTTTGGAAACAGTAATTTTTTTCCCCTTCAGCTGGTAACTATAAGAAAACATAGAAAATTCAATGTTCTATAGAACACAGAAAATTCAAAACTTTTGGAGGTCACTGGTCTAGCCCTCGTACAATAATAGTATCAGTGAGTAATAGCAGAGGATATGCCATTGTTAGACATAAATTCTTTTATCACAATAAACACATGTCCCAAGGACATATGATAAAACAAAGGAATTGGAAAAATAGAAGTAATGTAGGGTGTTCCCCCTCCCCCTTTCCACTTCCTTTCATTTTTACATTTTCCTTCTTCCTCTCTCTATTTTTCATTACATTTGACACTTCTCATCTACTAATTGCTCCACTCCCATTTGGATTAGTTATATTTTTCTTTCAAAAAATGTTTTATTTTGAAAAGACAAAAGCTTTAAGCTTCTTCTGTATTTTTCTTCTCATTTTTTCTTTTCCATATTTTGCCTAGTTCTGTCAAAATCTCTCACTTCCCCCAGTATCTACACGTTTTCTGTCTCATTCTGCTGGTTTTGCTTTCCACTACCTAACCACGAACTCATCTCATCTGATCTGCAGATCCACCTTTGGGCCTCTACCAGGCCAAACATTTACCTTAACGTTTTTCCTTTTTCCCCAGTGGAATGTCCTGTTTTCCACATCCTCCCTTTCCTGTTATTTTCTTTTCCCACAACAAGATGGAAGAGAAATACTTAGGAGCAGATACATGCTTTTGTTGTGTTCTGTTTCCTCTGGCTATTTGGCAATCAACCTCCCGTTACAAAAGCAGGAATATCCGAACATTTGCTGCAGCAAATCCCTTCTTGTCTGCGCTCCTCTGTGCCACTGAAATGCAGAATGTGGCATGCAGTCCACGGACCCTCATCTACTTCTGGCTGCAGGTTGAAAGATTTCTGAGATGGGCTTGGGAAACACTGACACTAGGAGAGCTAGGGGCAGCTAGACAAGAGTGCAAGGGACAACAGAAAGCCTACAGGGAGAAATGCGTTTGTGTGAAGCTAAGGAACAATCTAAACTCAAGGGAAGTCTGGCCACATCAGCAGGTGGCAATTGCTGCAATTCGAGTATTGTTACAGGAGAAAACATCACAGTAAGCAATCTGGCAACCTGCAACTTAATGATCAAGAGCCTTTGAAGTCTGACATTATTAAATTAGTTGCTTCTCTGCTGCTGCACTTTTCAAATAATCATTAACCTAGGTGTTTCAAGACTCCCAATGGCATATGAAATTAGTCACAGTAAAGTGTAATTGAAAAAAAAGCAATGTAGATACCTATGACATTTCATGTTTTCTTCCTCCTAGAAATTTACTAAAGTTAAAAGAGAGGATCAGTATAGGACTTGTCAATGTATATGCAGCTTTTTTTGGTCAAAAATATCACATCAAAGTATTATAGTACATATCAGAAAACTTTACTAACAAGTTAAAGTTGACCATTTAAATTAGTTCTCAAAGTATTTGCTAGTACCTGGTTACACTGCTTTAACTATGCTAAAAAAAAAACTAAGTGCCTTGGAGAGATGGTTCCTTCTAAAAGCATATTTTTTAAATTATTATATCACAAAAACAGTATCAGCGCCTGCATCCCATAATATCCTATATTGTATCCAATTCTACACTAATGGTCTCAAAAGTCAATAAAAGTGTCTATAGAAATACTGTTCCACGAAACATAGCAGTGGCTAGATTATATATTTATACTTTTTTTTTAAAATAGATAATACATATTGTATCTCTTTTTATCAGATTACTTGAAAGCGTGAGCACGTATTTTCAGTAATGCAGTTTCTTAGTGCACCCTAAGAGTGCATTACATTTCACACAAGACATATCATAGGACAAGTAAATGACTAATGAGAGTGAACACTTCCTTTACCAAGAAAAGTCATGAAATCTACTAGAGAATAGCTAGCAGCAGAACTGTTCACCAAATCCTGCAAGCACAAAAGAGAGGACATTCATTCACAAGTGAAAATTTAAGGAGATGGATTTAAAAACAGAGAAAAGGAAGTATTTCTTTTAGGATGATGGAATTCTTTGGTTTGTAGCCATGGAATGACAGCATCGAGAAGTTCAAAAAGGCAATAAATACAATCACACACTAAAGCTTTTAAAAGGCATACATTTGTATGTAGTCTTTAACATTTCTAGTTCTCTAATTTAGGATGTCAATAGAGTGTGAGAAGATCTGATAACAGAGTATGCAGTCTAAAAGCCCTTTCTAAATCACACCTCTGACTAGCAGTGCTGCAGAAAGAGCACTGGGACAGAGGGACAATTTACTTGACTCATTACAGTACTTTTAAAGAGAATTTGCTACAAGAAAAGCATTTTCTGTGTATTAGTTGCTAATCTGTTTACAGGTTGTAAGCCACGTAAAAATGTGGTACAATTAAAGAAAAGCATAAGTAATCACGCATTTATTAATGGTTATTGCAGAAAATTTGGCTTATAGGAAATTCATATGTTTATCTAAATAAAAACTTTATTGCACACCATAGCCCTGCTCCACCTGCGGTCCACACAGTGCAGAAAGCTGCAACAAAGTAAAATTCAGATATGGAAATAGATGTCTCCATGTTTCCCATAAGCTCAATGCAGTGGATCAGCTCCCACCATCATAACCAAATTGGCTCTTTAATTTGACCATTGTGACAGGAAAAAAACTCCTATGAACCATGAAAGTGAAGCATAGAAAAGCACTGCAGCCAATAATAAAAAGAGTCCAATTTTTGGCTCATCATAAATGATCACATGATTGACTACAATGAAACAATACAATTATTCAATAGCTGTATATCTATCAGAGTCATGATACAGAGAAGCGTGTATATTTCAAAACATGAATTCGTAAACAAACACACCTTAATGATTCCTGGTTACTTATAAAATCCAATTGTTTACTGAAGTCACACACTACTAATTACAATTCAGAACAAGTGATAGAATAAATAAATAAAAGGGCAAAAAAATAACCATTACACACACACATTCTTATGGCCCTGTCCTCACATGCCACAGAGACTATGTGACTCAGAACAGCTGTCAAACACTGACAAAGCAATAATCAGAAGTAATAATGCTTTGTTCACATGTGAATGCTACTGTTCATATATGATTGTTTCTTAAAATAGCAACTCCCCATGGAATTAATCAAATTGTTAAAACTGCAGAAGATATTTAAGGTCAGTAAGTCCAACGACTACCACAGCGCTCCTAAGTCTTCCACACCCCACCCATGTTCCCAAGCACTGTGTCTACTTGTCTTTTAAATACTCCCAGGAAGATGACTCAACCACTTCCCCGAGCAACCTCTTCCAATCCCTGACAGTCTCTTTGGTGACAATATTTTTGTTAATATCCGATCCCTACCCACCCTGGTGCAACACGAGGCCATTTTCTCTTTTCTTATCACTTACTACTTGGAAGGAGAGACTGAACCATTTAAAAAACTCTGTTGATGCAAACTTCTATGGGAAGAAAGCCTAAATTTCACAGATCAGACACACATAGGGAAACAAAATGTGATTTTGTAATGCATGAGTAATGCCTTGCATAAAATCAATTTTCTTACATTGGAAAATGAAAATATGGCAGGACAACAGTGCTTTGTACCAGCAGTCTGAAATTACCATAGATTAAATGTATTATTTACCTTTTCTGCATTACTCTGGAGTTGCTTCTGGACTGCACATTCAGATTTGCCAGTCCTTGTGGTTTTATCACGGCTTGTGATATCATACGTCTCTAAAGAGCTCTGGTTACTGACAGGTGAATCTCACCTTTTCCTTGAAACAGAACCCTCAAGACTTTGTGACTGCTAAGAAGCACATAAAACACAGCCTATGTACCATCCTAAGTGCTAGATTACTCAATTCGTCATCGGTAACCCAAAATGTTGCTGTATTCCACATTTATTTGTGCCCAAAATTGTTGCTCTGCAGGGTCTCACTGACCCTGCAGCCGAAAAGCTGGGGCAGGGGGTGGTACCAGGCGCTTTTAAAGTCGGCTTTCACAAGCAGCTCAAAACCTTTGCCACGTGCATTTTGGCTCGCTGACATCTTGGTCTTTACCCAAGCAGAGCCGCTTCTTTTTGGGATTCTCGTTCAGCTTTTTCCTCTCGATTTGGAGTCTGCAGCTGGCAGTTTTGAGCTGCCAGGAGGCAAATGCCACACGTGTGGCCTGTACACCCGCACCGAGCGGGGGCGGCCCCGCTCCTGCACGCTGGTCCCCACTCCAGGAAAGAAGTCGCCCGAGCCCAGCCACGTTGCCTTCACTGCTCCTGCCGAGAGACAGAGACAGTCCTTCCGCAGTTTTCCAGCCCTTGACCCGCATGAACACAAGCCGGAGCCACAGCTGGAGAGCAGCAGAGTGCAGGAGAATGGTGAGGGAAGACTGGCACCACCTCTCCCTTTGCCCTTCGAACCACGCACTTGGCTGTGGAGCATCATCATGGGGGACTGTCCCTGGCATTTTGGGTCTCTCTGTTCTGTGGAGTTTGCGAGGTTTAGCAGTTTTGTATCTGGTGGCCATTGGTTATTTCTTGCTTGCTGCTGTCCCCGTTGTCAGTAAACTTACATTTTTCACTTACATCTACTTTTATTCATTGCTTACGGGTGGAAAGGGCTTAGTTGAATCTATAAAGGAAGGCAGGTCATTCCAGAGCATTCTCCTTCAAGTTGTCTTAAACCAGGACACAAATTCTTTCTGTTTCAGAATCCTAAGTAATTTAATGACAGAGTATCTACTACACACCTGCTATGGGCAAACTTAGACAGTGCTGGGCTCTACAAATATAGCAGAATAGGAACTCATACATTTTTTCAAGTCTGCAGTTTTTGTCTACCCTCCTGTTCTGGCTCCAAGCATGTAGTTTGTGTTCCACCACTTAGGAGGCCACAGAATCTCTGACAGGAAGAAACTTTTATTAAAGCTTGTTGCTACTATAAATGGTACTACAACACAAAAAGAATTCTGATACAACACAAACAATTCTAATAAGGCATGCATTACTTTGCTTTTCTCTATGCAGCACACTATGATACACTAGCGCAAATACAAAATAAAGAAATAAACTATGTATTTAACTAGTACCATCTTGAGAAGCACAAAGGTCTGAAAACTGCGATGTCTCATCTGCACTTAGATTTTATCACCCAAATCTTTTGTGAATGTTTTTCTAATGAATTAAAGCATTGTCATTGATGTAATAAAACAGCACTATTCTGGGAGGCCGTTTTAAACCAGAGACCAGAGAGTTCCATTCCTGTTTTGAAGAGTGTGCAGCATCTACCAAATAGACCTAGCAAACTTTTTAAGAAATATTTGGGGCAAAATCAAAATGCATCATATGTGTCTCCAAATCAGTAATCGGCTCTTGTAAAGCCGCTGGTGATTTTTATCCACACACTTCTTGTTCGCTGTAGAATGACTTATACTGACTTACATAAACGTACAATACTTACATTTAAAGTGTACTTAGACCTTTAAAAGCAGATGGCTGGGCCAACCAATCACCTTTGTAATGCTTCAGGTGCTGGAGAAACAATTGCAGTGCCATTATGTGCCCTTGAGCTGCTAGTTGAGTTACTGTGCAAATGACTTGAAATGCTGTTCTAGCTTAAGGCTTATTTGGATCTTTGGCATAGTTGTTTTAGACTTTTAGTCAATCCGCCATTTACCTATCTCCAGAAAAAAACTTCCTGCAAAAACTTTTGTGACTTTGGAAAATTAAAAATGTCCCAGCATGACAGCCTGATAACATCCACATTGCATTCACCCAAAGCTCTAGGAGACGAGGCACAGTTAGCCATTCGAGGTACGCACAGCTTCTAGCCTAATATGAAGGTATGTTGACTATCTCATCAACGTCTCTCTCATGTCAGCTCTGCAGTGCTCATTGCAGGTTAGAAAGCTATTTCCCCTCTTTAAGCAAAAAAATTTGAAAATTAAACACTAAAATAACAACCATTTGTATGGTGCCTCCTTTACCAACCACAAAACCTCTTCTAAGCAACAAGATAATTTCAAGGTTTTCTCATTATTTTGAAAGACGTTATTAGACTAAGACACCTTACTAATGCCCCTGGGAAAAAGTTAATGCTGAAATAATTTTTTATGGTAGGCCCTTCCTCAGTAGAAGAGGAATCTGTAGTTAAGATAATTTCTTTTACATTGTCTTCTTTCTTAAAACATTTTAGTTGCTATTTTACCAGATGTTCTCTAGGATTTTATTTCATGTCACAGAAAGATGACACCTTAACTGAAGTTTAAAAAAAAAAAAAAAAAGGGACACAGATACAATGTAGAAATTATCAACATACAATAGAATTTATTAGGGAATCGTTATTTCTTTTTATGGCTTTTTTACAATTAATAATATCACAACTCAAATTGCTTATGAAGTTCCATATGTTAAGAGCTCTAAGATTATACCATACTGACATGTCAGTCTGGTGGTACTCAGGATGAATAGTTTTCACACTAACTTTTAACAATCAGAGTTATTGGAACTGTTTAAGTGATGATGAGCAAGCCTGACACAGTTACTAACTCATGACAAACTTCCCCAGAAACAATTTTTCATTTCTGTTTTACAAACACTAATCAGAACTAAGAACTAAGAAGAACCAACTTTATTACCCAGTTTTATTGAAACAACCCAAAACAACCATACTTAATAGTAGCTGTGAATACATTTTCATCTTCAACAATGTTTAAGATATCTTTCAAGCACTTTTTCTCTTTTCAGAATAGCATGCTTATACATTGCTTCTAGCTTTTCAACCTTTCTTTTATAGTATACTGCAGCCATCTGTGATCTTTGGTGACACTGTGATATAAAAGTTGGTATTAGTCTGATTCAGCAGCAGTGCATCAAACAGCGATGGTCTCAGGACTAAGAGAAAAAGGGCTCTTCTGTGGCTTTCTGTTGCTTTAAAATAAAGCATCAAAAATAGGGAACAGTAATGAAGATAATTTTTAAAAATAATCAGTCTCCACTTCTGAGCTGGTATAGGCAGAATGACAGAGGCTGAAAGGAACCCCTTAAGATCATCTATTGTGTGCTCAGAGAAGGGTGAGATACAGCAGGCTGCCTAAACTGTGCTCAGCTGAATTATGACTATGTGTAAAGACGAGAACCCCACAGTCAGTCCCAGTGTTTGCCCTGCCTCACAAAAAAAAAAAAAAAAAAAAAAAAAGCCTTATAATTTCAGATTACATTTTATGTTTTTTAATTTGTAATCACTGACTCTTGCCCTCTCAGAGGGCAGTACAGGGGCAACGTCCAGCTCTCTCCATTCCCTCCCTCAGATATTCAAACACAACAGTTAGTATCCTGCCAAACACTTTCTTTCCCAGGATGAATAGCCCTGGCTCTCTTAGCACCTCTTCCCATGCTGGATCACCAGTCTTTCAGTCATAGCTGTGGCCCCGCACTAGACTTTGTCCAGTACATCCATATCTTCCTCATGCAAAAGCCCAGAGCTAGACCCAGCATTTCACACTCTCATTTCACATCTGCACTCACAGTGCAGAGAAGAGGGCTAGGATCATTTCCTATGTCCTGCTGGCAAATCTCTGCCTATGTGACCTGGAATGCTCTTGCTCACCTTTGGTGTAAGGGCACATTGCTGCCTCATGTGCAGCCTGTCCCAGCAGGGACCCCAACTCCTTTTCCGCGAAGTTTTTAACCAATCAGCCCCCTATTTACACACTATTTTCCTTATTTCTGACTTTAAGATATTAACAATGCCTACAGTGTAGTGAGAAAACTTAGTATCCTGGAAAATTAGGACCTGGAATATTCCATATTAGCAGTACCTTGTTGTACAATGTCACCCAATTAAAGAAGCCCAGAAATAAACATGCGTATTTTCCCCCAGTAAAAAAGGTATTGAAAAGGTGCGCAAGTTTAAAATCAATCAATAAGAGTAGCTAACTGAACATGCACTATAATTCCTTTCTGCCAGAAGTGGACAGTAAAGAGGGGAGTTTTATAGAGCTGTGATCGTAAAAGCAAAACATTGTCCCAAATGGACGCCACCTTTAGAATCTAATCACATATTTTATATACATGGAGTTGTTTTGAAAACTGATTTGCCAAGCTTCCAGAACTGAAAAAGACAGTTTACTGTCAAATACATCTCTTAAAGAAAAAAAAAGTAACAAGGAATAACACCACGAGGCTTACAAACTGCTTTTCTTTTCCCCTAAAATACAGGCATTGTCTTTTCAATGAATGCTGAATCAACTTTATTTATCAGAAGACAATTGCATCTACAACATTAAACAACAGCCTATTGTCAATTTCACCAAAACGATGATATAAGGATAAGACAATCAGGATGTCAAATGTTTTCCCCATCACTGCAATAGCTCAGATTTGCTTTCTGTCAAGCAACAAGTTTGCTGCCATAATACAATCTGCACTACAGGTTAGGCTATGTCTAAAACCCATTTAAATTCCTTCATGTATACAACCCATCTGAAAAAAAATACAGGTATAAAACAAATTAGCACAAACTGGCACTATTAACCATGCATAAATGGTGCTAAATAGACCAGAATCTCTACTCACCAGTGCAATCCAGCACAGCTGCACATACTGAAGACAAAACACTGTTAGTCAGATCTTTTGTTCTGCTTCAACAAAACACAGAAACAAAACCAGCAAAACTGCTATGACACCTTTTCTTTTTCAATTACAGGGTGCCATAATATCCCCAGAACAATCAGATAGTTCTTGTGATGACAGCTGATCATTTGCCTGCAATGGGCAGGCAACCAACTACAGCCAGTACGTATCATTTAACATTGTACTTCTACACTCTTTATTTATGAATTCCTGAAGGTAAATCTCAAAACAAGCTTCATTCATCACAAATAAAGCACTTAAACATTTAATGGTAATGATTTCCATCTGAGATAGTGGCTAGAAGGTAGCAAGAAAAGGAAATCAAACTATGTATTGTATACAACGTTATAATGCTGAGTTACGCATCTGTATCCAAAAGTCTTGAACTAGGATGAAAATGATTGAGCTTAATGTTGCTGTTCCTGACTATACTCAATTTCAGAACTCACTGAGGCATCCTTGATCAAAACAAATCAAACAGGAACCTAGGTGCTTGAGAACAAATTTTTTTTCTACTCAATTAACTCGCCAAAGTGCACAAGACATGAATTTCTTTCAATTTCAAAGAAGGGAATAGTAGAATTAATTAGAGAAGAAAAGTTTACAAGCAGCATTGCAGCAGAAAGCCTGTGTGATGAATGGCAAATGGTAGAAAGGTGAGGCATGGAGGGTGACCAGAACAGAAGCTGCTGATAAAGAAAGGTGCTGGCAATTCAGAACAATGGGTTATTGCTTTAGATGTCAGATTTCCTTGAATAAATTGGGAGTTGCTAAGTATTCTGATACTGCAAGCAACTGCTGCTACTTCTTTGAATAAAAAGAAAAAGGAAGAACTGCAAGTTTGTGGAATATTGTTTACTGGTAATCAACACCTCTTAAACAAAGTTTTCACAATACTCAAAGCTACATTTAAGTATACAATAGTCTCAATCACAAAATCCAAGCAGAACAGTTAAACTATGTAAGGCCTTAAAAGCACAGTGTGTATTGTTGGAAAATTATTTTGTTTACAATTAGGCTACGTATAATTAAGTTTATTTTTCATAGTTTTATTCACGCACAAGGCATTCAAGGGAAAGGCTATTTAAGTTAAATTTATGATGAGTTAATAGAAAAATGTCAATATTCTCTTCTCCTCCCATCACACCCAGGCCTGATTAGTAAAATTTCCATATGATACTCAAGAAACAATAAGCTTTTACACTAAACATCCAAAATTAAGCCTGATAGACAACTGGTAAGTTGCAAATTTTTTATTATGTTGGATACACTCCAAAGTTCTTCTTAATGACACATTGTGGCTCTAGAAAATCAGTGATTAAAACTACATGGTTCAAGAAGTCTTCTAGGTTTTAAAAATCTTACTGGTTTCAAAGAGGTATTTCATCTATTTTCAAAGAAATAGCCTCAGTAGTAATCATGTGAATGATACTTGCATTACAATTATGATTAGTTGTGGAATTATTTTGGCAAGATTAGGACTCCTGAGAACATGAGAGGGTACATTTTATTATCCTGAAAGCTAAGCGACGACATGAGTACAAAATAACTAAAGGAAAACTAAGCACAAAGGAAACAAAAAGTATGGGAAAATATATCTATTTTGCACCTCTCTCCCTGTAACAGGGCATGAGTAATTTTCAGTGACTGTTTATTCTTATTACATACATTAGTATTTGCTCAAATTTCATGGCTATTACATTTTTACAGAACAACTGCTTAAAAGTCTGTTTTTAATTACACCTGTGCAACAGAGTAAGTCACAGTACACCTTGAGATGTTTAAAAAATATTTATAAACTTGTTTTTGATATGCTGAAACACTTGGCAACACTTTCACAGCATTTGGTTTTATATAATTAAATTTTCTTACAGTACCCCTTGTGATTTTTTTTTCTTTATATCTAAGAAGAAAAAACCTCACACAAAGAAATATGAACTGCCAAGTCTGACTGCATGATCATGTAATTCCAGTTTATAATGTGGCATTAAAACCTTCATTAATTATGTTGACAAATCATTACCTGTACATTTAATGAAGGCAACCAAGATGATTTGAAAACACAACATTCAGGTTTTAAATTACAAATATATCAAGGTGTGCAGTTCTGCAGTGAAATGAAAAAAACATGTAAATACACAACGAAAGTTACAAGTTCACCAGTTCCTGTGACACAAACTGTTTTAACCTTTCAAGGTACTGTCCATAGAGTTCCACATCATTATGGCCTGCTCCTTCTACCCACAGTGGCTCTACAGGTCTCTGACAACGCTCAAATAACGCCAGGCCATGTGAAAAGTCAATTACTTCATCTTCAGTTCCATGGATAATTAAGACAGGAGATGTTATTTTAGAAATTTTGTCAATGCTGTAAGAAAAAGATTGTATCTATGAAAACAATGGCATTGTTCTGAAATACATGACAAAAATTTTCTTCAGTTAAGATCTACTTAGTTTTTCAGTCTTACAGAAACATATTGCAAGGAACTTTGTCCAGATAACAATTGACTGGATAGAACTACTTGTTAGAACTAAGGATTTACATATTTTGTATAGGAAAATGAATTACTTCTTTACAGATATCCACTAAAATAATTAGAGATGCAAAGCGCCCATAAGGTTTACAAAGTTTTGTAAACTTCTTGAAATTAAATGTTCCTCTTTGATATTATTCACTGATTTTTCTCCAACTGTTTTATTAAACTTTTGAAAAAATTTTAAGAGGATTTGCCAGACTACTTGTTTCTTTAGTTGAAAACTTCTGTAATAGAGAAAATGCCTGCTAAATAAAAAAAGATAATCCTAAAACTTACTTTGGGAATGCATCAAAGCAGTACGTCTTCTTGGTATCAGGAAAAGCTACTCGCATCCCTGAAGTCAGTGGAGAATGAAGAATTACAGCAGCACTTTCATACCTAGCAGCAAGATCCACAGATGGTACCGTTCCTATACTCTGGCCATATATAATCACATTTTCAGGGCGAATTCCATACCTAGAATATTAGAAACATTTAAAAAGTGAAACAGACAAAAGTGAAAATTAGAAATGTTTATAAAGTGAAACAGACAAAACCTACAGAGCTAGGCAAAAAAGGCATTTCTGAAGGTGAAAATTTTCAGAAGGGTATCAACTATGAAACAGGAGCTGGTAGAAGAACAAAAGTAGAAGTCTGTTCTATAACGTTCCTGACTAAAATACACAATTATTTATTTACTCTCTATTTGCAGTATTTTTTTTTCTTATGCCTCAATAGTATTGAAATAATGATTTAACTTTTTAAATATGGATTTGTGAATGCAGTGTGGCTTGTATCCTAGTTAAAACTTGTCACTATTAACTCCAGTGGACCTACAACAGAAAACAACAGATTAGAGCCTTAAGAGCTCCTAGGTTACATCACATGAAGCATAATCAAGTCTGCAAAAATTTGGTAAGCTTTACTCTTATGATACCTAATAAAACCTGCAAGCTGGTAACATTGTTTATAAATTTAGTGAGACTTAAAGCATGCCCGTACTGACAGTGATCACTATAATAATACTGAGCATTCCATGTAGTAGCAAAGAGGCTTGTTCTTATCAACCTAATCCACATGCAAGACAGCCCAACAGGGAATACAGAATTGAAGTCAAAGCCTCCCTCCTAATAAGATGCAATTAACAAGGGCAAACAAAAGAAACATTTAGACACTTAACACTTAGGCAAGTCAGTTTAATATGTTTTTCAGCATTTGCATGAATAGAAAAAGTAATTGCTACCCAAGTTACACGAGAAAAGCCTCTAAAGAAGATGGTAACGTGGCAAAGAATAGTGTCTGCAACAGAAGTGAGGTGCTGATCCATTGTCCTGTACTAACCAGGTACTCCTAGAATAGGCCAGACTGCAGCAGTGTATCTAAACTTGGAAAAGGAAGTACCTTTAATTGGAAGGGATATTACATTGCATTAATACCAAACCCAGGAAAACCCCATACACAAAAAAACCCCAAAACCAAAAACAACCACCCTCCCCAAAACCCCACAAAAAACAAACAAACCAACTCCTCCCCATCACCTCCAAACGAAGTCCAAAGACCCAAAATTAAACAAAAAAAAAAAAAAAAATCCAAATTACTGTTCTCATTATTAAAAACTTGTTCAACTTTTTAACTAAGAGCAGCCTAGCCTAACGTCACTGTGAAACAGCATGGGGCAAGTTTGATGTTTGCCACTTTAACTCTAAAAGGAATGAAAATGAAGTGTAGGAAAGTGCACTCATTACCTTGTTAACAATAAAGGCATGCATATTTTCTGTCAACACTATATAACAATGTCCATACCCACAAAAAAGTTATCAAATTAGTACATTTTGCATACCTCTAGTAAAGTCAGGGGAGCAGAAATAACAAAGAAATTCTCCTGTATCCTATAAACATGGGTAAATAACTGTATAGGCAACCAAACACTAAAATCAGTAAAGTCTAAGATACTAAAAAATCAGGAACATTAGGAACAAAGGTGTCTCACTCCAAGACATTCTCACACCAAGACATTCAAATTACCAACCAACACCAAAATTGCCAAGTCCACAAGTACTTCTTAATAAGCCAGAAAAAATGTCCTCTAAGTTGCACCAGCATATAATAAACAGTTAATAAAAAATATGTATCTAGGAAGATTTCAAGATTGTAGTATCACTTACATTTTACATATCAGCAGCAGAACTCATTAGGCATGACAATAACTTGCTAATTTTGGTTTAAAACCCACTGTTCACATTTAACATTGTCCATTTAATATTGATCTGTTTCTTTAAATTTAAATGTAAAAGCTTTTAAAGTATTAGCAAAGAGGCAGACTCTGCTTGACACAGGAAGCTTGCTGCATCATGACTACTTAATTACTGTCAGTGTTTCCTAGAAAGAGCTTTGAGTCATAATCAGATCATGATCAAATTAAGACTTCTAAAACTCTAAGTCTTCATCATCAGCCTGGAACTACTAGCAAGCCCTTCACCTCATGACAGTTCTCAAAGAATAAGCAATTTCAAGCATTAACAAGATTTTCTGAAAATTCCAACACACATAAATACAATAAATTAAAGATTTGAAACAAAAATCTAACGTCTTCACTATTTCTGCATCTCTTCTGAAACACCTGAGAATATCTTAGCACCTATCATTTTACAATTCATCTCCCAATTCACATCACATTTGACCATTCTGAAAGCACAGTATGACCTTCCCTCCATTCCCACATAATCTACACAAAATTTGCATGAATACCTGACATGTCGCATCACTAGTATGGAATGCATTTTGCACAGAAAAAAAAAAAAGCAAAAAAAGCATTTTGCACAGCAAAAAAAGTTTTTTCAAATAACAAACCTTCCCAATTACCACACTTGCATTTTGTTGGAGGAGTTTTAAAATATACAGGCCATTACCCAGGAATTTAAAGCAGAACTTAAAAAGTATATTTTGGAACATGTATTCTTCTCTTTCTCACTATTCTTCCCCCTACATTTTGATCAAATTCCTTCAGCCTGAAGATAGATAAATGATGACTACAAAAAAATAAGCCAAGAAAAGCATTTACGGTATCTGGATTAAAGTAATCCTTACTCCATCACAGTCAAACAGATTGCCTCACAGTGCCCACCAGAAACTACATGCTTTGCAATCTGTAAACTAAAATAAAGAGGTGAATAACCAGAAGTGGTGGTTCAAAGTAGACTTCTGAATATTCTGGCTCGAAGAAGATGAAAACCTAAATAATCAACTCCTAACTCCCAAATAACAAACTCCAAGCACTTTGGAAAACAGAGATTACATTTGCTCATTCCAGTCTTCCCTTTTCACTTGAAAAGGTTTAGTGGGCTAGCACTGGCTGGATGCCAGGCACCCACCAAAGCAGCTCTCTCATTCTGCTCCACAGCTGGACAGGGGAGAGGAAAATTTAACGAAGGGCTCGCGGGCTGAGATAAGGACTCAGGAGAGATCCCTCATCAAATACCATCATGGGCAAAACCAGCTAGAAGTAGAGATATTAACTAAATTTATTACTAACAAAAACAGAGCAAGATAATGAGAAGTAAAACAGA
>JAODKT010001744.1:49003269-49026807 GCA_027576195.1 Cossypha heuglini
GAGACGCAAAAGGCAAAGATCACAGGTTCAGACAAGGACAATTTACTGGAAACAGCAAATGAAATAAGAAAACAAACAGTAACAGCAATAGTGTAGAGGAGATGATTCACACACAAGCGTTTGCTGTGTGGGACCCCTGGCAGTACCAGATCACACCATGCTGTGTGACCTGGAAGGGACCCCTTCCCCCATTCCTGGAAAATGATATGAGATTGTGTAGAATAACCTTAGTGTCCTAGCCTGGAAAAATTAAACCTGGCTTGGCCAGAACCAGGACAGGGATACACAGGAGTCATTATAATAGTGGCTAGCCCCATTTCTGCTGTTTGTGATAGTAGCGAAGATAAGTAGATAGAAGATAAGTAGTGATTAATGTCATAGTCGTGTATGTCATATGCTGAGTGATGATATTTTTGACATTTTTGCGTCTCTGTGTTTTGTAGTCCTGGATGAACAGATGTGTCATGAATGTTCAATGTGTGATGAGGAAAGAGAAGAAACCAGAAATTCTACCACAGGGACTGATACAGGAGTGGGTACTCCTTTCTACCTCTCATTACCTCAATAGATCAAAGCTCCTCAAAGAGAGTGGATCTCCTGTAAATCACTGTTAAACATATGGGACATTTTGTATTTGGCTTGTCTACTGTTGTACACTGTCCAAAGCAATACTATCTTGAAAGGCTGCAAAATGCTTATCAGCTGAAAGTTTGGGTCCTGCTGCAGTTGTGCACTGCATTAGCAATGTTGAATATTTACTAAAATAGCTTCAGGTTGTAAAGTGGGTGGAGTTGAGGTAGTTAATTATGGTGTTATTGCTGTTTCAGTGAAGCAGTATCTGCAGAGGAAATTGATTTAATAGTATTTTGACTTTTCTCTGTTGGTAGTCATTATCCAGTTGGTTTTTGGTTTTTTGAAGTGTTTTGTGCTCTTGTAATCTTAGAGGCCACAGATCTGATTACTTGACCACATGATGGAAGATCCATCTATCTTTCCTCTAATGATCAGTCTTTACTACAGTATTGTTCTTGAGGCTTGTTGAGGTGAAACATCCTTGCAACAAAGTACACTGCCTCTCTACTGTATTTGGGAAACAGCCTACAACAGTGCTGGAAGAGTTTGCATCTTAGGATGACCTGAAGAAGGAATAGCCAGGACAGGGTAAGACACTGTCTTGTTAGTAACTGAATCTTGGAATCTGTTTGTTGGTGTTTGCATTACATGATATATTCCAGAATAGCTCTTTGCAGCATCAAGCTGAGGAATATACATGATGTTATATGAATATACATTTTATGTAAAGTATATTACATAAGTCATTGTGGAAGCTGCAGTAGTTCTAGAAAGGAAAGCAAATATGATTTAATGAGAACATTTAGAGTTCTATTGTAGTAAGATGGTAAAACCACAAAGTGATTCATATTTACACTCAAATGACTGATTTGTTTCTCCATTTCTTTCCTTTCATTAAGTACACCCAAGATGATAATCCACATTTCCCTAAATTTCAGGGGTTATTACCTCTGAACCTCAACTTTACCACAGTGTTAATGTCAGTTATTTTTTAAGCTGGGTGCAGGGATAAATCACTTGTTTTAGTGGAAACACTGCTTGAGACTGTGGGAAAGCACTAGGAAGAGAACAGCTGAATATAGAGCTTAAATGCTGAGTCAGTAATCGTATTTGGAAGCACAGGAGGGAAAAAGAGATAAACTAGTGGCCGACTGGAATTCTTAGACAACCGTATTGCGAGTTTTTTGGATAATGTTCTTGCTGCAACATAGAGTAGCTTGGTAGGCTGAAATCTACTCTCTAGCCACTCCTGTTACTCTGGGTTCAGAAGTACCTTCAGTCTTGGCTTGTAGCCTTTCGTGTAAGGGGAATAGGAGCAAATACAACATCTGCTCTGGACTCTAACCTAACTGTGGAGCTGGGGCAGAGAGTAAGAGGAAGAATGTGTGGGTAGGTGCTGGAGGTGTGTCTGGTGTGTGTGTGTGTTTATGTGTCTTTATGTATTTTCTGTTCTTTCTGGAAGAGGTAATGAGAGTCCTTCCAGTGCTCTCTTAAATGCTATGTCCATATGTTCCTTAAGTTTTGAAATACACGTGATGAGAAAATATCTGTAGAAAAGGGAATTTTAAGTAATACTGATTACAATATGTGAGAAAGTAAAGCTCTGAGGGGGACGATTTCAGCCTGTGTAATGTGTATTGGAATGCTGAAATTTGGCATCTGGTAGCTCAGTTTCACATTTGTCAGTCTGCGCTGACCTATTCTAACTGCTTTACAGTGTGCTGGAGGTCCTGTGGGCTTTGTTTTTTGAGAAGTTCAGTTGTTCAGAAATCCTGCATTCATCCTTGTGCTGCATTTGTCCTTGCTGGTTGAAGCAGTGCCACCTGTGTTTCTGACAAGGAAGTTTGTGGGTGGCATTACCATTATACTCATTTATAGCAGAATAGACCACTGATATGTGCTCAGTAGCAGGAATCTGCTTTCAATAGAGGAAAGCAAAATACCCAGTACACATACCCATAATTAGAAGCCTACAAACAGATGGTGAAGCTTCTGTGAAGCCCTGTTATTACGTCTTACCTGTGAGCGCTTTAATGCTAGTTTTAGCTAGGGATTATTTTGTGAGCCAAGTTAGTAGGTATAGGTGCATTAGTTTAATACATTCTGAACTGCTTTTGGCAGGTTGTTAGGTGATTTAATATTAGGTTACATGAGCAGAGGATATTGGTTGGTTAATGTACAACTGACTGTGCATGTAGTGTGCACATGGAATATTTTGTGGCATCATACCTTAAGACTGCTTAGGAATGTCTGTATTGCATAACTGTAATTTCCCTGGAGAATGCATAGACATACTGTAAGCATTGGATGAGTTGCACTTGTCCTTGGAGCAAAGTACACTGAAGAAAAGACAGAGCTATTGACTGAAACAGGGAAATGAGCATAAAGAAAACGCCAGATAAACTGCTGCAACAGAATCGTAATCTAACATGCTGGAGTAGTTTTCACACCAAGAAATTAATTCCAAGCACTACCTCCTTTGTGTATGAGGTCCTGACTGCATAAAGGCTTGGTAGAAAAGTTGGAAAAGAATAATGAAGTTTACTAGCCTTTTTCAGGGCTCTGTGTGAGTTGTTGGTTTTTTTAATACCCTTAAGGGAAAGCAAGCTATTAAATGGGCAAAAGGAGGAAAATATGAATTTGTGAAAGTCTAAACAATATACAAAATACATTAAAAAGTAAATATTGATAGGAAAAGTAAGCACCAGAGAAGTTTACCTGATTTTACTACTGACTTCCCCATTCTGACTGGGAACAGAGAAACAAGAAAAGTTTGTCTTCTGGTTTATTATGAGACCAGCTCTCACATGTTTTTAAGCAATTTCAAAAATCTGAAAAAACAGATTACTCAAATCTTTCATTAGGGACAGTTTTCTTTACCTCTTCAAGTCTGCATTGCTTTTGAAAGCGGCGTGTTATGGATTTTTTTGATTGGAGGAGATGCTGAATTAAGTGTAAAAAACCACAGTAAATTAGCAATTTGTTTTAGTAATGGTAGCATTTAAATATCATGCCTTTTTTTTGTTTCTGAGCAAAATAAATCTGAAAGACAAACACAAGTTAAACTCTCTAACTGCTTTCTTCACATCAATCCATCATTCTCTATTGACTTTCTAAACCAACTGCCTGATAGGTTTGTAAAGCCTTAGCGTCTCTTGTATTCAGATGTGCTGAGCCAATGATTAATTACAACACCCCATACTTGAGGTATCAAAATTGAGTAAAAAATACACGAAATTGCTGAAGAGGAGGAAGATGCTGTCTGTGTGCATGCCTCTTAGATGGAGGAAATTAGAGCTTCAAAGCTGTTGTCTTTCTTCTAGTTTGTGACCTTCTGAGCACATGCAATGTAATTTCTTAGTGAGCAGCTGTGTAAGATTTGTGGTCTTACCATGTTGAAAAGTCCAGGCATCTTTATGCCTGGATCAGGATGCTTCAAGTGATTTTTGACACACATAAATGTGGTGATAGAATCATATGATGGTTTGGGTTGAAAGGGATCTTAAAAGATCATCTAGTTCCAAACCCCCTGTTATGAGCAGAGACACCTTCCTCTAGAACAGATGGCTGAGAGCCCCATCCAGCCTGGCCTTGAACACTGCCAAGGGTGGCGCATCCACAGCTTCACTGGGGAACCTTCCGGTGTCTGACTACTCCCATAGTAAAGAATTTTTCCTTAAGATCTCATCTAAACCTACACTCTTTCAGTCTGAAGCCATTCCCCCTTGGCCTGTGACTACATTCTCTTGTAAAAGTCCTTCTCCAGCTCTCTTGTAGCCCCTTTCTGGTACTGGGAGATGGTCTAGGATCTCCCCAGAGCCTTGTCTTCTCCAGGCTGAACAGCCCCAACTCTCAGCCTGCCTTCATAGGAGAGGTGCACTAGTCCTGTAATCTACTTAGTGGTCCTCCTTTGTACTTGTTCTGACAAGTCCATGTCTTTCTTGTGTTGGGGGTCTCAGAGCTGAATGCTTATGTGGTGTCTCACAAGAGCAATGTGAAGGGGCATAATCCCCTCCCTTGCCCTGCTGGCCAGATTTATGGGCTGCAAGCACACACTGGTGGCTCATGTTGAGCTTCTCATCGACCAGCACCCACAAACTCCTATTCCTCAGAATATTCTCTGTCCACTCTCCACCCACCTTGTGGAGAATGATTGGGACTGCCACAACCCAGGTGCAGGACTTTGCCCTTGGCCTTGTTGAACTTCATGAGATTTGTACATGTTCTCAAACCTGTCCAGGTCCTTCTGTATGGCATCCCTTCCCTCCAGTGTGTTGATTGCATCATACAGGTTGGTGTCATTGGCAAACTTGCTGAGGTTTCACTCAATCCCACTGTCTAAATGCCTTCTCCATGCCCTAGGTAACCAGGTCTTCTGTATCCTGTATCCCTCCTGAGAGGACACACATTTTCCCGAGTCTGTCTTTGATCATTGATATACCTAAAGAACATTTTTGTTCTTACCCTTGATGTCCTTTACCAGATTTATTTCTCCCCGTAGGTTAGCTTTCCTAACCATGTCCTTGGCTCTTTGGACAATTTCTGTGTATTCCTCCCAGACTACTTTTCCCTGCTTACACCCTCTGTAAGTTACCTGTTTAAGTTTCTTCAGAAGCTCCTTGTCCATCCATACAGGCCTCTTGGTTTTCTTTCTTGATTTCCTATTTGTAGGAAGGCATTGCACTTGAAACTGAAGGAGACAATTTCAATATCATCCAGCTCTCTTGGGCCTCTCTTCCCTCCATGGTTCTATCCCATGGCACTCTACTAAGGAGTACCTTGAAGATGCCAAAGTCTGCTCTCTTGTAGTTCAGGATAGTTACCTTCTTCCCACGCTCCTCACTGCCTCAAGGACCTTAAAATCTGCTGCTTCATGATCACTGCAGCCTAGGCTGCCCTTGAACTTCACATTCACCAGCCCCTTCTTGGTGAGAGCAAGGTCCAGGAGAGCACCTCTCCTTGTTGACCCTTCTGTCCGTTGAAGAAGGCAGTTGTCATCAGTGTATGCTAGGAACCCCCTGGGTTGCCTGTGCCCTGCTATACTGCTCCTTTATCTTTGGCATCTTCGGCTTTTGGGATAGTCAGTGTTTCGGTTTGATTGGAAAAAGAAAAAGAAGAAAAAAGAAGTACATCACTTCTTGTGTGATTGTTGTGTATTCTGGAGCCATATGATAAAGTATTGGGGTGAGGAAGAGCTTTATAAAGCTCCATGAATAATAAGTATGCATATTGCCTTGTTCCATGGCAAATATTTAGCAGAATTTGCAATAGGCTGCATGTTTGATGGACTTTGGATTTGCTTCAGATGGGAGGTTTCTGAAGTAGTTTCTGTTTCATTTGTCAGGGCGTGCAGTCCTGAGCACAGACTCTTGCAATCCAGGTGCCTCAGACTTTGCTGAGCCTTCCCCTGCATCACTGCGTGGCGTGGCTCCCTACCCCAGCCCCAGCTGTGATTTCAGGATGTGTTAAAGGAAACCAATGTCGTTTTCATCCACGAAGCTAACTGCTCCTTTGGAAAGACAACCATCTGCCTTCAGTTTAAGCTACTGCAGTCTTTTGGCATTCGCAGGGTTCTGTGAACTTTGCCTTAGCAACACTAAAACTAGCTGGTAACAATAAATGTAACCCCACATGGCAAAACAAATCCTGCATTTCCAATCAATGCAAGTCAGGGAAGCGAGGAAGAGCACCGGGAGGCTCAGACCAACTTGCAGGTTGTTGGAAGCTTATGTGGCTATAGTGCTTGGAGCCTTACTTTGTGCTGGTCAAGTGCTGAAAGCCAGACTTGTGTTTGAACTGCACGCATTTTGAAAGACTGACCACAGGCACTGCTCACAGCAGTTTGAATTGAAAGATATTGAAATGTGAGATATTGAATTGTCTTTAACAGATATCTGCTGGGAACTTACCAATTATTGTCTCAGAAATTTTGCACATTAAGCAATTGTTTGTATTTTTTGGAAAATATATTCGTAATGCTTCAGAACCATAGCTTTCTGTATTCAATATTCAAGGAGTATGCAAAACCTTGTTTGGTTGTCTTCTTAATATGCCAAGTCTGTTTTTGATAATTTAGAAAATAATTTTATTTTATCTGAAACAGCCAGAAAGCACCACACATTCAGTTAATCACACCATAGGAAAACTCATACTGGATGCATAAGTTTAATAAAAAAGGAGACAATGGAATTCAAGTTACAGAGTATAGTTTCACTTGAAAGTACCATCTCCCTTGCCATACACATTTTTGGAATAGAATAAGATACTGTGTTTTTAAAGCTTGGCTTATTTTTTTGGTCTTATATATTGAAATAGAGCTTCATGGAGTAGTAAGAAGCTCTTGTGGGTCACAAAAGCCAGAAATTGCTTCAGAAGATGCTATATTCACAGAATAACATTTTTTCCAGTTTATTTCTGAAAGAGTAACATAGATTGTAATCCAGATTAATACAGAATGACTCCTTTTAGGTATGCTAAGAAGTAGGTGTAGTTTAAACCATTTTAATAATGCAATGTTGATATGGTAGCCATTTTTAAACTATCTTAAAAATACATTTTTAATATACATTTTTTAACTGTGTAATTTCTATTTTTAAATTTCTGAATTAATATGAACACCCATGTGCTAGACAACAATACTGCTGACATTCTTAACTAAAGAAAAAATAAAATTATATTGAGCATACAAAGGCATAGCTTGTTATTTAAGGTGTGACTGTGGTTTGGTGCCGTTTCCCATCTCAGAATAACTTCTCTTGTGCAAATAGTACTGGCCAGTTGACATTTTCTATTTCTGAGAAAGCTAAACACAAAATGTTGTAGGAGATATTAAAATAAATTTTTTATTGTCTTGAATATATACCATTATTTAAATTACCATTTTAAAAATGTTATCTTAGGTGCTGAGAGCAAAAATATTTTTCATAAAGGAAGGCTGGGATTAAACAGAGATGGAATAATTTGAATACAAATAGCGTGTGGATTCTACTTTATTGTTATCTAAGGAAAAATCCTGAAACTATTTAAACTATGTCGTAGAGTGATAGCTTGAGCAATAGTAAGTTAAATGCTGTCTTTCCAGTTGTCTTCTTTGGACAAAAAGTGTATATTTCAGGGCTTACCTCTTCTGAAATCCATTCTGTAAAATTTCTAGAAATGAAAATAATAAAATACTTATTATCAACAATATAACAAAAAGAAGTACCACTATTAAGAACATAATAATGATAATGATAATAATAATAATAATAATAATAGTAATGTAGTCTTTAACCTCAAGGTACTCTTTCCATTGAAGAAAATTTCTAGACAAATGTATATGAAAGACTTAATGTTATTATCAGGCAAACATATTTGTAGTACTGTATCGGTCGCATGATGGGCAAAAATGCTTTCTAAACAAGATTTTACTCTTTACAGTAGGAAGTCATTGATGTATTTTCTTTTGCTTTTGCTTATTCAGAAAATAAATGCTAAGCTTCATGATGGAGTGTGTCAGCATTGCAAAGGTGTCTTGGAGTGGCGAGTAAAATTCAGAAAGTATAAACTACTGACAAAGCCTAAAAAATGGTGAGTGAAGGTAGTTTTTGTTAATTGTTGACTGTGTGTTTCGTGAGCTTTTGAAAAACATTCTGGCTTTGGAAACTCACAAGGGGAAGCTGCTATTATGCAACATTTTTCAAATATGGAGTCTCATGTGCAATGACAACATATAGCCAATGTTAATCTTCTAATTCATGTAATTTATCTTAAACTTTTGAATAGGAGACACAGAAGAGAAACAGCTGCTTCCCTCTTTACTGTTAAAACTGGTTAAACTGTGGACCTGTAAGTTTCCAAGCCCATCAGGGTGTCCTTCTGAATAAAAATTCAAACCTGAACCTGTTGTAACATGATTTTCTAAGGTCTTCTTTCATGTGTATATTAGAGGGATCTGCACATCTCTTGAGTTCTGTACTCTGCTAATGTTTGCAATGCATGCATTTCATTACCTCTTAGCATGTTTGCTCCTTTTCTGGAAGAAACGATAACCCAGTAAATGAGAGTAAGTTTGCACAGAGTACTGTATTACTTACTTTTGTGCAACTGTATAAAAAAGATTATTAATATTTTAACCTATCACAAAGATATAAATTATTTTAGTTTTCTGAAGGGGATGCTCTCTGCTTCTTTCTTACTTGCTCAGCTGCACCTGTGGTAGCAGACACAGGTGATTCAGCAATGAAACATAGAACTCAGAGAAACCACAGCTGGGCTGTGATGCACAATACAGACAGGTTTGTCACAGTAGCTTGTATTTTGGTTTTAGTAATCAGTTTCACTCTTTGGTGTAAAAAATTAAAATTATTAGATAGAAGGCTTGTTGAATAAAAAATAAACATTCTGTGTTCTGTGCACCACAGATGAAGTTTTGTGTTTTTTAAACTCTTTCTCAAATAACTATGTGCATCTGGGTTTTTTTTGTTTTTTTTTTCTCAAAAGGAAGAAAGCAGGCAAAAGCCCCCCTATAAATCAGGGAAGCAATGGATGTAGAAAAAGTGACATTGTAGAACAACACCTTATAGCAGAATATGTGACATTCTCCATCATACATTTGAATGAGAAAGTTGTGCTTCGGAGCATTCTAGCTTTACAGGTGATGGTTTGTAGGCCAGAAGTACAATGGCTAGGTGAGCCATTGTTCTAAGAGTACAAGACTGAAAATTTTCAGCAGATGAAGATTCTGGGTGAAGTAAAAGACATTAAAATTGTGACAATTTAAAAAAAAAAAGAATCTTTTATATTGTGAAAGATGGAGATGGAGGACTTTTCTGTACCTCAACTTATTTTTAGTTTTGTAACATCTTGAAAATTATGAGTGTTAGTACAACCACAAGTTTTCCCTACTTTACTTCTATTTCAAGTATTTAGTTATTAGAAGTTAAAACTATTAAAAAATATATATATATGTATATATATAAATTTGCCTTGCATTGATAGTGCCCCTGCTTAGTATGACATGTCTGGGAAGAACTTCTGAGGGCATGAGAACCAAGAAAATTACATTCCAGACAGCAGCATTACGTGAGGTATATTGCTCTGGGTAATGTTCTCCAGATACACAAGGCTTTAGTAGTGTCAGCTGAATGTTAAGCCACAGAATTTTGGAAATTGCTTAATCTACAGGGTATTATCATATTTTGGAAAAGAATAGCCCAAGCCATCTACCTTATTAGATTGGGTTTGTCGAGAATACTGTTCCATGCAGGCTTGTGTTCATAGGAAACAAGAGTCTAGCACTGACTCAGTTTATAATCTGAGAAGTTCAAGAGAAAGTCATTGCAGTGTTTGAAGTGAAAGCTTTTTATTTGTAAAGTCTGTGTACTTTTTTTGTGCATTATGCTGCTTTTATCATGAAATCAGAAGTTATGCAATTTCAAAGTAAATTAAACTACCTACTGAAATGAACAGAAATGTTTCTTTTGTCAACTTAAATATTTTTTTTTATTTAATATTTCTTTTTCAGTACTTGTTTTAGTAATTCTTCCTGAGAAAAGTAAGAGATGGGGGTGAGCAGCAATGGTTTTGATAGTGCTACTTGATAAAACACGAGGTGTTTAATTTGAAACTGGCCTTCCTCTTTTGTGGAGTGTTTGTTCCTCTTTTATATGTTGTATTTGAACACAGAATGTTTAGTAAGCATCACATTACTTTTTAAATCATGTGTTCTTTCTCTTTACAGTGTGAAGTGCCTCCAGAAGACTGTAAAAGATCCTTATCATATTATTTGTCGACCATGTGCTGGTAAACTAGAAATTTGTGCTAAGTGTGGGAAACAAGAAGAAATAGTAATTCCGTAAGTAACTCATAGAGTACATAGTTTCAGTTCTGTACTGATAATTCCCCGTGTAGTAAGCCTTGTTTGGAAACTGCCAAGAAGCTGTTGTACTTTATGCCATATTCTCAATAATCCAACGTGAATCAGTAGGAGTAATTTTCTTCACTGTCTTCAGATGAAACTGAGGGTGAATTGCTTATTGATGTTAGTGGGGCTGAGACAAAACAAGTGCTACTTGGGTAAGACATTTTAACACCAATGAGTTAATTGTATATCATCTTAACAAAGCACTTTAAAATGGGTTCTGATTTTGAGCATCATAAAATATGTACAAGCCACTTTACTGTTTGTCTGCCACTTGATGATTTATTTACTAGTGAACAGAAGAATTAAACAAGGACTGATATTGAGTACAGTTACCACAGTACATTTAGCAGGCTTTTGGCTTTTTGCTAGTGTTCTCTATTGAGCATGATACATTAAACATTCATTTGCTAATTTGTGACAACAGTCCAGCAGTTGCTAAATTGGTCAAGCTGTTCAAATATTTATTTTTTGTTCTTTACAGTCTCTTCTGTACTAAATACTTTTAAATGCATACTTTGTTGTATTTTACTTTGTTTTGTATCCTTCCTATTTAGTGTGAAGTAACTTTAGGGACTTTTATTGCCCCTCTCCTTCTTCTTCCTACCTCTTTCCATCTTCCATCCTTTATTGGGACAGAATGCTGGGAGAATATTCTATCCTCATCCCATTCTTGTTTAAATTGCAGAAGTGGATAGTGATAGTATCGCTCTTGCTTTCTACAGGATTGATAAAGGACAAGACAGAACTGAGAGTGAGACTTCTAAAAATGACCAAGAGAGCAGTAAATTGAAGGATGAGCTGGATCTTGATACAAATGTCAGTGGTGCAGACAGTGATGGAGATTCTGATGTGCTTGAAGAACAATTTAAAAGTATGAATTTTGAAACAACAGAGATCTAAAAGGTTGTGTTTATGGTAGAGATTATATGCAATCAAATATGGTAAACCAATGCTTGCCTTAAAGTGCTCCAAACCCTGATTTGACATCTAAGGTCCTTTTATGTAAATGTTGGCATTGTGTATAATGATACATGTGGGGATTTGTATTAATACACATTTTTGTGTATTAGGAACAGAATTTCTTTGAAAATACTCAGAAATTCTATCTGTAAGCAAAGTTATTTATTTCATACATGTAACAACTTCCTGTTTTTATGGAATAAAGCCTCTTTGTGTAATTGTTTGAAGTATTATGCAACTTTTGGAAGTATTATTGCTACCTGGAAATCTACTTGAAAGTCTAGAATAAACAGAGATAGGAAGAGCTAAAGCAGCTGTAATGGTTTTCTGAAGGAAGAACTTGCAGCATTCTGTCAATGAGTTTCCAAATGGGGTCTTATCCTTATGTCTGTGGGTTTTTGTTAATTTCTTTTTTCCCTATGAAAAAGAAACAAGTGCATCACCAGTACAGTTAATGAACAATTAAAGCTTATTTACTATGTATAAGTGTGCATTACAGATTTGTGATCTTGTTGCTACCAATGTTTTGTAAAGAAGAAACATGCAGGCTTTAGAATTTCTCATAACTGGTCTCACACTTGTTTTCCTTTTCAAAATTCAGAGATTGATCTGGATCTAATGTAGTTTTCTCTGACATGAAGAGACTTGCTTAGTGGTGTGATGCTTATAGAATTACTCCTTTCCCGGTTTCTATTCCAGTGTTGATTAAACTGTACAAAGAACTTAACTGGAGTTGCAGTAATTGTCTTTACAGGATTCAGGATGGTTTGATTTCTTCTATACTGTCTTCTTGCTCCTTACATTTAACTGACAGTATTTACCTATGACAATATGCTGTGCCACATCTGCTTTGGTGCTTTGCCTGATATGCAATAGTAAGCATGAAAAAACTCGATTCTCAAACTACATTTTTCAGATGGTTTGTGAGAAAATTCAGCTCTGAGATTGTTACCCATCCCTACTTTGGAATGAAGGAAATACTGAAACTTAATCCTTTGGGTGCAGATAGACACCCTGTGTCTGTCCTGTCAAGTTGGAAAACACCAAGAGGTGTTTAGTGGCAGAAAAGGGGATTGTCAGGTGTGTTCAGATGTGTTGGATCTGAAGGTCATGTTTCACTGACAGGTAAGTCCTCCCAACAGGACAGCAATGACAACTGACTTAGTGTTGTCCTGCCAGTTGACGTCAACAAGGTCAGAGTAAACAAGAAATATCCCATGCACACTCTGGGGATGACCAGGTAGGAGGATGGGTAGAAGGAAGTTAATAAGTAATCTGGATATAGCTTCAGAGTGGGTCTCTCTGAAGGGAAAGCCATGATCGTCACCAAAAATGAACTTGGCTTTTGAAGGTGACATACATATGGGAAATGTTCTTCCACTTGGAAAAATTTATAATGGCCTTGTCCTTTGTCAAAAGGAAAATGATAGAAAACGTGTGATTGGAACTGGTAGGAGCTGTATAATGAGAAAATAAGGGGAAGAATTCTCTTCTCATAGCGGTGACACAACCTGTCAGTACCAGGAGTGAGCAGAACAGCAGAGAGAAATGGTATGTTGTAACACAGTGCAAAAATGTTTGTACAGAGAGAAAGTCCTCTGAAGTCTTCGTGTCACACCCCTGATGTTGTGTTTGGAGCTGGTACTAGAGCTGATAAAACTTTGCTGTGGGTGAGCACAGCTGCAGTGGTGGCTGGCTGGTGTTAGTCCTGCCTATCTGAAGACAAGTTTTTGGTTCTGCCAAGCCTTCTGTCTTTGGTTGTAGCTGTGGCTAAACGATAGCCTGCTGGAAATCATTTCTGCAACACCATTTAACGTAGTGATTGTGAGTCAGCTTGCAAAATGGCAGCTTCGCAAGGGAAAAGGAGTTTGCGTTTTCCTGAAGACACTTCTAACATGAGTAAAAGAAACAAATGTAATTTTCTTGTTTAATTTTGACTGAAGATTAGGATATGCTTGGAACCGCATTAAGCTATTGTAACTGATACTATAAGAGTTCTGAATATCAAGAGTTTGGTTTTCTTGTCTCTTTTTGTGGAACTTATAAAACAGAGGATAATACAGGAGTAGGACCCCTTTAAATGCTGATTTTCAGTAAAATAATAATGAGAAAAGAAATGAGAATATTTTTAAAAAAGAAATGTGATCAAAAGTCATCAAAGATTTTTGAGATCTTCAGGGTAGTCATATAAATGGAATGATAGTCATATTAGTGGATTTTTAGAGTTTTTAATTGAGATTTTGAAGTCTTTCTACCTCTTCTTCCACAAATAGTAATGAATTTGTGTCTATAAATGTTAGAGGAAATAAAAATACCACAGTGCCAGCAGTGTATTGAGATGCAGTTTAAACAGTATGACTGATGGGTGGTTCTCAGGATTTGTCTGGACCTTGTGAAGCCTCACCAAATACATTACTGAAGAAGAAAATGATAGATGTTAATTAGTCATCTGTAGAATACTTGATGCATCACTAGTGATGCAGTGATGTTGCTGACAGCTGAGTTCCTGTTACCAATGCCCTTAGGAGTGTCACTTGGCATGACTCAACACTGAAGTAATGAATTAGATAGTGGCCTGCCGGTATGTGTGAGGCAGGAATACCAGATGATTCTTACTCCACAAGGGGAAATGCTCATCGTAGGCTGGAGCTGCCAGAACTCAACGTGGTTGACTCGTACACATTTCTGGAAATCAAATTGCCGTATACAAGGATTTCTTAAGACAAGCTGGATTCATTGCAATATGAGGAGAATCTAATATGGACACAGTGATACCTCCTAGCATAATTCCTTAACAATCTTCTCTGTCAAAGTTCACAGGCATCTCTGAGAGATACTATCATCCAATATTTTGAAGGATCAGGCAATGCAAAAAACATTGCCCCGTGGTTTACTTCCAGTTTTGCATGGGCTGGGCTCTTCTGTTCTTGTCTTGGCTGCTGATTAATCTGGATACCTCTAAAATACCGTAGTAATAGCAGCCTCTGAAGGTTTATAGGACTACCGGTTAATTAAGAAAAGTACAGCTTGCTTTCTCCCTATAATGGACATGTACTTGGATGTAAATCATAGCATTAGCAAGGAAAATTGAAGAAAATATTGCAGGTCATCAAATGTGAGCCACCCTGTAAACCTCTAGCCCTATAATTATGTATGTTTTCTTTGTTTCAGAGTTCTCATAAGTAAATATATGCTGGTAGAAAATGCAAAACTAGGTACTTATTGGAAGCATCAGCCTGACTTACAGAGTTAATGAGGAAAGCTGTGTAAGTGACACGGAGACATGCTTTTCATTATCAGATGTTTAGGGAGCTGCTCATGCAAGCTGCCGGCATCTCACTTAATTCTTCTGCCTACCTTTCATCTGAAAGCTAATACAATTCAAAACTCCTGGTGAAAACGGTGATATTAACTCTGCAAACAGAGTTTGTAAAGTAGGATTCCTAAACTTTGAAACAGTTGAAGTGAGCTCTTTCTGTGGCTTGATAACAAATTACCTGTGACAGATCAGAAATAAAATATTTGGCTTATTTCAGGTAGCAGACATTTCTGTTGGAGCCCCTAAAATAGTTAAGATGAAATTACATAAAAATTATCTTTTTTTTAAAATTTATTTTCTGTTTATTTTTTTTTTAAGTCAATGAGAAAACACCTATTTGTAATAATAGGGGTAATACAGTTCAGTTGTCCATAATAAGCTTGAATTTGAGGACATGACCACAGGAGCCAAAGGCATTAAGATTTTACCTGAATCTCTCCTTGCATTTCTGACATAAGTTCAGAAACCCAAATTGAAGGGATCAGGTATATTCTTATAAGTGCTTTGAAAACAGCACCAAATACTTTAATAATTTGTTTTTAAATTGAGAAGACCATGTTTTTATACAAAAATAAAACAAAAAAGGTTTATGCCTGTTACAGTATGGCAGCACTCACTTAAAATTTCTCTTTTTAGGACATCTTGCCTTTTTGGGCCTCAAGATTGTAGTATCTCTTCTTCTTGCACTTGACTTGCAGTTTCCCTAATGTTAGGTGGGCAAGTATGGCACCATGTGTCAAAACTATCTATGAAAAGTATCCACAGTCTTAATTATTACTAAATGTATCATCAGTGAAACTTGTAGCATTTATTGAATAATATGTAGTGGCAGAGCTGTACATGTTACAGTTTGGTTTGTTTTTTCCCTGACAGACTCTTGCCTCCTGACGATTGTGTTCCTTTTAGGGTTATTTTGTATCCTTGTCCCACCGCCCTGGACTGTGGAAGTTTCTAGCCGGCATGAGAGCCGCTATAGCCTCTGACTGTCAGCAACAATGTATTACTCCGGAATATTCCCAGTAGGAAGAGCAGAATTGATGCCAGAAAGGTAAAACTGCTCTGCTCTGGGTCCATCTTGGAGAGAGGCTATGTGGGCATCATCAGACACAGGGGAAGCTGGTAGATCAGCTTCTCAGAAAGAACAACCCCGGAGACCCCACTACCAAAACCTTGCAAACCCAATACAAAGTGGTAACGCTTGTAAAATGTGTGTGAAGTGATATAAAGCCGTGGGTCTTGGGAGAAAAGATGAAAAAGCCCTACATTTTTTATAGTATTGGAGAAATGCAGGGTACTCCCAAGCCTTCCATATCCAAGGAAAAATAAGCCCCATAAAACAAGACAATTTCTATTCTTTTAAGCAATGGCAGATTTACTATTGTCTACATGACAAAGATTTTAAAAGTCTCTCTGGAAATGGCTAATATCTCATTCTCCAAAGAAAATAACTCTTCAGTAGCAGTTTAGTCTTCCTGAGTTAATGATGGAACCTTCCAGAATGGGACAAGCTTGTACCTGCATTACTTAGAGAAAAGTCATAATACAATCTTTATGTTATAAAATTAATCTTATGCTTTAAAAAGATCACAAGGAATTTGCCTAGAAAATGTCTAGAAAGACTCATGCTGTATTGCCATAATCCTCCATTTTAAGAAATCGTTGCCTAAATGTGTAAGCCATCAAAAAACTATGCAGCAACCAGAACCTCAGAGCTATGGTTTCTACTGTGTTTCAGCAGGAAGTTTTCCTTTATTTCCAGTTTTTCTACTCTCTTGAGTTGCATTTAACTATTAGTAGTTCTGACATTATGAATCCTTCTTTCAAGAAAGAATTGCGTTTTGGATCACCACCACATCTAACTAATTGCTCCTTTCTCATCCTCATGACTGCAACTAAGGTTTACAGAGACCAAGTACAGGTAGTGGCTGTCCATGTTACTTTAAAAAATCACATTAGCACCTGACTGATTGTGAACCTCCTATTCCCCCAACCTCCTCCCCCAAAAAATCAAAGACAAAACAAACCTAAAAAACCCAAAAGAACCAAAAATTAATCTAAATAAAGCCCAAAAACAGAACAAAAAAATCAAAAGAAAACAAAACAACCCCAAAAATAACCCAAACAAAACTGTAACAACATACTCCCTCCCCTGCTGTAGCTCTTACCCTGTACACTCTCAGAACAAATCCTGCTGGGCATTCTTGTCCCTGGCCACTAATGTGTGCCATTAATAAGAACAGTGTGTGGTTCTAAAGGAAGGGTAATGCTTATGCTTTAATCTTTAAATGGAGAGAAGGGCCTCTGCCAAATATCTGATAGTGTCAAGCAGGGTTATCCAGCCAAGTTTGTCCAAAATGCCATTTAGAGGCAGAGGGTGGGGGCAAGATGGGAAGAAGGGGAAGAGGGTGTAGCAGGAAATAACTTGTGAGTATGGAAGTATAGAAGTTCACACAGCCAGCACCTGACTCTTTTCATCTCTGCAGTCTTCAGCTGTCACTGTAATGTGCATGGAAATCAGTCCAAATAACAAACCTGGAGCTTTATCATAATTAGCCAGACAACAAGTTGGTGTTTTTTGCCTCCTAGCATGTCAACTGAGGTTTTCAGCAGGTTCCAAGGAATGAAATACCTTGTTGCTAACTTCTGTTGAAATGGAAGCAATTCAAATGAAACATTACAATGGGCAGTAATTACTGTTCAGTACTTCTTCTCCTGGGGCCTAAATGGAAATGATCTAGAAAGCCATGATTCAGATTAAGAATCTCACTCATAGAACTGAAGCTAGACCTTCTCAGTGACAAAACACAGTTATCACTACTTTACCTTCATAATTTGATGGTTTTTAGTGAGATTTTGTTTGGGGTTTTTTGGGGAGTTTGGGGGAGGTGTTTTGGTTCTCTTGGTATTAAAGCAGTTTATCATTGGTGACCCTGTTGAGTTTGGATCTTTTCTTCACAGAGCTGCTGCTTAATAACCATAGCTCTGAATTTTGTTAGTCTGCATCTGGAGAATGTGTTGTGGCTAAACCTGAGCCAGCAGTCAAGCCCCAGGGAGCTGCTCACTCACTGCCCCACCTGCAGGACTGGGGAGAGAATCAGAAAGGTAAAGACTAGAAAATTTGTGGGGCGAGGTAAAGAGAATTTGATAGGGAAAGCAAGAGTCGCACACACAAACAGTGCAAAGTAAGTAATTAAATGACTCCTCCCCAAGGGCAGGCAGGTGTTCAGCTATCTCCAGGAGATCAGGGCCCCATCACACATGATGGTGACTTGGGAAGACAAATGCCATCACTCCAAATGTCCCCTCCTTCTCCTCCTTCCCCCCACTTCATATACTGAGCATGATGATCTGGAATATCACTTTGGTTAGTTTGGATCACCTGTTCTAGGTCTGTTTCCCCCCAGCCTCTCATGCATCCCTACCCTACCACTGTGGCAGCACCAAAAATAGAAAAGGCCTTGGCTCTGTGTTACCTCTGCTCAGAAATAGCAATCATCCTTGGTATTATGAACCCTCTGTTCAGCACAAACGCAAAAGAGCCCCATGACAACCGCTGTAAAGAAAATTAACTCTACCCCAGCTGAAAACAGGACAGAATGCTGTGCTCCTTTTTAAAGTTAATGATGTTACAAGGGAGCTTGATTTACTGATCTTGAGTGAACTGTACTGGTAGTTAAATATATCTTCCCTAATTGATTTGACATCAAGATAGCCCTGTGGGCTTCATGTTTGACATACTTTAACGAAGAATTGGGTTCGAGTTTTTTCATTTATGTTTAGAGGACTGCTTTGTTGTCTGATTGTAGAGAAGGCCCCCAAATCTGTGTGACAGTTGTTGCTCCAGAGTATAGTGCATACATAAATCATCTGGAGTAGATGCCCAAAGTCACAGAACCTCCTTTTTTTTTTTTTTTCCCCCTCCCTGCTTAGTAAACATGGAACAAACAAAGCAGTGCTGAAAACAGCCCTGTGTTTGCAAATTGAAACATTTGCTTGCCAGTGCCAAAGTACATGCCTTTCTGTGGCTGCTTTTACTGACGTCCTCACGTTTCTCTCTCGAAAAAGCTACCTTGCAACACCAGGTGTCACTCTAACACAGTGAAAAGGTTTGCTTGCAAGCTGGCTTCACGCTGCTCGGTGACACACCAGGCTGGGTTTCTCCAAGGGGTTTTGTCTTCGTTCCCCAGAGCTGACTGGCCAGCTTTTATCTCACAGGGATGCAGATACCCCTGATCGGTGCTTCTAGCAAGCTTCTGAGGGGATGAGGCTGGGAACAAGGGCAGACAACTGAACTGGGAATCCTGCTTTTAATGTGAAGTTTGTTTTTAGGGAAAGCTTAAAAGGCTGTACTTCCCAGCCTGGCTAACCCACCTATAGCTGCAATAGCACAAGTAGGCAAGTGCTGAGTTTCCAAAAGTCAGAGCTACCAACCTCTGTATGTTGGCCTCTTGTAATGTGAATATTTAATTAATTAAAACATACACACACAAACAAAAATAAAATCCAAACCAACCAACCAAACAAGTGAACACTTCACAAACACAATAAATTACACAAATCAAAGGATTACACATAGTTAGATTAAGTTCACATCATTAACTTCCCAGAAATCTTGGAGAATCTGGTGTAGAGCTGTTGAAAAAAAAAGAAGCCTGAAAATGAAAAAGTATTGCCAGCAAATGACATTTAACTGAGAGCTCTCATTTTCCACAATAACTTCTCAGGAACACCCATGAGTTGCTAGTTGGGAGGACATGGAGGTGTGTGTCAGGACCAACACAATTTTTAGTTTTCTCTTTAATTAAGGGGAAAAAAATGAAACTGTAGGTACAAAAGAGTTAGTCTGCCTTCCTGTGATGAATTCTTTCTCATAAATCACCTGCTCATTTACCATGGTGGGTCAGCCATAACTGAGAGCCAAATGCTCACACAGCTGTTTACTAGCTTCCTTCTCTGAACATGATAGAAGAAAGGCAAGGAGACTTGTGAGATAATTACACCTCAATAGAGATGGCAAATTAAGACCCAATCCTAACCCCAATCCTAACCCTTAAGTAAAATACAAGGTAAAAAATTGGTGTCGGGGCAGTGCAAATCAAAAAGAGAAATTCACTTGGCACTTCCAGGAGCTGTTTAGGTGCTACCAGAAGAGCAGGACTTTGCCCTTGGTGGCACCTGTGGGCTGCTGTGGAGAAAGTCAGCTCCATGTCAGCCAGACCCAATACATTCACGTACTGATTGTGCTTTCTGAATTGTTTCAGTGTCACAGTAAACTCAGCTCTGAGTGCCAAAAATATGAATTATTGTAAAACCGTCAGTGCAGACCTTTGTTGACACACACTGAACAAATCTGTAAGAAATACACCTGGGGCTCCATATGTACCAATCTAATGAAATATTTTCCTCTCACTAAAAGTAAGTCACTGTGTTCACTAAGCGGTATAATCTATGATAAGCAGTTCTTTCCTTGAAAAAAAGATTTGAACCTGTATTTCAAAAAGAATTGTATTCTTCATTAGTTAGCAATTGGAAGACTGCCAACAAAAAATACCTGTAAGGTGCTGAATATTTAGGATTGGGTTATTTGGAATCATTTGAGTTTGAGAACAGCAGCATTCAAGTTTGTGGTTTGTCTTTTTCTCTTTTGGAGGTTCCTCAGTCCCTTCACTTCATTAATGTGTGTGTGTCTATGTGTGTCTCTGTGTGTCGTGGAGAATGTTGAGTTTGGGAGTGTTCATGAGAGTGACAAAGTACAATCGTAAGTGTTTAGGAACAGAGACCTGAAAACTATTTATTGGCCACTATTCCTCAGAGGTTTTCAGAGTTCCTTTTTATTTCTTTCACAATTAATTTCAGACTTTGACTGGTGACCTCTAGCAGATAACCACGTGCATGAGAGCATTTAAATCCATGCCAGCATGTTGTTTTATTTAGCATTAAAGGTCTGTATTACTATAGAGCAGCTTTGTAGAACAGCACTGCACCAGGTTTCTTTGTGAAGTACTGAAGGACTTTCTGAGACATATGGAATTGTTAATTTATTTCAAGTGTCCTGTTCTCTTGGCTGGATAAATATTAGTTTTCTTCCAATATTAGTTGGTACAGTGCAGTGGTTTGGATTTGTGTTTTTAAAAGAAAGAAGAATTTAAAGAGTTTAACACCAGCGAGCAGCTAGGCTCCAAACAATTGCTGGCTCATTCTGCTCTTCCCATTAGTCCTCTTTTCTCCTCACTTTTTGGTGGGATAAGGGAGAAAATCAGAGTTAAAAGAAAACACATGGGTAAAGACAGTGTAAAATGTACAGCAAACGGTAAAGAGAAAGGTAAAGCAAAAGCAAATTCCACACACAAGCAAAGGAAAACAAGGAGTTAGTTTACTGCTTCCCATGGACAGGCAGGTATTCATCCCTCTCCAGCAGAGTAGGACCCCATTAAAGGTGATGATGACTTGGGAAGACAAATGCCATCAGTCTAAATGTCCTTCACTTCCTCTTTCTGCCTCCATTTCATATACTTAGCATGATGTCATATGGTGTGGAATATCCCTTTGGTCAGCTGGGGTCAGCTGTGCTGGTGGTTACCTTTCCCCAGCCTCCTCTCTGGTTGAGTGGGGTGAGAAGCAGGAAAGAACTTGGTTCTGTCTAAGCACTGCATCAAATGCAGATTGTACAAAAATCAGTGGGAATCTCACTACTAAATCTAATGATCTCTGGATCTGACATTTTCAAATCTCTACTCTGCTAAAGGTAATTTTGGGTACGAAGACTTCTTCATTGTAGGCACTCAGATCAAAACTTACTCCTGATGAGAAGACCTTGTGGTACACTTGGAATCTCACTGTAATGAGATGATTCACAAGCATATCCACAAATGCTTGTTTATCGAAGCTGGTCACACAGAAGCTGTTCTGAAAAGATGTTATAGCAGTGTATATTTCTGATGTGAATTTTTCTTGCTGGAAAGGCCATGGCACCCAAGGAGGTCTTAAGTCTCAAATAAGGTAGACTTGGGGGTAAAACTCTTTTCAGCCCAACTAATAGGTGTAATTCCTGTTCATCCCAAAAGTGAATTCTCTGACCCTAATCTTGGGATTTGAAGGATTAATCTTCCAGTGGTGTAAGACAGGTGGACACAGAGGAGTCAGATAAGGAGTTGGATAAGACAACTACCAGCAATTCTTCAGTTTTTCTAGACTTTTCTCAGGCAGAGCTAAAGATTTCAAACATCCCTCCTCTGCTAATTTGACTGTTTTTTAACTCTGAGGGTATTTTGTGCATTGAAAACAAAACAGATGAAATTTGACAGCATCTGTTAAATCTTCCCTAAATTCCCCCATAATTTTTTTGTTGCAAACTTACATGATTTCTATGGTAACAGCAGAAGAGTGTTTCTAAATTTATAACATCACATTGTGGGTGGGCATCAGTGCTCTTCTCTGCTGAAAGATATTTGCAATTGAACCATTATAGGTAAAGTCTAAGATTTGCTTAAAACAAGTGGTATAATTTTTTTGTTTGTTTTTCTTTTAGGGCAGATACAACAGCCAAAAAGTTCATTTTTGGTCACAATTTAGCTCATGAATCACTTACCTTGGCTGCAGTAAATGTGGTGACTGGATTAACTACATCAGCAGTGTCAGGTGTCAAGAACTCTTCCTTTACATAATGTAAATCATGGAAGTGCCAAAATCAAATGTCTGGTCACAATCGTATCTGATGACTTCACCATGATTTAGTAATGAATTACAATGTGAGCATTTATAACTAAAGACCAAAACAAGAGCATGAAAAAAACCTCACTTAAAATCTACAGCTTTCACAATGCTGTTCTCATTTAGTAGCAGTACTAATATTGAATTAAATAGGTAAAATTAATACTTGTTATCATACAAAAAATCTAAGGGTTCTTGACACCTAATCTAAGTAGGCCTATACCTAGTGCTTTTTGAAATGGGTAAGATAGTTACTAGGTCTCTATCAAAAGTTGAAAGTAGGTTTTTTTCTGAGAAATGTTTGAATTTGATCCACAGTGTTCCTGAATTGCAAAAGGCCCTTCAAGAAAGGGTGCAGGCCATTACATAAATAAATTGTGTATGGAACAAAGTAAAGAGCATGGATATAGAACAAGGTATTTTTTTTAAGGGATACAATAGGAATTGCATGATACATTGGGAAATCTCTTTTCGAAACTCTTGCTGGTGTACATAAAGTAACATAGAATGATTTGGGCTGGAAGGGACCTTAAAAATCACCTAGTTACAGCCACCCTAACATGGCAGGGACATCCTCCTCTCCCAGAACTACCAGCTCTTTTCCCTCCTAATTAGGAGTGAGTGTATGAGAGTTTGAGCAAATGGACAAGAAGAGAGAAATCATGTCCTTTCTTCAGCTTAACTTCAGATAGAAGTTAATAAGCAGAAATACTGTTTTAATAACATTTTCCTGGTCATCTTTTTTCAGACCCTGCTGTCACGATCTACTCAACCCGAGCGGGAGTCGTGATGGTTCGTTCGACCCCAGGGTGCAAAACACAAAAGGCAAAGAGACTCAGGTTTGTTTAGCAGAAAGCAATAATGCAGTTTATTGTGTGCCAGAGAGAGAGAGAGAGAGAGAGGGTGAGAGAGCGAAAGGATGGGATATAGCTGCCAACAGACGGGACGCATCCTCGTGGCTGTCCGACGAGACGCGTCCTCAATCCGTTGGGGAGAAAGAGATCTCAAAGTCGGTTTGGGGAAAGTCACTTTTTATAGTCCTTTTCCAAAGCGAGTGGCTTCTGGCCAAAAG
>JAODKT010001744.1:49051790-49078072 GCA_027576195.1 Cossypha heuglini
CTCCCGGTGCCCCCGGGAGCCCCGCTCTGCCCCGAGTCCGCCAGCGGCGGGACCGTGACCCTGCGGCCCCGAGTCCGCGTCCGGGGGTGGCGAGGGCAGGGCCAGCTCCGCCGGTCTGCGCGGGAAAGGCGGAAAATTTTCGCACTCCTGTCTTGTCGGGGCAGGCGCCGCGGAAAAGGGATTTCGCACTTTGCGGGAGCTGGAGGTAACCGGGATGGAGCGTCTCGTCGGCACGAGTCTGCAGCTGGCGTTAATCTGTTTCTGAGGTGTGCTGAGTGTTGCCGGAACAGCAGCGTGACTAGACCTGGCATTCTTTCAGATTCTCTGTTTTCTTTCAGTTTCACAAGCTGCTTTCTTATTTTCAAGGTATCTAAACAGTGATGGTGAATAACAGCTGTGTACCCACTGCACAGCCGTCTAAAGGAGGCTTTTTTGTCTTCTTGTCACAAAACACCCCCCCCAAAAAATCCCAACCAACCAACCAAAAAGAAAAACAAACCCCACAGTGTAAAGAGTTAGAAAGATGGTGATGTTGGGTATTTCAGTAGTATGAGCCAAGCTTAAAACAAGGATTGCACTTACTGATAATGCAGGAGAGAGTCTGGCAGGGAAGCAGTGTCATTCCCTTGACAGTATCAGACTTGAAACTCAGTTTCATAGTGCAGGTTGTGTAAGTAGGCTGGTGATTTCTTGTAGACTCAATAATATATATGGGCACCCCATGTAAAATTTTAAAAAGTGATTTTCTTTCTTGTGGCTAAATAACAGGCTTCAGTGTGTCAGGCTTCAGTAACATTTGAAATCTGTGCAAAGCACATTTTGAGCCCTAACAGCATTTATTTTCTCTATTCACACAGGTCCATGAGGGTCTGTTTCAAGACAGCCCTTTTATAGCTGTTGAGGAGTCTGGTGCAAGGTGTATCACAGTCTGTGAGGAGCTGTATTTTGGTGAACAGGAGGGGAGTAAAAACTTGCAGAGTTATGTATTGGCTGATGTTCACTAAAACAATAGATTTGAATGAAAAAAGATTTGGCTGGTGTAACTCAGATGCAGAAGACAGAAATTCTTACCCCATCCCGCTCTTTTTAATGTCAGTTTCTGGAAAAGTGTTTCTACACAGCATCCATAGGAAATCAAGGCTTTTTTAGTGATTTTCCTGAAAGAGAGGTTCCTTAGTAAGCTACACCTAGGGATCTGTGCTTTCACTTATTCTCTCTCCTTCTCCTAGGGAACAAGGATTCACAGTATACCGTTTTCCTTGTATAAATTGGCAGAAGTTTTTTTTTTTTTTTATCCATTAAAACACTATCTTCCAAAAATAAAATTCCCACCAGAATACAGTGACAAGCACTTTTATTTTATTCTATTCTCCTTTTATTACAAATTTTTGACATTTTAGTATTCCAGTGAGTATCCCATATACTCTCTTCTCTTCCTGTTACTCATAATGTCGTCTCATCCAGAACAACCACTGGAATCACAGAAGACTTGGCTTTTCAAGAAAGACATAGTGATTAGAAAATTACTTACCTTTGTTATTCAAATTTACACAAAACTGCTTCTGTTTTCCTCCCAAAGATGTAAATTTAACTAAACAGGTTCTTTTGCCTCATGTTGCTGACTCCATCATGTAAAAATTTTGCATGGTCTCTGACACTGTGTATAAGAGCTTATATGTACAACTGGGTCCTGTTTTGCAGTGTGAATCCCTGTATGTCCTCCAAGGGATTTAAAATGTCATGTCTCTCTGTTTTGCCCCTGATGAAAAGGAAGTTTTATGAAGAAAATCACTGTTTTCGGGTAAAAAACCCCAAGTTATCATCAAGTTAGCAAAGTAAGGACCATGTTTAACTGAGTAGTTTGCAGAGCAGTGTAGTGTCTCTCTTGAGGAGCAGCAAAGAGAAAGGCCAGCATTCCTCAGGGTAAAAAATACAGACAGAGGTGCAAAATGGGAGTTGTTATTGAAATGTTGGTGTAATTATCCAAGGTGAGAAGAATATTAAGTAAATACAAAAAAGTATTGAGCTAAAAGCCCTTGTGAAAGTCATGAAAAGAGCAAGAGTTGTGGAATAAGGATTTAAAGCATAAGGTTTGATTTAAGCTGAACAGTGAGTGGACATGTGTCAGCTGTACAAGGAGGAAGGGACCAAGGTACCAACATCCATCTGGAGTTCATGGCTTAGCCTTTGGCTCTAGCAAATGCTCTTGTCTCTCATTTAGCCTCCCATTGCAGTTTTGGGAACTAGGCAAGCAATAGGCATCATGTCTCTAATTGAAAAAGTGATTTAATTACTGTGGGAACAGAGAGGGAGGAGAGCACGTGCAAGGGAAAAGAGGGATAGACCCCTTCTCATGTTCATCTATGAATGTCATTGCCAGAAACAAAGTAAGACAGGTACTGCTGGATCCAAACAAACCACGTTACTTCAGCCAGTATCATTCACTTTCCACTCTCTCATTAGCAAAATATTTGTGCTGTGGTGCTTGAAGTCACTCAGGGTTTGCTGCATCAGGGTTGATGCACAATTTAGTTGACCAGCTGTGCTTGGACATCGCTTGGTATACAAGAGGCCTGAGTTAGTCACAAGTGTAGGGAGATCTTTACCCCTGATCTTTGGATACTTTAGCCCCAATACATGAGTAACACGTGAGAACTTGTTTGGACAATGGCGTTAGCAGCCGCTGGTTCTGTGTTTTGTGATATACGTTTCCCAAAGTGCCAGTTATTCTCCTTGACTTCCTTTTTTAAAGCTGAAGTTCTTAGTCTTGTGCACTTCTCTTGACTCTGTAGTGACTGTGCTGTAGAATTTCTTCTTGCTTCTACAGTGTTGAGGTGCAGAACTAATTTAAAGAACTGTGAATCCAGTTGGTTACCTTGAATGCACAAGCAAATGTGCATTAGAACGGCATCCTAAAGCAATGAGGACCAACTCTTGGCTGACTAAGGAATGCCATTGGGAAGTTTGAAAAAAATGTAGATGTCTTGCTGATGTACCCACAGTCTAATTCAACCATAATAGACCAGGTGTCAGGTTTAGGATTGATTTATCCAGCTTCCTTGAAACGTATTTTCTTCATTTTTCCATTTTTTAAGTATTTTATTTTTCTGCACCCTAAGAGTACATAACAGCCACTGCTTTTCCATGGCAACGCCTGTTTCCAGAATTTGTCATCTGGTGTTTCATGTTTTTCTCTCTCTCTTTTTTTCCCTCCCTCTTCACCCATCTCTCCCCCCCAGCAGCTCTAACATTGCTCATTCTGCATCCATTTTGACTTCAGTATCTGAATGATATTTTCTTTATTGCACATCAGGTATTTCAGTTGCTCTGAATACTCCAAGCCTTCTGCAGTTATATAGTTAATCAAGGTGAATGTATTCCTCTTTGCATGGAAGACAGTACTACTTCTTGTGAACTGTTAATGGAATACAATAATCTTGCAATTTTTGCTAGAGTGGTACTTATTTATATGACATTATTTAAATATTTTTTCTGACTGAAAATGTAAAACATCTGCTCTTTAGACAATGTAAATCATACCAGGCATGATTAATTTAAAAGATTAGGCAGCTAATAACTTCTTGTCTACTGTTTAGCAGCCTTTACAGTTTAGCAGCTTTGCTTATTTTTGTCTATGAAAAAAAACAGAAAATGATGAATCTCTACACTAAAGAAACATACACATAAAAAATGGCAAGCAAATAAATGCTAAAAAATGCTTTTTTAGTCCTCTTGCTCTTCCTCCTAAGTTTCTTCCTGTTGCCATTTAACAAGTATTAAGTCATGCCTTTTAATTTTTTTTTTAACTGTTGCTGTAGAAACTGCTGTCATGGGGGTGATACAGGCCCTCAGTGTGGACATCACCCCAGGAGCAGAAGGATACTGGTAGAAGGAAGAGTATTCCCTTGAACTTAGGGGAATGAGCTCTTACACTGAAGGAGCTGGAAGACCACAAATTGGTTTCTGGCAGAAGCTGTGGTTAGAGGCAGGAACTTCTGTAGGCTCAGATAGGCAGTCTTTGGTCAGGGGAGACTTCCAAAACCTCTAAACTGTCAAGTGAGGAAAACTGGATCCCACCTGAAGCCTGTAGTGGGCATTGCCATTCCTAGACTCCACAATGTCTGTTTCTTGTGGAGCTGTCATGCCTGTTAGTGATAGACCAGAAAATCAAAGAGTTGAGAATTCAGCTGCTAAGAGTCATGTTGTAGACTAAAATATCATGGAATTTAAAAATAAATAGGAAATGTGCGAAAATTCTGACTAGGCAACAGCAACTCATCATCAGTAGAGTCTGTGTTCTCTAGGAGTCAAATGGGGTTGAGTTCAGCTCCTAGGCAATGAAAAAAATTTGAAAAGCAGAAAATTAGAAAATACTTAGCTTGATGACAGTCAGTCATAGGCAAAGCAGGTAATTTTACCCCTCTGGTTTGAATGCTGTGCCTGCATGCCTGTAGGGCTGTTATACACCTCCTCAGCAAGTCTGTACTGCTAGCATGATGTTACATTACAGGACACTAAGGTCTGTGGTGTTCTGCCTGTGTATTACCTGAGAAGGAATTAATTGTTTTATTACAAGTTACCAGGTGGGTGTGGTTTTTTAGTGCATTAAGAGAAGATGTTTCAAAATCATGCTTGATAATCAGGAAGAACAAGTGTTTAAATGCAAATCTAACACTTCTGTAGTAAGCATGTAGAATTGGTTTTAAGATATAACTTATTTTGCCTTCACATAAAGCTGATGTGGGATGCACGTTTAAAGTACTCAACTATATTTTCTTTTTTTTTAGATTGTGTTTGTGGAACAAGCTGATCAGCTAGAGCAACTGGCTGTGACGTGGGGGTTCAAAACATCTGACATAAGACAACTGAGTAAACAGTATGTGTTTTTTCAAGATTAACTTCAGCAAATACAGTTTGTTCTGTTGTTGCACAGAGGTTAAGTGAGTCTTTGGGATACATTTTAACAGGGAGCGCATTAAATCCGTGTGATGCCCATAAATTTAAGGGGCAAAATTCAATTTCAGTGCGGTGAGAGCTCTTTACCCAAAGGTGCCTGTGTTCTGGATGTGACTCAGAGGATGGACAGTCCATCTTCTTTTTGCATTCCTTGGTTTGGGATTGCTGACATGTCAGCAGACATGGCTGGATTGTGCTGGCTGATGTATACTGCACAGAAAAACATGCCATATTTAATTTTCAGGCATAATCCCTTCTGTGCTCACAGAAGTAAGTGCCATTCTTTCTTGATATTACATTTTATATCCCTTTTGTTGGCAGTGGGCTGTGCCTAACATAAAAGTATAGACGCAGTAAATGTAGGTAACACTGACACTGCAGATGTGAAACTCATTTGCATGGACTTTGACACATCCCATAATAAAAATTAATACAATTAGAAGATTTAAACCTAAACACAGAGCTTTTGATTTCTCATTATACTGCAGCTTTTTTCTTCACCCAGTAAAATCTCCTAACTTTATGGTGAAAAAGTTTTGGGCTGTGTCTACTACACTTTGCATTTAGTAGCACTGTAAGGGACTTGTGGCTTAGAATTGAGAGCTACAGAATCCCTCTACTAATCAATTGTTTAAAAAAAATTATGCTTTTCTGAAAGGCTAATCATACATTATACATGAGTAATTAGGTATTTTCTTCACTTGAAATAGCCTGAGGAAAATGGAAGGTGCTGAGAATATGGATCAAATTGAGGAGGACTTTTCAGCATTTATAGCCTGCAAGAGAACAGAATGGAGGGGAGCTAAAAAGAGAAAAAATTCAGTTCATTCAGTATTCAGGGAGAAGGAAAGAGGAGTGAGGGAAATGTTATTAAGAAGAGTGAGAGAAAAGTAAGGAGTTTCAGCACAAAATAAAATAGCCATAGCAACTTCCTAGTAATGTTGATGTATTCGTCTCTCTTATTGCCTGAACATTACACAACAACATGTAATTTTACAGTTACATTCTAAATATACCTTTTCTGTCAAGATATTGAGCAGAGCTTTTTTTACCAGTGTCTGTGTCTGCATTTTTAGACACAGTGTCTGTTCTTCCATTAAGCCTTGAAATTAATTGATTTTATATATCTATAAAGACATATGAATAATATAGAGGAAAACTGGCATATAGAAGGTCGCATTTTGTATATATAATTGTCTGGAGGTATTCCATCTATATCCTATATTCTATAGTAGGAAACAAGACTGTGTACAAATCCTTTTTTCAGATGGATTCTACAGTGGAGTAATTTTAGTTATTGTGAATTCAGTTCCCCTTTTTTTGTTAGGGTGGATCAATATTAGAGATAATTAGATTAATCATGCTCTTATACTTTTTTTCCCTCACAGTTAGATATATGTATTTTACCAGGTAAATGATATTATTCAACAGCTTCATACCAAAAGATGGGTATGGGTACAGGTATAGCAGGAGTTAACAGGCTGATGCTGAAAGAGACAGGTTAATCTCTACTTGCCCTTTATTCTGGTGGATTTTACTCAAGTATACTCTTTAAAACAAATTTTGAGCATTTTGAGGCACTTTGGATTATTACAATTTTATTTTCTTTCCTTAGTGAATTCTTCATGCCAGGATTGGTTGATACACATATTCATGCCCCTCAGTATTCATTTACTGGTACAAGAGTAGACCTGCCTCTTTTGCAGTGGTTGACTTCCTACACATTCCCAACAGAAGCCAAATACCAGGACAGTGGTTTTGCAGAAGAAGTGTACACCAGAGTTGTTGTAAGTCCTGCAAACAGCATTTACCTACTTGATGACATTCCTTTTTGTGTAACATAGGTATGTTTTCAGAAGGTCAGCAGAAAGAGCAGAGAATGTTTTACTGTCATGGAAACCAGATAAAGCCAAGATAGCCACTGTTCTAATTGCTAACCAAGATTGTTTGTTACTGGTTCCAGTCTTGTTCTGCTGTAGCTGGCAATAGAGTTCATTCAATCACAAGGTTAACAATGAACTGTTTATCACCTTTTCTAAATGCAATGACCAACACTCAATCTACTGACAGAATTAATATAGCCAGCAGGTGCAGACAACCTCAGTGCAGTAATAAGCAAGCATAGTAAAAAAAAGTAAAATTCAGGAGATGTTTCCTTTTCCACACAGAAATGCTCTATCATGAACTCACCGTCTGCAAAAAGCACATGAAAGAGAAGATACTTCTCATAGATGACAAATCTGGGATGTTCTGGAGTAGTAAAGGAAGACATTGCTGCTGCTGAGGTTCTTAGAGTGGGAATTCTCACTGCAGAAGCCTTAGATGGAGTCTCTCTGTGGTATTGTGGGACAAAGACTGTGCTTGAGCTAGACTGCTTCTGAGCATTATAAAATCTTTAAGATCCATTGCATGGACAACAACAAGCTAGGTCATATTCCAGAGTACTAGTTCTCTCCTGTAACTGAAATTTATCCTTAATATGTGGACTGAAATATCTTCAACAGATTAAATTATTTGGCCAGCATAATTTGCCTTGCATTTGTCTATTACTGTGACAGCATCTGTTGTCAACATAATAACATAACAAATCTGAAATAAATAGTTACTCTGTTCCTTGCCACACAAATTTAAAAAGAAATTACTTTCTGCCATCTGCCATGAAAAAAACATGTAGGAGCAGCTTGGTCATAAATTCTAGTGACAAAGCACACATGCCTTCAGCTGCTTAAAGCATAGAGGTGACCTGACCTTCGAGCTGTGTGCCCAGCACACTGCCACAGTGCAGGCTGAGTGACCCCAGCACATCCAGAGACCTCACCCTGCGAGGTGTGTCACGATACCATCTGGAAAACAGTGGCCAGAGAGAGGTGGAAGTTAGCTGTGGGAGTCTGAACACCACAGTTAAGCTCTCCCCATGTGAATCGAATAGAAAAGGATCAGGAAAATGTCTTCACCCACTGATATAGAATACCAGTCACTCTGCAGTGTTTGATGGGGCCAATAATAACCTTCACCTGTTAGAAACAGGACTAAACTTTCATGGAGCAGATGTTTTTTCATTAGTATCATTGTGCTTTTGAAGTCATAATGAAAACACAGTGTATTTTTAAAATCAAAATCCTGTTTCCAACAAACACTTTCTATACTCAGCAAAGGAATTTTTCCTGCTTTTAGCTGGAACCTTCTCTTTGTGCTGATGATTTGGAAACAGAATGTTTTTAGATTTAATTTAACAGTGTTGTTAGGATTTCAGAAGTAGAGAATTATGAATTTTAAAAGCTAGGAAAGACAAAGGTAACTTGTCTGAGTAATGACATGGTTATTTTTGAGACTTTTTTTGGAATTCGAGAAGATTTTTATTTCACTGTTTTAAGGAAAAGACAGAGCTTGTCTTCATGTTTGTCAAATAATTAGCTCCAGCCTTCTTCCAAACATTGTGTTGGATGTCCCACCTTCTATCTCATAAAAAGAAAAAAGAAAAAGAAAAAGAAAAAAATTCTCAAATTGCTTGGCAACCAGAACACAAAAGTATACTTTAAGCCTGTATATTGGATAAGTGGTCAACATGGTTTGCACAAAAATACCTGGTCATTTACTATTATATTCTCCAAAAGTAACATGAAGAGATGTCAACCACCATTTCCTTTCAAATGGTGTATTAGATAAATAATTAGCTGATAGTCTGAGCAGTGTGCTCAGTTACTTTTACAGTTAAGTTTGTTACTCTGTATTTGGGGACAACAAAGGTTTTTGATACATGAAAACCTGACTTGTTTTTCCAGCTAGATCAGGTTGCTAAAAGAAAACCACCATGTTCCCCAAAAGCTTTGCTTTGCTAACACTAGATAAACAGTGCCTCACCATGAAAATTGGAGAGCCTTTCACAAGTAGGAAATAACAAAAATGACTAGTTGTTTTTATTTCTAAATATGAGTTAGAGTATTTCCAGTTTGGGGGAGGGAATATAGAGTGATTTCTATGGATTTAGCTATTGCAAAAATTCTGTGAGGAATTTTTTTTTATTTATTAACCCTCAGACTTTTTGTTTTATGAAATTAAAAAATCTTTATTTTTACGTTCCCACTTCAGTGCAAAATTTCACAATAACTAAATGTTCTTGCAGTTTGAAATGAGACTGCCTGTTCTGCATTTTGGCAGCTTTACTGATTTTTTTCCCAGACAGTTGAAACTGATTTCTTTTTTTAGAGACGAACTCTGAAGAATGGCACGACTACAGCTTGCTACTTTGCAACAATTCACACAGATAGTTCCCTTCTTCTTGCTGAAATTATAGGTAAGTAAGTGAGTTTTGAAGGATATTGTGTGGATTATCTTAGTTGAAGGAAACAATGTTAGGAGTTTTAGACTAGCTAGGGATTTGCTTTTCTCCTAATTTGTTTTTTTTTTCGTTGTACCTGTCACACTGTGTCCCCAAACCCCACTTTTTACCCACGTTCACTTAAACATCTCCATCCTACTCTTGCTTCTCCTTGTCTCTTCACTCCCAAATCTAATGCTGGCTGAGCTTGAGTTAGGTCTTCTGGGCTTTTCTCCAGCTGCAGCTCTCTGCCCTTTCTAACCTTCTGTTATTTGAGGTTTAAAAGAGCTGAATGACAGGAGGCCCAGTCGGTGCATTAATTTCATGATACTCTGGGGTTTCAGCTGATAATCAGTGTCAAAAATCTTCACACACCTCTGATATCAGAGAAGTGGAAGCTGCATCAAAATCTCATCCTTCCCTTCTGTTCACAGTTGTAGATGCCTGCTGTTTCAAAATGTTGTAGCTCTTGCAGGATTTCTCAAGTCTCAGATAGCTCATAAAGCAGAGAAATTTAATTAAACCCCTCAGATTTCATAAAAAATTACCTAGTCTTTCTGATTTAGTAGGAAAATTTTGAAGCCATTACGTTAAACAACTCAAATAATAAAAGTGGACAAAGAGATCTATTTAGAAACACATTTGACAGTTTAGAATTGGATATTATATGCATGTTTTGCACAAGTTCTGATTTATTCATCTAGCATGGGTAAATCTCAAGAAAGAGGCTAGAATAATCCTGGAAATTTCTCCCTTTAACTGTATGTGGGAGGCCTCTTAGCAATCTTGTTCCTTTCCCTTAAGGAGAAATGCTTTGCTGAGATCTTTGTGCCTTCTCTCATCTTCAGGTACTCATCTGCTACAGCTACTGTACTTTAAAGCTTGTATTTCTCATCCTCTGTGTCACAGCCATCTTCATATACTGCCATTAAGATGTCTGGTTGTGGTTAAACTATAGTAATCAAGTTCTCATTTATAAAGTTTGGTATTAATGTGGAGGACAGCTCCTATTTGAATGTTGCTTGTTTCCTTCTTTCCTTTTTTCTTTTTATCCTTAGAAGTCACATTAATGATCCTAAGTTAGATACAAGAAAAGAGCATAAATTCTGGTCATCTTAAATGAAGCTGGGTGGGGTGGACTTTGGATTTTTATTTCAGTAAAACTTTGGTAATGGTTTCTGTGAACAAGTGATTCTGAGATTTATATTCTAATGCATCTCAACAGATAAGTTTGGTCAACGAGCATTTGTTGGAAAAGTCTGCATGGATATGAATGACAGTGTGCCACAATACAGAGAGATTACTGCTGACTCTGTTCAAGAGACAGAAAGGTAAAATAATAAAATTGATGGCATAACCTTTTAAAATAGGATTTTTCATACGTCTGGAAAGTGAATGTGAATCTTTCTAAGAGCTTACAGGTGTGAATTTATTAGCAACAGTTTTTTTTCTTCCAACAGTACTGTCCCTTACAGTCCTGGCAATTCCTGCATACCCAGTTGCTACACAGCCCAAGTAGCATCTCTCTGGCTTTTCCAAAGAGAGGAAGAAACCACAGATCTAGGGTTTGAGAGGATATGTGTGTTTTCTGGTGCCTCTTCTCCTTTTCACAGCTATGTGTGTGGAGGTCATGGGACCTGTCATACGATGGTGAGGTGACAGCCAGTTCCTTTGTCCCCATTAACTTCTAAGCTATTTCCTTCCACCATTTAGGTTAAGGCTTTATTCAAGTTGTAGAACTCAGCTTTCATATACCCCATTTTAAACATCTTTTCTCCATCACAGCACCAGTCAAGCTACTTTAACATGCAGCTTCTCCAGAAGGAGAATCAAATGAAGGCAATGTTTGTAGTGGAGGAGAACCAAGAGTGGAGTATGGCAGCTTACTATCATACGTTTCTCTTCTGTTTCACACCTGTGCTCAGAAAACAGCTAAGCAGACATACAGCTCTTCTCATGGGACTATTTATTTACTGATATAAATATTTCAAGTGTCATGCTGAAAGAGAAAACCCCTAAGAGTAATATAAATATCTTATGGTGCTTGTGTGAGGTCACTCCCTTGTTTTTACAAATCATGCTAAAGATATGACAACAAAAGTTAGAAATGTCCATGCATTTCTGGTGGTGTTTATATTTAAAGACATTTTAAAAACATATAGTATTAGTTACCTCCACTCTTCTAACATTTGTTTTCTTCTATGTAAATCCCAGCTTCCATAATCCAGCGCATGTCCTTCCAAATGGGCCTGAAAGAAGCAGAACTTCCAGTTCTAATAGTTTTAAAAGCTTCAGAAGGATTGAAATAGCTTTCTTTTAAATATCTGTCTTATGCCTCCAACTCATTCCTTTTTGGTTGTGTAATAAGGAATGTTTCTCGGATTTGGATGAGAGATTGCCACAAGCACTCCATAGCTGTCAAGGAAAGAGGTCTGTGTGCTTCTTGACATGGGTCTGGAGTACTTACCTGAATCACAGCAATACAATTGCAGAAGGATGAAAAAACTATTAAGAGGGCAACATGTTAGTTGGGTTTTTGTTGTGTTGGTTTTTTTTTTTTTTTTAAGAATCTAAGAAATGTGATCTGTCACAAAGTAAGAAAATGTACTACACTCATTTCAATTACTTATAATATTTATATTATAAGTATTTATATTCTAATATTTATAATATTAGAAATATTTATATTATATGCACAGAAATAAGCTACAATTCCAAGTGCTTCATATATTGAATTTAAATTTGTCAAGGATTTGAATCTACCATTCTTTGTCAAGGAGGATTTAATAAAAAATTAGGGAATTGAACTCTAGATTACCATCTATGGTACTATTAGTTATAGTCAGCTGCAAGGATGAGAATCTATGTTCGAATCTATCCTGATACAAAAAACAGTGATCTGAAGCTGAGCTTCTTTCCTCATAAAGAAGTACATAAGCCAACAAACTATACGGTATATTTGCAAGACATATTTAATCACATTTCATCAGTTTTGAAACAGCTCACACCGTTCAAAGAATGTGAGAAAGAACAAAACTGGCCATATTGAAATTTTGGCTTCTCACCTGGGCATTATATTTCTGTTAGAGTTTCTGCTCAAGTGAGTACTTTATTATATCAGGTTAGTCAGCTAATTCACTTTGCATTTTGGCTCTCAAAGTTAGACAATGGTGGGCTCAAACTCCTTTGGCCATTGCAGAAGTCATACTCAGGTCTCTCACTTCCATCTGGTGATCTAACACAAGCTCTGGGGCTGTGGATGTGGCCACTAGCACAATTTTCTTTTCCTTCTAAGACATTTGATAAAATTGATACAACAGATGTTGTGATCAAAATTACATAGTTTTCTTATTATGAACTATGACATAAAAATTCACAGAGATCCTGTCCAGAAAGCATCTCTGACTCTCTTTCGGAAGTCACTTACTTAGACTGAGCAAATGGGCTTTCAAAGAATTTCCTCCTTCCAAAGTAGGAGGGAGTTTAGTTTGCTCATCTGCATTATCCATAGTAACTGCTTAGGGTTTTTTGTAGGGGTCTGAGGTACCATTTTATTTAACAGAGTAAGTAAATCTTTGTTTTCTGGGAGGTAGGTCATTTGTATGCTAATATAAATGTAAGCATGTCCAAAAAATCGAGGGTTCTTTAAGTGAACAAGGACATATGCATCTACTGTAAGATATAAAACATTGTTGCATCTTTTAAATTTTGGATTTGAAAAGATTTAAACACTGCGATTTCAATACATGGACAGACAAATTTAAGTTTGGTTTGTTCTTTCTTTCTTCAATATTGCAGCTGCAGGCTATAATTATGTTTTCAAATCATTTAATGTAGCATGTGTTTGGTTTTCAGGGAGAACTCAGAATAATTACTGCTTGACTAATGCTAAGTATTGCAATAAAAAAACAACAGCCTGCATGGTCAGAGTCAAATTCAAAACTAGAATTTGGTGTCACTATCCTGACTTCATTGTGTTCCTTCTTTTTATTTCATCTGAAAATCTGGCTCAACTTTTTGTAAAAAAATTGATCTGTTTAACAGGGTATTCAAGTGTATATTTTTTATATTTTTCATAATTTATAAAGAGGGCAATTCATAATTGTCCGTATTAATAGAGGACAGATTTATAGCAACTTTATTTCTACCCTTTTTCAGGTTTGTTACAGAGCTACTGGAAAAGAAAGTAAGTAGTGTTCTTTTTTGAATGCTGTGTGAACACATGAAATAATTAATCCTGCTATCTAAATCTGTTGTCTTAGTGAAAAAACAATAAATATACAACTTTCTGTGTAATAGACAGATATCGTCACTCTGAAAAATGTTCTGCTAGTCTTGTCCATTGAGAAATGGACTTGTAACAGTGTAAAATCACTTTCCTGTGCTCAGAGCACAGCCATGTCCTGTGTGTTTCTCTACTAAGTTTGAAATACCTGGCGTCATGGAAAGGACAATTTTCTGTTTAAGAAAGGTAGAAATCAGTTTTTCACTCTGTGGTATATAAGTAGACAGACTAATCGAAGGAATTCTCACCTGCAGAAATCATAGATTTTTTTCAGTAAAATTATTAATCCACTGTAAAATTAATGTTTTGGATCAGTGCACGTCTTAAAGTGTGTTTCTAAAGAAATTAATACTTACACTCCTGTGGTAAACATAGAAGTTTACACTCCAGTATTAAACACAGTAGCACTTTTCTTATCAGCCTTTGGTTTTCAGTGGCTACTTTTGACATCCCATCTCAAAATATTCAGGAGCAGTTTCCTGGAGTTTAATGGCTAAACCATATGTATCACTAGAGTAATGCCTAAACTATGTATTACTAGAGTAAGTTGACTAATTTGCAAAGACCTGAGCTCCATTTTTTTCTGGAAGATAATACGAGGAACTGCAGCCCAAGTCATCCCTTACTGGCTTGTGCAAAACTCTTGCCTCTGATTGATGACAGAATTGTAATCCTGTTGACTATTTTTTTAGGAAAATTTAAATCTAGAGATGCAAGGTGTAAACCTCTGTAGTTCTTGGTGTTTTCTCCACTGTTTCCTCTGTATAGCATATCTGATTATACCACTATTCCTCCTATCTATGGAGTTTAGGTGTTTGTCAGCATTATAGGTAGAGAAGATTGAACAAGAAATGGCTTTGGTTTTGCAGAAGCTTGTAGTTTTTGCAATGGTAACAGAAGTGGGACTGAAAAATACCTGGTCTTTCAACTGACTTATTTCTCATCATGCATGTAGACTGTCAGCAAATATGAAAAAGTATCCAATACTTCTGAAGACTGGAAAAATTTCAGTGACTTGATGAGAGTTCTAATGAAAACAAATTCTTTAATAAAGTAAAATTGTTGTAAGAATTCAGTCTCTGTTTCTGCAATGAAATGTGTAATGAAAGCAAGGAAATAACTATGCAGCTTAATTTGAGTTGGCAAGGATGCAGTAAGCAATAAGTAAGGAAGACAAAATGTAAATGCCTGTAAATGCTAGTCTTACTTATGGTTAGTGAAATGTACACGTAGAATACAAACCCTGTCTTCTATTACTTTCAGTACCCCAGAGTACAGCCTATAATAACTCCCCGCTTTGGCCCCTCCTGCACAGAGGACTTGCTGAGTGCCCTTGGGGATTTAGCACAAACCCACGATCTCCGTGTGCAGGTAAGCTCTGAGAGCTCTGTGTGCTATTTAAGTGGTGTGGACAGACAGCATGCTGACCATCTCAAGATTCTTTCAGGAGGAGATACATACCTGCTGCCCTGGTCTCAGCATCCACTCTGTTGTAGGCTTGTTCTCTCTTTTACCTCACAATCACATCATGTATTATTTTACCTATTCTTTTAACATCTTCCAAAAAATGGAAGTGGAGCCACTGTGTCACCACACTACTGGGATGGACACGTGTACCATCTCATATCACCTTTAAAGAAGCAAATGGAGATACTCCTTTAGGTCCTATGAAAACTTCTTCAGGTCTGATGAAAAAAGAAATGCAAGGACTAGATCAAACTACAGGCTTTACAAACACCATTTTTTATGAATGTATGCTTAGCACAGGTAGATTGCTCAGAAGGTTGTAATTTTGGGTTCAAGGCTGTTTAAAGGACTTGTTCTATGCACTTTCTTGTTGCAGAGTCACATAAGTGAAAATGAAGAAGAAGTTAAACTTGTGGAGAACATGTTTCCTGCCTACCAGAATTACACTGAACTGTATGATAAAAACAAGCTACTGACCAGCAAGGTAGCCACATAAAAACTTCCCCAACATAACTTGCATTAATCCATGTATAGAGTATGATGGTTTACTGTATTTACCTGAAAAATTTGTATTGTCCTCTCAAGGTCAGTGACATCTGGGGAAAAATAAATTTGTTCTATATTCTCTGTTATGTTGAATCTTTAAACAAGCCCACACTGTTCCTAAGTATTTTAGAGGAGGTGAAAAATAGACATATTTTATGCTCCCTGATTCATTTTCCAAAGGCTCCAAGGAGAATAAGAGCAGTGGGATTAGAAGGAAGCCAGATAAGGCAGGTATTGTAGGAACTGGTAATTCTTGCACAGTACGAAGTTATCCCTATATTCCAAGGATATTATCCAGTTTTTGCAGACTGGTTTACCTGAAGATTTCTTCTGTGATGTTACATTAGGGCCCACTTCATTTCCTTCCTGTGGAGAAGCAGCCCTCCCTGTTGAATTCTGAGCATCAACCTCTCTTGAAGACAGGTGCACTTTACTGCTCTGACTATTCAAAAGCACTCTTATCTCATTTTGCCAGCTGATTTTACCAAGCTTTGAGAGGCACACTAACCTGAAGAGTTGAAATTCATTACAGCTTTATGCTGGTGAGATAAATGTAATATACCTGCCCACAGGTAATTACAGGTTGGAGAGCCAGGGCACCCCTATCTAATTAGGACTACCCATGCAAAAGGGAATATGAACAACCCAACGACAGTCACAGTAATAAAACATCAGTCAAATTCATTTAAAAATTTAGGACAGAATTTTCAGATGCACAAGGGACAGCTGAAAACTCCCTGGGAATTAGCCATTGAGCTCCCATTTCTGTGTTTGAAATTGTACACCAGTAACTTACTTGTTTACTCTTCTTTTTACTTGAGAAATCGGTATGGGCTACAGAAGTATGTACACAGTATTAACCTTTATTTTCTCACACGCTCCTTTGCATGCTGATTTGGTGTTCTAAAGAGCATATTTGCTCTGCAAAAGCACAGGTCTTAATTCTGTGGCTTGTATGCACACAAGTGAAAATGGCCATGAAAAGTCATGATTTCTGGTGCCTTCTGGAGTAAGGCTCCTAGATATTTGGGAAAACATTGTATTAAATACAAGCATAGCAGCAGAACCTCAGATATTGTCTCCCCATCCAGTCAAACTAAGACACCAAATCAATTTTTTAAAAGAAGTGTTTTAAAAGCAGTGGGTTTATTTTGAGCTGTTGCTGAAATGTTTAGTTGTTTTTAAAAACAGTACAGATTGTCAAGGATATGTTTCACTAGCTACCATACGTAGGTCCTTATCTGAAGATGTGGCTATTCTTGTGTTTCCAGCTACATTGAGCTTGATGAGTAGAGATGGGAGGAGTACAGGGCTATTAAGAGATGCTCAGTGGAAGCAGTCTCTGTGCCATGGTCAATTCTATGTGCAGATTGCAAGATCTAACAGAGCTCTTGCTCTTCTCTTTCAGTGGGCATTTGGCATATGAAGTAATGCCAGTTAGATTTGTATGGGAATAATTGGTTTATGCACTACTAAATTACCCTACCTATACTTCGATGTTTTTCTTGTAAACTTATTTTTAAAGTCAGTTATGTAGAGTAAGAAATAAAAGTAATTCATCAGTTGCTTAAAAAATTGGATTGTTTTACTTAAAGAATATTTAATATCTATCTCTCTCCCTAGTGTAAACCTTTAAAGAGCCAATAGGAAACATACTAAGAGTACATACATCTTCCATTTTATCTGGTGTATTCCAAGCCCCAGTACTTTATCTCTTAGCTACAAAATATAAATTGTAAGCTTACTAAAATGCTAGGACAACTCGGAAGTCTTTGGTCACAGCAGTCACTGCAACTGCAAGCACCATGTATTCTTATATTTTAAAAGTGCAAAAAGGCTGAAGGAATGATATGTCAGACACTCTGAAATTAATCAGTTTTTTCCCTTGTGGGTTTTAGGAACTTAATTCAAGAAGTGCATTAATTTCAATAAATGATAACATGTGTCCTTTTTGGCTATTCAAAGCAGTGCAGCAAACCTCACAGCCACAGAAGTAAACGAAATATTGAGTAAATTGGTGATTCTCTTTTTCTTTAGACAGTGATGGCTCATGCCTGTCATCTTTCTGAAGAAGAGCTGAAACTTTTTAGTCTTCGTGGAGCTGCAATTTCACACTGCCCCAATTCTAACTTTTCGTAAGTTAAAAAAGAAAAGAAAACAGGAATGGTATATAATAAAATAAAGCTGTTGTTCGTGTTGCAAAGCTGTTGCAAAGCTATTTATACAATACCTCATTACACCATAAATGACATACTGGATTGAACATGACCATTCATCATCCACTTCTGCATTGCATGCACTGCACCGATTTGTGGTCTTTCAGTTTGGTAATTTCATCTCTATCCATATCTGTATAAATATTTATTTTCTAAAAATTTGTTTCTTTTGACTGTTCTGCCAGTGGTAGATTCAAGGCACCTCCCTTCCCCCTGAAGGGTGCTAATGTTTTGGGGGAATGGACTATAAAGTCCTCTTTCTGTTGAGCAGACATGAGACACTGCATGGGTATCCAGCCAGAATAAATAACAAAGCAAATCTTATGCACATTAGGGGGAAGTCTTTGTCATAAAATGGCTCTGCAGCCCTGTTTTTCCTGAACTTTTTCTGCATGTAGCACATGGAATGGGTTTCTCCTTCCAATCCAGGTTGCGCAGTGGCATCTTAAACGTGCGGAAGGTTCTTGAGCACAACGTGAAGCTTGGTCTTGGCACAGGTTAGTAGTTTGCTGTGAAAGTAGTTTCTTCTGGAAACTATTGGGAGATACAAAAGCATTCACCTGTTCATATTTAAAAATCAGCATGTCTCCAACTTTTGCTCCTCCTTTGTTTTTTCCACTGGAGTAAGGAAATCTAGACTATTGAAATTTGGGGTTGGTCCAAAACTGTTTGAAAGAAAACAAAAAAATAATGAAGAGTTTTGTTCCTGTTGTGAGCTTAAGCAGGGTTTGAACAACAACTTTTCGGGTTTCTGTTTTTGTGTTGTGTTCTATTCACCTGACTGTGTACGAGAGCACCTTTATTGGGAATTCAGAGACTGCTTAGCAGTAGAACTGGTTTGGTTTACCATACATCTCTTCATAACTTTGAATAAAGCTTATAGAAATTTAACACAGAGAATTATACCCAAAGCTTGTTTCTAAGAGTCTGATCCCTTCTAGATGTAGCTGGTGGATATTCAGCTTCTATGCTTGATGCTATAAGAAAAACAATGATGGCATCTAATAGCCTTCTGATCAATAAAGTGAATGAAACAGGAGTAACTTTTGAAGAAGCTTTTCAGCTTGCCACCCTGGGAGGAAGCCAAGGTAAGAAGAAAATTCTTCAGTGCTCACACAGAGAGCTACAGCTCTTTTTGATTGTATGTCTTCATGGGAGATTCACAGATTTTCTGGTGCCAGAGTGAAATCTAATGGGCAGAGATAATCCTTCAGCTTCTCATGCCCATAGTAGGCTTTTCAGAGTAGAGTACTATTAATGCTGAGAGGTTAATAACAAAATATTGATGGTTTTTCAGGGTTGTACATTTGCTTTGCAAAGATCCTCAGACTTCTTAGTCATAAGGCTCAAAGTGCTTGTCTATTTATTGTACCAGCTGGAAAGTTGTTTTCTCAGCAACCATCACCCAGAAGAAAAACTGCAATTACTGTAAATCATGCATTATGTTTGTCATCAGTTTCTAATTTTGCTTGTGCTTTTTGAGCTGTCAGTGAGGCAGTTTGTTGCAAATCAAAACATCATGCAAATCACTCCTCACTCAGAGAAAAACACAAAATTTAAACAGGCTTTCCACCATGATTATTCAAAATACAGTTGCATGTGCAGAATGCAGTCATATAGTATATGGGTTACCAAGTTTTGAGGAATCAGTTTTGCTGTGATTAGTGTGCACATAAAAATAGGTACAATTTTAAAAGTTTTAGAGGAACTGGTATGATTTAGCAGAGAGGAAATCCACACATAAGTGAAAACCTATTTCAGTGAGCAGAAATGCGCTCACCACCTTCTAAAGCACTGGTCCCAAGTTTTCTCAGTGTAGCATGCCTGCAGCTGTCAAAAAGCTCCATTGGGAATTATTAATGGAAATTTAAAAGATGTAGTGAAAATGTCTGTGTTTCCTGGAGAGTGTAATGGGGGAAATAGAGAAGATGAGCAGGGAACAAAAAGTGTTCTTTTTCCTGCAATGTATACTGTTCCACAAAGTATGAGAACAAACTAGCAGAGCCACAGAACGGAAGACTTATAAAAATCCCAAACTCATATGTGGTTTCTCTTCCCAGCTACTCTTGTGCTTTTTCTATATTAGGTTTCCTTAGTAAAGTGTTAATTTTGTATATTCATTGTAAGCTGTTTTATCCTTACTGCATCACTTCTAAGGGTAGAATATAAATTACTTTTACAAGCTTTCAGTAGCCTGGATACTGAAAGGGAAAATTTCAGTAGCAAAAATTTGAATGAGTGATTATTTTGTTGGAATAATTTGCTTTGTTAAGACTCCTAAACACTTGTCACCCTCTTGTGTTTAATCTAAAAATTGCATTCTGCTCAAAAATCTGAAGGAACATGAGTTCAATATTTTAGTTGAAACAAGAAGGTAATCAAAATATTTCCTAATTTGTAGGAGTTTAAATGTCTTTAAGATATTGTGATATTCCTACCACTCACAAACTTCAATGAAGACTGAAGTTCCTTTATCAGAGCAATTTGAAAACAAATGAACAAATTATTTGCAGATATTATGCTCTTTGATAATTTTATTTCAGAGTATTGGAAAAATTTGTTTAATTCACAGATACTTTCTACAACTTAAAACAGTCCAAATTTATTTCTAAAGAGGCACAAAGGCTTCTCTCGAGGTTTTCTAAATACTTGCAAGCACCCAGTCCCTGAAGATGAACATGTAGGTTTTCAGGGCATATGGACCTGAGAACTTGTGGTTGTAATGAAACTTTGGAAAAGTAAAGCTAAATAAGGGACCACAAACCAAGCCTTACAGGTAGGTATGAGACCTTCAGACTGGCTATGATTATTTTTCCACACCATATTATTCTTTGTTCCTGCTAATTGCAGTTACTCACTGGACACTTTTATTATCATATTACTATATATTACTATTGCAATGGGCCTGTACAACCTTTCAAAATTGCTTAAACTTTTTTAAAAATGCAATCTAACACTGCTTTAGAAAGGGAGTGTTATTATATGCTTTACCGTTTCTCTGACTTAGTTTAATTGCCCCATTTGGAGTTTGAGTGTTTTTGCAATATAACCTATAGTTTCTTAAGTCTCTCAAGAGCTCAGGTGCTAACATACTCACTATTTAATTTGGTTTGGGTTTTTTCCTCGTAATAATTTAAATTTTTGTTTGTCTTATTAATATTTCAGGTAAGTTGCCAGGTACTTCTACATGGTGGAATGAGGCTGGTCCTGAAGATGTGTTTATGATCTTATTTTCTTCTCCAGCTCTAGGACTAGATGATGTGATTGGAAACTTTGAGGTGGGAAAGGAATTTGATGCACTGTTAATCAACACGAAGGCTTCAGACAGCCCTTTTGACTTGTTTTCTGCTGATGATTTTGAGGTAATCAGAACAGGATTGATGATGAAAAAAACTGATGGAAATGATGGGGGAAGGTCCATGATACAGACCAAAAAGGTCTCTTGAGAGTGACTCTGGTGACAGGAATTGGGTGTACTACACCCCTGCTGTCTGTCTACTTCAGCCTAGATGTTCCATATTTGCTTTTTCTTCAAAATTTTGACGACCCCAGGGACAGTGCCATAACACCATGAGCAAAAATGCATGTAATATGTTTTAATGCATGGTTTATTAGCCCGAGATGACAATTGCAGTTATCTATTTGCAGTGACAAATGGCAGCGAAGAAAAAGCAATTTAATTTTTGTCAATACTTAGAGTTCAGACTGAAAAATGGCAACCTGTTCCCAGAGAAAGGTTAGGCTGCCTTTTCTACATTGCTGTTACAAAATTAAGCAAACACTCAAGGTTGGCTAATTTGAGTTTGAAGCACAGTTTTTATGTTAATGTTAAAGCAGTGTTGGTTTTATGGTATGGAAACACTTTTTCCATTCAAAAACCTCCTCTGACTAAAGAAGGTAATTAAAATCAGTTACTTGAATTTATAGATGTGGTCAGGCTGCTTGAAAACAATTCCAATTTTATAAAAACTATTATTTTTAAGTTTAAATCTAAACCTTTTAAGCTAAGTTACTGGTCCTTAGGACTTTACAAACATTTAAATTTTGCCTTATTTTCAAAAAATAAATTATGTATGTTAAGTTTTGATTTTAATGTTACTAGGAATATTTATGAGAACCGTTTTTATCAGTTCTTTCAAGCTTCAAATGACTATGATCTAGGACAGCAGATATTGCTTTCTGAATTTGTTTTCTCCCACTTTTTTATAGGACGCTCTCCAGAAGTTCCTGTATCTAGGTATGTTTTGATTTTCAGGTCAAGTTGAATTCTCATTTCGTACATCAAATATCGTCTAAAATAATGTTGGGGTTAATAATAAATTTATTTTTATATAAGTAAGTAGACATTTGTTTGCAGTAACTAAATATATTTATTCAACTCTTACATGAACATTAACATGCTCCTAATAACTAGTATTAATATTTTACATTAATAAGTAAAAACTGGTTTATCATTATTTGCAAATATGTCCAGGCAGTGTCTGGACAGGGGCTGCTGTGTTGAGATGTTGGGATGCCTGGTGCCAGCTCTGGTCAGACCTGTGTCATGCTCTAATGAGACTTTCACCTTTCTGGGGAGCTGTCTGGGTCACACCACCTTTCTTGCTGGCTGGTTCCCAAGCCAGTTCAGATACTGTGCAACAAATCATTTTCTGTACAGATACATAATATTTTCAGAGTTTGGATCTACTGAATACACAGAAAATCCATGACACTATTGCAGCAGCTGAATGCTATGTTTATTAAAAAAAAAACAAACCAAAACAAAACATGAGTTGCTAAAACATTTATTGATCTTTGTGGTAACCCTGACGTATTCTCTCCAAACAGACTTTCTTAGTTCTAGGAAATGGTTGTTGCAATTAATGTGTTCCAAAACTATTTTTGTGGACTGCATAATTTTCATTAATTAAATCAGTGTTTGTATTTATGTGCAAATCTCTGTTTTGACAATGTTATTTCAGGTGACGATCGGAATATTTCTGAAGTGTATGTGGCTGGAAAACAAGTGGTTCCTTTTTCAAGCTCTGTATAAATTTTCCTCCATTTTCCTTTTGCAAAATACTCTGCTGATCATTCTGCATCTGATTTGGAAAAGATTGACTAAACACAGTGCCTGATCATCAGGAATGACACCTCACTTTTGGATAATATTACAAAATTTCAAGCATTGAAAATTTTAGACCTTTCAGGAATTACTTTACCAAAATTTTCATAATTCTAGTGGGAATGGCTATTTAAATTTCTTTGTAAAAATAACATTTGATAAGGGATTTGATAAATATCTTGTTTAAAGAGGACACCTGCTGCTTTGTTGAATAATAGTATAGGAAGCATTATGTGGAACAATGAGATGCTCATTGCCTACAGGAATTTTAAAAAGCCCCAGTGCTTGTAAATTGATTTTGCAGGTAAATAATATAATGGAAAAATGCAATTTCCATAATGTTATCATCAAGTATGGAAAAATCAGTGTCATTTTGGAGAATGTAGTTTTTCCTAGGAGCTTTAAAAAAAATAGTTTAAACCATTATTTTTTAAGAGGAGTTAAGTAGGTGTGTGTTTATAAATAAATAAGGGTCCTTATCAAAGGGTTCAGAATTGTCATTTGTAGTCAGACACTTCACTGAATTACCATGATCTGAGTGATGGCTGAAACTTCAGTTAAATTAGAAGCAGGCACTAAGATATTTCTGCAGGCTACATGATGGCAAACAAATTAGGAGGCAAACAAATTCTGGGCTAGAGGGAGTGCTTCATCAAGTTCAGCATCCTGCAGAATCTTCCCAAACTCATTTGCTCCTGACTGTTCAGACAGGATGACAGGATGTCCGTTCTCCTTTCTGTAAGGGAAGTGAGTGCATTTAAAAAATTTCCAAGAGAAATGGTTTCTTTCTGGCCATTACCACCTTTGACTTGAGGTGAAAATCATCACTGAAAAAAGCAGCTCAGCTTTATTGTGCTCATTGCGTTTTTTAATGTGGCAGCCCTGTAATTCCAGCCCTGTACAATTCCAGGATTCCAGGTTAAATATGCCCTTTTTGTTTTGGAAATCTGTGTGACTTCCTTTCCTAAAAAGGCATATTTCTCTGTTCTTTTCAGAGCCTTTTTTTTTAAAGTTTTTAGGGTTTTTTTTTTTGTGTTTGTTTTTTTTGGGTTTTTTTTTTTTTTTTTTTTTTTTTTTTGTTTGATGAGGGGATTTCTTCTTGTTTATTATGTTTTTGCAACACAAAGAATGTAAGTTTTAATTTCAGGGTCATTAGAGACCAATATTGTATTTAGATACTGTAAACATGTGTTGAATATGGTTTTAAGGCCTGCTTCAAACTTCTTTGATTTCACTAAGTTTCGCACTTTTATCTCACTGCCTGGGGATATAGGACTTACCTCTGTTCACAAAACAAGGGAGGTCACTGCACCAAAGTTTCACTTCACATCTACTTCAGAGAGAGTGCTTGGCCCAACGCCACTCGTAATGTTCTAATTTTAAAATCATTTTCAGAGCCTATGTGTTGTTAGGATTATGCCTGCATGAGACAGCATAGCATCAAGGGGAAGTGTAACAGCAAAGTCGGGCACTTAAAGCAGTACAGTCTGTTCAATGTGGTTTTTTTGCCAAAGCTGAGGGGCCGTACCAAACAGCAGGGAATAACCAGCAGGTGTCCTGCAGGCATCACCTGGATGCAGCCCCTCGCTGAGAGCTCGCTCAGGTACCTTCCAGGGTGCTGCACTGTGCCACTGCTGGCCGAGGTACAGCCTTCCTGCCCATCATGTTCAAAGGCTTCTAAGGCTTTAGGAGTCAAGATCTAAGGATTAAGATTTACACGTTCCATCAGGGTGTTTTCTCAACCATTATGTTTTTCATGTGTCCCAATCACCTACACAGTAGCACACTTGTTCAGCAAGTAACAGCCTTCAGCTCTTTAACTTGGTTTCCTGATTCAGGGACATTATTTCTCATGAATTTTGACATGAATTTAATTGACCAAATTTCACATTTCAAAACCAAAGAACTGTGAGACACATGTTTTAATCCTCCCAGTTACTGTTTGAAACTATATCTAGGGAATTACATGGTTTTCAGCTTTGGCTTTCCTGTGGTGGAGAAAAATCACACAGCCTTGTGTACAGTGTATGCTAGTGCCCTACTTCTTTGCCTCCAGAGCTATAAATTAAATCAATGCTTTTATTTTAGTGGTAGTCTTAAATGTCTCTGACTTATTTGTTTTCCCATTATTTTGTGGTGTTTTTAAGAAAGGGGTTCAGCATTTCTTCTTAAAATAAATACTTTTGAGGGTGGACAGGTTCCTTCTTTGCAATCTGAGAATACACAAAAACTTTAACAAATTCAGGACTACACTGCTGGCCCAGTTTCAAAGGGACTCTCTAGCATAACTGCTGCCAGTGAGCTTTGTATCTGAATTTTTACTGGGTCATGAGCAGTTTGACTCTTGTTAAATTCACTCATCTTTTTATTATAGCTTTTCTAATGTCTAGTATCCAGACAATACCAGACATAATAATGGAAAATCATCTTTTAAAGAATCTCAGATGGAGGAGGAGCTCTGCCTCAGGTAGTGCCATGGGCTGCCTGCAGCACTCTGCCATGCCCAAGACCAGGAGGAGGGAGGCCCAAGATGGATAGCATTTCATTAAATGCTGAAGTGTTTAGGGGTAAAGGAAAGAAGTCTGAATTTGATGTTTGAGGAGGCCAGTGGAGGAATTCGTATAACACATAAACGGAGGGTCTTTTGACAGCAACAATTAGGTAGAACTGAATGGATAAAAAATGTGCTAGTGGAAAAGTAAAGTCGGATCATCTGAAGCAGTACCAAAAGCTTGTTCAGTGGAAGATGGTTTTTGCACAAAAATTTTAAGATTTTAGGTCATACAAAGTATGTAGTAGTCAAAATTCTGACTACTCCCTAAAGTAATTTAGGGAAAATTACTCACTAAGGTTCACTAAGGATCCCACTGTGAAGTTTTGGCTCTTGACACTCTGTGCCTGTGTGCAGATTGCCAAGATGCTTGTTTTGGTGGGGGAGGATCAGTGGATAAAAGCAGTTACTGCTGAGACCAACCCATCTACACCACATTCAGCTCAAGACTACAATATATTCTGCTTCCTTGGATAGATGCCCCTACTGCAAATGCATTTTGAAGCAGGCCAAGCAATGGGTTCAGATTCTTAGTGTCTCTTTTAGAGACTGGATTGTATTTGGAAGGCAGCTGAGCCTCCAGTGTAGTTTCCTCCAAAATAAGCTTAATTCTTGTATATCAAAACCACCCTGCAAACTGAACCAAGGTTCAATAAGGGAGAATGTTTGGGAATTTATAACAACACTATTGTCTCAAAGCAAATGCTAATGGAGGCTAGAACTTGAACTATCCCCCCTCTGTCCTCATCCTGTCACAGAACTTAGTAGCTGGATACAAACTGAAGCAACCTTCTTCCACCTTCTTCCCTTTTCCCCAACACCTCCCCCCTCCCACC
>JAODKT010001744.1:49089247-49104538 GCA_027576195.1 Cossypha heuglini
CAAAAGCTGCTGCTTCTGGTTTTGTCCTTCTGTCTGCAGCACGGCTGACTAAAAGTGGCTAAACAAACAAAATCCATGCCAAGCCATGCAAGCCATGCAAAGTTCATGGCAAGCCACGCCGAGATGGCCTCAGCCGTGTGGCGCTGCCCCAGCAGCAGAGGTCTCAGCCGAGCCACTGGCCTGTGGCCATGGGGGGCCAGTTACCTGTTCCAAGGCCAGAAGCCAAGAGAGCTTTCCCCAGGCTTTGTTCGTTTCTAAATGTGCCACAGAGGAGGGTTCAACTCTTTTGGGTGGTTTAACTGGATGTCCATCTTCAAATCTAGCCAGCTGATTGGCTCTGCATTCCCACAGGGAATCACCCCCCAACTGAAAACCAGGCTTTGTAAAACCAGGCTTTGTAAAACCAGGACAGATGTGCAGCAGGAAGGCAGGACACAGAGCAAGCCTTCCCCGGCAGACTTCCCTGCTTCCAGCGAGAAAATCGTATACATTTACGTCAACACTGCATTAGAGAAGTTTGGTTTAGGCCTTTAGTTTGTCTAGTTCCTTTCTGATACATTCATATTTTTTGCCCTTTGCAAAATCCAGCAACTGTGAATCCCATCTGTTGACTTTTTGTTGGGTGGCACAGTCCTTTCTTCTGTTTGTTTTACTGGCTGCCTAAACACATCCCTGCTTCCCAGACTGCAAGCTCTAGTGAATAGTGTAGTGTCACCTTTTTGACAAGCATTAATGTCCTTAAAAATTATTTCAAGGAAGACTAAGAATATTTTGTGCTTCTTATATTTTTGGTTCAATTTATGAAATGGGTGTGTTCCTGTATTTATTTTGTAATTTGGCTTGAGACAGAAAGATTAGGGCTGAACAGTAAATTACATGCGAAGTAGACTGGACTGGTTTCTCAGAAGACAAGGAGGAGTTGCCAGTACTGCCTATCCCCCAAATAAAACAGACCATTTCATAGATCTGGAAGCAGCAGAACATTTTGCACGGGCCAAACAGGATGGCATTTGCCTGAAGCCATTAAAATATCTTGTTTCTCCATGCTAAGGCGGATAGACATGCTGAACTGGGAATTGCTGGAAGATGGTGTCAGATTCAGGTATCACCAGACTTTAAAAGAAATACCATGTAGCTAACATCTTTGCCTTGATCCAAGACTGATTTACAGCATCAAGTTTCCACCATTTCCTCTCTCCTGTACAAATGTGTTGTATGATATGAGAGCTGCTATGAAGAGGATAGCAGAAACTCTATGACAGGGCATAGAAGGAGGGGAGAGAAGGAAGAGAAGGGTATTTCCTTCTCCCCACTGGCCCTTGTGTATATAAGAACTAGTTCTTTAAATAGATCCTTTCTGACAGAAAAGGAGTACAATCACAATATGGAATGTTGCACTTCTAGTAAGGACGTGAGAGGAACAGCTGGTGTAGCTGGCGACAGTGTTGCCCTGGGTGTGCCATCTCCTTTTGGAGATGTTTTATATGTTCCTGCTGATGCGCATTCTGTAAACACTACCAGAATTTTACATTCTGGGACAAGTTTAAAAGCTTGCATCAAACTACAGACATATTTGAGGTCTGACCGCAGTGAATTTAAAGCTTTACTGCAACTGGATGCACAAAGTGCAAAATACCCCTTTGGATCATGATTCATACTCCTGTTATTCACATGAGCACTCAGAACCTTTTTTTTCTAATTGTTCTGATAAAATTCAGATACTGTGGTGACAAATATGGGATGGATGGATGAACTACATGATATTACTAACAGCAAGGATAAGAATTTGTGAGTTGTTTCCTAAACCCAAGATTACCACAGAACCTCAACATCCTCACCGATGTAAAGACCATGAAAATTTCATCTGGCCTTCTCTTGGAATAAGGTCACAAAACCAAGGTATTAGACATAACCAAGAATTACTTCATAATAACCACAACAACCTTTTAAAAACACTTACTCATACTTTTACTCTAGGGGGAAAGGACAACAGCCTGGTGCCACCGCTTTTTATGTCTTTGGCAGAGCCCAGGAGAGACCAGCTGGACACTGTGGCTTCTCTGCCAAAATAGGGGGTACAGCAATGAGCACCTCCCTTGGCCTCGAGGATTCACCTGCCAGCTCTGCTCCTCTCTGGAGCAAAGGAAGCCAATGCTGACAGCTTGCAAAGGTGTCTAAGCAACTTGCTCTGATAGACAGTGAAAGATTGCATCGGATTGCTCCCCTTTGTAATGTTTGTGCTGCTTTGGAAGAGTTAAACCTTTCTACTGGCATAGTTTAACCAACTATTTTCAGTCTCAATAGCATGTGAGGATTCTTTCCTGTTCAGTAAACACTACACTCTGGCTACTAAAAATGTCTATATAATTGTTTTGGGTTGTTCTATTACCTCGGCAGGCTTCTGAAGTATTAATTGTGGTATTAGTGCTGAATGCATTGCGCTGTCTTTTGCATTTACTGGAATCGTGACTCACTGAGCTGACTAAATCGCTCTAAGTTTGACTTCAGAACAAGGCAGAGCTAATGTATTTCGAAGTGGCATTTGATAAGCAGATTGTTCCACTGCCTACAAAAATCCATATTAATAATTAGACAAAATTAAGTATGAGAATGAATTGCGTGGCGTCTCCCACTGACATAAATAGCTCCCACACTCCTCTGCATTTTGTTTGGTCTATTCACCATGCAGAATGTGAGCACCTTGAAGCAACCATGGTCTCAAACATTGTATACTGGACTTTGAGATTCCAATTCTAACATTTTATCATATCATCATAAAAACAGAACAAATACTATTATCTCCTGTTACAGCCATTTGCATGACAATTCACCTAAACAAGACATTAAATTCCTCGTGGCAAATCTTTATAAAATGACATAACAGGAAAACCACTCCCACTTTTCTCACATGTCAGATTAGATATGGGCAAAATTCACATGGAGGCCCTATAAAGAACAACTACAAGCATTAAACCTTCCTTGTTATTAAAGGAAAAGTATTTGAAAGTCAAAAAGGGACTTGAAGCACAAAACACCCTCACTGGATGATCCACATGGCCGCTTGCAGGGCTTTGTGCAAGCTTTTATGGCACTGTTGTGCCTTGCCTCTGAGCACAGGTAAAGTGAAGTCAGTATGTCCTGTTGGAACTCAGTCTTCCCTGGCATTTGCAATGAATGTGGGGGTATGAGACTGTTCATGCTGGAGCAATGGTGATGGAGGAGGTGCTGTCCTCCCCTCTTGCTGGCTCAGCTCTGCCTGGTGACTTGGAGCATTTCTCCATCTGATAGTCCCTCGTCCCAGCATCCTGGGGACAAGCAGAGGCAATATGTTGGGCATAAATACTCACCCCTTCATAGGGCCCTTGGCAGGGCCTGGCAGCTGACTGCATCCACATACTGCTGAAAGTCCAGGTCCATTGTCACAGTGGTGGTGTGGCATAGACAGCCCCAGGACACCATGCCCTGCCCTTTTGGCCTACTCAAAGTTCTTTTGAGCTCTGGTGCTTAGAAATATATGGTCAAAGTGATCTGATTGTCCCCCAGCTTGGCACTATCAGCACAGATAAAACAAACACACCTGCCTAAAATATTTACTTGTTCCTGGAATTTTGTTCTGGGACTAGCCAGTATGACTGTCAACTTCTTTGAAAAAATGGGGTCATTTTACCCTTGGTTTTTAGCCTTGAGAAAGGGGAGCCTTAAGACACCAGTTAGTTTATTTTATTTGAGTATTTTTCTAGAAGCAGTTTCCTTATATTGAAATTCCTTGTAAGTACCCAGAGAGAAGGAAAAAAAAAGGCTGTTATTTAGCTGCTGAGTCACTGAAGGGAGAGGTTTGTGCTGGGGTGAGGATGTGTTGCCTGGAGGGTGTGAGCTGGTGCTGGCACTGCTGTGGGTAGGGCTGGGACGCCCATGGCCCTGCCAGCCAGCCTAGGATGACTGCAGTGACACAGGTGGCCCAAACTGGGCTCTTGAGAGGCATGACAGCTGGGACTCCTGCTCACATGGGGATGGCAGTGACTGGGCTCAACCCACAGCAGGGAGACCCTGGTGGACTGTCCTGGACACCCTTTCTCTACAGCTGATTTTTGTGAATCACTTTCAGACGTGCCAGAGGGAAACTGAGGCACAGTGAAGACAGTGGTTAGCCACTGGTTATATAAAGCTAAATCAAACTCCTAAGCTGGTTGTGTTTCTACATTTGTGGGCTGAGAGTGGCTCTTTCCTTGAAGTAGGAAGTAAAAATGCTATAAAGTATGCCCATGGCTGTAAACCCTGCACACACAAAAGGTTTTGAAACAAAAAGGCGTATGTCTGATCTCTGAACACAAGGATTTGCTTCTCTACACACAGCTTTTAGATGACTGAGGTGGGACAGTGAGGGGCAGGGATTTTCAGATGCAGCTCTCACCTAGAACAGAATTGGGCAGTGAGCAGGTGTGTTTGAACAACAAACTTTTAGAAACCACAATGACCAGGTCAGTGAAAACAGAGATTTCAAACAGTATTCTTCGTCTATACTCCACCTAACTAGACACCCAAACATAAGCTAGCAACTTAACTGATGTTAGTAAAACATTCCCTAAAAAGAAACATATTTAGCAGAAAAAGAAGTGGAAGTTACCATGACTGCTTAGGGCTTGCTGTCCGTAGTGGTATTCTTGCTTTTAGCTTTCCTGAAAATAGTTCTCAATTTGTAGCCCAAAGCAGTGTAGTACTTATACTGCAGGCTGTGAATATATTAACTTACTTTCTTCAGTACTGATAAAGTCTGCTGAGATATGTTCTTAGCATAACCATTCACCACAATTAAAAAGCAATACACACACATACACACAGATCAGCTTTTCAAATTATGTGAACTGCTTTAAGAAAATCAAATGTGTTTACTTCAGACGGTTAAAGTGCTGTCACAAGTGGGGATGAAATAAAAGAGAAAAGGCCAGTCAAAGCTTGTGCAGGAAATAAGTAACAGAGTAAGGGAAGGCAGCAGAAGTTTATGTGTATTCCTGCCTACTGGTGCTTTTCTTGTTTGGCCTTGGTGTGACCCATTGTTTCCTGAGCTGAAGCTGAAGCTGAAGTCATTGAAGAATTTTAGTAGCCTGATGAGGTCAAGTGTGGTGCTGGGTGGATTTTAGCCTCCAGGGAAGCATACTGGAGTTCACAGATCTTTTGGGGCAGTATTTGCTGTAAGGTAAATATAGAAATGGCAACTCTAGGCTTCATCTGGCTTTGCCCAACAACATGATACGGTGGAGCTGTGTCTTGAGCAGTCCCTATTCATGCCCCAGCCAAAGGGCTGCTGCTCCTCCCTGGCCCTCCCTGGTACCACTCTGGAGCTTGAGGAAAGCAGGCGTGGCACAGCAACACCTGAAGAATCAAGGAGAGCTGAGTCCAGAGCACAGCACTGCTGCTTTTCCCGGCTAGGAGCAGTTCAGAACTCAGATGTTGCACTCCTCTTGTTTGAAAGATGGCGTTAGTCAGCACTTGGGGCATGCCTAGACATTCTGGTAGCATAACTCTGAGATCTGTCACATTGCTCTACAAAATATGGCATTTTAACTTGGATCACTTGACCAAAACCAAATCAGGAAGCAATTGCACGAGTTAGGCTAGAACCAGTGCTGTAAGACAGTCAAGTTGCTGGTGCCTGCAGTCTGGTAATATGGCACAGCTGGAGCCAGAACTGCAGGACCGTGTCCTCACTGACCCCTTTCGTGCTTTGTCCTCCTCTCTGTGCACTGGGGACAGCAGTCCTTACCCACCAACATGAAGGGCTCTGGGAAATGAAGAGGCAGAGTCAGTAAAAGTCCTGATGTTACTGTTCACTGATATAACCTTTGGCCTCCAGTAGCTATTTGCAGAGTGAGTGTTACATACCTCTGTTTACTGAAGGCTGACCAACACTAAGAAATACTCTGTGCTGAACTGTGATTCACCTTCAGCAGATGACAAACACAACCACCCCTGCTTAGGTGAAATGTGCAGTAAATTAACTTGAACCTCAAGGCCGTTTCCTAACATAGCACAATTTCTAAACTCTAGCTTAGAAAATGCTGCTCAGAAGCCAGCAAACTGCTACTACTGTCAGATTTTTGTTGGATTTTTGCCCTTCCAGGTCCAGACATGTAATTACTAACTAGTTTCAGCAAAAGTGTCCCCTTAAACGTAAAGCTGTTTCCACAACCTGCTGGTGACTGGGTCACACTCAGCTAGCAGACCCTGAAGTCGCAATGGCAAATGCTAATCTAATCTTTGCATCACTGCTATGCTTGAAGCTGCCAGCCAGACTGTTTCAGCACAGAGATTCCTCAGCAGTGTGTGCAAATCGGTGTGTCGTGGTCCCATCTCTCCTGCTTGCCTGTGCACCGTCCTCACACTAGACCCAGTCGTCAGTGAACTTCCCACGAGCTCCTGTGGTGACTGAATTGACAGCAAAACATCCAAGACTTTGGTCATACAAGGTCAGTCAGGATTTCTAACAGAAATACACAAATCAGTGTGGGTATTATCCATCATATGAATCCAGCAATCAAAGGAATCAGCTCAGTCTCACTCTGAAGAGTGAAAGCACACTGAAAGGGATCAAGATTTTTCCAGGGTCATAAATCTACTTTCCCCTCATAAATCCCATGCCACTAAAAATACAACTGAGGAAAATCTACTTTAGCCTAATCCTGTTTAAACCCAATCTGACCTGGTCTCCCAGAAGCATTATCAAAGTCAAATAGTCCTGTGTACAAACTGTTTCACAGGCTTTCTTGGGAACTCAGGGTACAGTCATCATGCATCCAACTTCTCACTGATCCACTAAAGAAAATTTAATCAAATCTAAAAATGTTTTCCACTCAAGGAAAACCCTAATCCAAAAAATGACACAGGCTGGGTGGGTTTTAAACAATATATATGTGTGCTATGGCGAAGAGTAGATCAACAAGAACGAGGAATAGTGAATTAAATTGATTTCCTTGGATCTCACCAAGTGAAGATTCACAGCTGGACTTCATTCTCTTTTGCTATATTTGAAAATAAATTAAACAGGCAAACATATTAGACACAGGCATTGTAGGTCTCCAAAAGTGAAAGGTCAGAGCTGTAGGTAGCATTTTTTCATCTACATGCTTGCCATGCAATAGCTTGGCAAATGCTTTCTGCTCCTAACACCTCTCATAAGATTATACCAACAAGGTAATAAACATAACCACGAAAAAGCTTTCAGACAACAAAATACATTAACTACCAGTCAAGACTGCTATCAGAGAAATCTGAAAGTAAACCAATAAAGTGAAGTCCAAATAAACATCTCTAAATAGGCCCAGTTAACATTTAATGACACCTTTCAGACACTGAATAAAGGGACTGAGAGGTATGACTGCAGTAGAAACATGAAGCTGACAGAAAAGTTTTGGAGTGAGCAGGGCCCCATACTTAATGATGGCTTCAGTTTATAGATAGATATATATATATATAAAATTTAATTATTGTAGCGTCTATGATCAATAGGAAGAACCTAGAAACACATGGAGTAGGAAAAGGCTAAAAGTGATTTCTCATCAACAGTGCTTACTGCCCTATCAAAATAAACTCCTGGTAAAATCCCCAAAGCATTTAAAAAGTATTCATTTTTCCCTGCTCCTACCAAACTATGGTGAAGATGGCTAGATATGGAGGAAGGTAAAATCAGTTCAGACACAGCCACATTGTACAGCAGCTTAGCTAGTGATTCAGTGGGCAGGTAAGGCATCTTGAGTCCAATTAGGCAAGCACATTTGGCTACTATGCAGTCAGTGACTCTAACTCCTTAATTGGATTTCAACATTTTCATGAAGCATGCCAGCCTTGGTGGTTAATTTAGCAAATATGGCTCTGGTCTATCAGTAGAGAAGATAATGCTACACTGGTAAGTGGCAAACACAACACTCTCAACATTTTTTAAAAAATCCCGAACACGCATGACCATTAAAAAAGCAAACAAAACAAAGAACTTGATCCACAGTCACAGTAAGATAATTGAGAAATGTCACCTGTGCATGGATCAAAAACAGCATAGCAGAGCAATGGTAGTAATTTAGCATTTACAGGCATTGCAATGGGAACTTGAAAGGAGGAGGAGGAGGGCTCTGGAATGCCTTCTCTTGACACAGATCGTAAGTAACATGTAAAATGCCTACAAAGAAAGAGGCACTCCACCCTGCAACCGTCTCAGACACCTAGAGTCAGTTAAATGAGACCTAACCTGCCTTAGACTAGGACTCATCACACAATAATTAGAGAATCACAGAATATTCTGAGTTGGAAGGGACTCACAAGGATTATCAAAGTCCAACTCCCAGTCTACCCTGCATTGTTTGGCAATGCTAAGTGCATTGCTTGCACTTCGTTGCAAGAGTAGGTATAAGGATTCCATTTATTTTTTGTTTTCTCTCCATAGTGAATAAACCTCAGATTGTGATAAGCAGGCTTACTGCTGCTTGGAAATAAATGCTGGTAAACTGGCTGTAGATACAGAAAGAAAAAAAAGAGCATCACAAGGGGGTTTAATGAAGACACAGATATCTCACTTAGGCAGTTTGAGCCAAAGTAACTCTCATCTGAGAAACTCATTTTCTGACACTGCTACAATGCTGGCCATGAGCTTACAACAGAAACACACACTGAAATCAAATAGGAATTAAAATAAGAATTTGTCATCTGCATCTTACCATCTAGTACAAAAGACAAGTACAAGACAGCTTCTTCACAAAGCTGTGACACTACTAATTTCAATTATCAACTTTTTTTTTTTTTTTAATAGATAGATTTTACCTATGGAAATAAAACTCAAGCCAGTGTTTTTCATTGCTACTGTAGGTATTGATGCTTGCATTTATTTCAGTACTCCTATCTTTACCCCTATTTTCATTTAATTTACATCAAATCAGACTGCTGATATTCTGCTAATTTGCATCCTACAGAATTCAATTCTTCATACCATGACTGGTCCAGTCTTTGGTTCTGCTTTATTAGGCTGATGTGCCCTTTCAAGCAGAAACAGCCTCTGTATTTCCTCCGGTGAAAATAACCCTCAAACTCCAACAATGCTTCTTTGGCCATCACTAAATTACTTCTAAAACATGCAACTTAAAGGCTGAAGCACTTTCTGCTAAGTGTTAACAGTAGATTAAGTGACAATTCAGGTTTGCAAAATGGCATTTAAAACTCTCTGTGATGGTAACTCTCACTGCACTCACAGTCAGACCTTTGTTCTTGCACTATATTTCACTCATTATTTTCCCAGCTGAAGTTTTCTAACTATTCAGGTTTGTTGTATGTCAACTCCAATGCCATCCAGGTACTTCCAGATGTACTGCCAAAGCTCTTTGTGTCTCTTAAATCAGAAAGCAGTCCATCAAACATCCTGGGTGTTTAATTACAGAAAAAGATCAAGGGAGCCATTAATATGTTATTTGTGAGAAAATGTGTTCTTATTTCTGGCTGACAAACTAATGAAACAAGCAGAAAAATCACACATCTATATAGAGAGCCAAGTTCCATTTGTGACTGAGTCATAGTTACTTAACATATCTGGATACCTAACACAAGCCTATTCCTTATCTGCTGTACATTTCTTCCTTCAAGGAGATGCATGAGATGATACTGCAGAGCAGCTTAGGAACATGGGGGAAAACGACATGCATTTTGACTCATCAGGGACATCAGACCTTGGTCAAATTCTTAAGTACCCTTTTAGTGATTAGGAGCTATGACAAATACAAGCATCTAAGACATGCTGTTACTCTTATGAATAATCATCTTCCAAGGGCAAGTAACCAATGATCGATAGCATGGTTTCAAGGAGTAAAGTACCACAAAGATAGTCAGGGGTCCTTGACCCCATGGCATCCTTATGCATCACAACCAACAAGCAACCACAGCATCTGGCAGCTCATCAGCACTGGAACCACTACAGGAAGGCCACCCTTACATTCCAAATTTCAGGTTTAACAGTAATAGCTGTCAGTAAGTTTGCCCAGAATCCTGTGGAATACTGCACATCCGTAACACTCGGGGCTAGGCAAGCATTCCTGAGATGAAAGATTATGAAATCATGACCTGGGTGTTTTCATTTACTCATGTGTTTATCTGGTACTTTTTGTTTCCTAACCAAAAACGTCACCGTCATCTAGTAACATTGCTTACAACAGGGTGAGACTCTTCCCAGAGCACTGTGTTTATGCACGAATTAAAAATCTCGGTATAACTGGCAAATGTTAAGTGAGGATATGTGAAGAAATTATGTTTCTTTCTTGGAAGATGTACCAGTGCTTGTACCTAAGTCTAAATAGTGTCCCCATCCACATATTTTGTCAATACCTGCTTTTTTCAAACAATCTTCCCTTCCATCATTTAGTGAGCCACAACAGAATCACAGCTCAGAAGTGATTGTACACACTATATGCACTATTAAAAGAACAAAGCTCTGGCCATGCTGCAGACTTGAGGACAGGCTCATAACCCCACTTAAGTGTAACTAACACAATACAGTTCACAACTTTACAGGAAAGAGGGATATTTTGTTCCATGCTTTCCTATACAGATGTGCCAAGATCAAATATTTCAACAAGTGTTTGCAAGTATAACCTTTGTACAGAAAAAAAACCAGATGGAGATTGAGACCACCATAATCATTAACTAAAAATGTCAGTACTGGTACGAGTCCTAAACCACTCTAGCCAAGAAAGTATCAAAACCAGCCAGTTCCTCAAATGTCCAGCAACAGTGAATTCTCAGGTAAAAAAAAAAAAAAAAAAAAAAAAGCTAACACCTTCATGCTGTAGTGGAGTTGCTGATGTTGCTTTAATACAAAAGGTCAAAATACTGTAATTTTGGTGCTTTAAAGCAGTTCCATGATGAAGTGCAGGCACACACAGTGGCTGGAGTATTAACTTATCACATTGACTATCAGCTGACTGGTGGGATACACATCATCCATTTCTGATATAAGCAATTTTTATGGATCATCCAGTATTGAAGATGTCTTCCTCCATTGCAACATGTGCTGCGCACTGTATCCTTTTCTGTCTCACTGGGAAGGATAAACCCAGTACATTTACCACCTGCAGTTAGTTGCTGACACTGACAGTAACTCTGCTGAGGTCTGCTGGTGAAGATGTGGACAGAATAGTTTATAGTCAGTGCTCTATCACGACAGATCCATTAGAAGTAAGTAAGTAAGTTCATTGCTAATACTTTCTTTTTCTCCCTTTAAGGCACACTGTTGTTTGCGGGCATTTTTGTCAGGTCATCAATTAGTTACCTGTACTCCAGTTGCTCATGTAGTGTGTCTCAAAAAAAGCTGGTATATCCACAGAAGGACAGAGGCAAGCTTACGCATAAGACAACATCTGTAAGAACTTATATTAAACTTTGTACTTCAGCTTCTATGAGGTCGCATTCTCATTACAGCAAGAACTAAAACCAATGAACTACCATAAAAGGAAGTATCTCCTTCTGTACATTATTTTTATTATTTACATAATACAATATAGCATAGATGCGGGGTAGCTTATGTGCAATACATAAATATGAACTATCTGTACATGTTTGCATATCTAATAACTCAGAAGAACAAAGTTAGAAGCGAAAACCTGATGCTTTAATAGTGAAGTAAAAACAAAGACTGAACACTGGCAACAAAAATCAGGTCAGGAGTAGTGCCTTGTGTACGTATGTAACTATTTACAGATGAGAACAGGCATTACCACAACACTAGTCTAAACCGTATTCGTTTATATAAAAAACACAAGTTTCATACATCACAAAAACCCCTTCCATTATAACACAGAAGTGATATATATTACCAGACAAGCATCAGTGAAGAATACTGCCTTTTCTAGAGTTGTTATTGTACAATGCCGTAGATAATGCAGCCCATGCAATACACCCAAGAACACTACAGTCCTATACCCAAGTACAATTAAAAATGGTAAAGCAGCCCTCTGAGAGTGGTTCCACTACCATTTAAGTCTACAGCAGCCATGTTAGGTATGGTTTTCCATGCAGAACGGTGCAACTGATACACTCAAAACTAGAAAAATTAATTCCTAATACTCTTTAGAACTTGGAACACACAGAACGTAAGTAGTACATGAGTAATAAACTGCTCTAGTTTTCAGCAACTTATTTAGACCTCTGTTGCTTGATAGAGATGCTGTGATATTTCTAGGAACATTTGTAACTGTTTTTTGAAGACCAATCTTACAATATTCTGCTACACAACATTTTTAGCTATGCAAGGAAAAGCGGACAACTCTGTTGCAGGCCAGTTCATAAACTCCTAACAGGACATTTCCTTTGGGAACTTTTCTCAAGATTCTAAAGTTAATGTAATCTTTCACAAAACAATTTTCTTCTCGTACATATCTGATTTTCTCCACTTTTCTCAGTGCAGTTGTTAAGTGACTTAAAATGGCAAAGACACTCATCTTACTGGGATGCTAGACCCCTCTACACAGCTTGCATTCTGCTGGAAAACTAAAATGGAGGGTGGAAACTAAAAGTAGAATGAGATTTTAAGTGATAGAAGTAGACTGCCAACTGTTTTGATGTGTCGTTCTCCAAAACAAGCATACAACATATACCTCATGCACATCTCAAAAGGCAGAGCTGCTGCACACATGCAGATTGCATACATCTGTTTGGCACATGTGAACTAGAGTCTGTCCTCTGTGCATGTGTATTCCTGTACAGGTTTCTGATCATCATCTATTCTGGGGAGGGCATATATATTTTCAAGGGCTGTATCTTTCCAATTCTGCCTGTAGCAAACACCCAAACATTTGAAGTATCATTTAGACAGACAGGACTAGAAGTAAAACTCTGGAAAACAAAGGAAAATGACCATGCACCTGCTCTTTTAATGTTTTTTAGGATGTATTGGAAAAAAAAAAGCCCCACAAAAAGTCAGTCAGTCTTTTCACAAGCATATTCATTTATATTCTCTGAATTTTTTCAGCCACCACAACTGGATTCTCTTTTCTGATTTTTGCTGCAGCTTCTGCTTTGTAATCATATGGGCAGTTATGCTTGTCAGAGTAACGGTGAAGTCCACAAAATAGGTTTCCACATCGGCAGTCAAATCCTGCACACAGAAAAAGAAACAACATTACCAGGAAGATTTAAGATTTCAGCTTTTAATTAAGGTGTTAATTAAGGGTGCAGTCTCTACAAAGGGGATATGTTTGTCTACTATGACATACAGAGTAAGAAAAATAAATGGATTTACTAAGTTGTGCAAATTGTAAAGAAGGTGATAAATTTCATAGAACACATATTTTGTCAAGTTTAATCTAGCAAGAGGTAACTAATCATGCAAATTTGTTTAAAATTGACAGTACTTTCATACCTGTAAGACCAACCTTCTTCCTGCACATGAAACATCTGTTCTTCTTTGGTTTCGGCAGTTCAGCAGCTCTCTCTTCACTCTCTGAAGTACTAGGCTGAGAAACTGATGGACTTGGTTGAGTAACAACTGTTAAAGTACGCAAAGGAAATAAGGGTTACATTTGCTTTTCTTGACTTCACTAGGCATCCAGTAGTTGTATGCATATATTAAGGATTAATTCACCAACTAAGACGCTGACATCTGTTGCCTAAAGTACTACATAGACTACGTCAAAAATGTGAATCAGAAATAAGGATTTTTAGGTACTTTATCCCTTCTGACTCTACTTGAAACGCTCAGATTTTCCCCCACATTTCAACCAGCTAGAAGATATATGGCACTTACTAATTATACCTATACGGGCTTGAAAAGCATGACAAATTCCATGTACATATTTTATATTTGAATAAATCATATGATCAAGTAACAATTTAAAACAGTAACAATACTGTCACAGCTAAAGTGGCTGAACACAGATACCTCTTTAGGAAATAACTAACAGAAACATTCTAGAAAAAAATGAAATGCAGTAATGTGTTCCTGCTATAGTACTTGTTTGTTCTGCCACTTCTGCAGTGGAGTCAGGTACCTAAAGCAGTTCACAAAGACAGCAGCTAGGAAGCTGCTAATTCTGTGACAGATCCAGAACACAGCTACAAAATACACAGATCAAAAGAGCCCTCATTTAAATAACAAAGTGCAGATCTGCATTGCATATCTGTATTTTTTGTAACTTATTTAGTTTCAATGTTCAAGCAGGTACAGTCAAGATGAATGCTTTCTCAGTTGCATCTTTAGACATCTTCAGAAATAACTGTTTTATTGGAAAAACCGTTTTTCCCCCATAATTTTAATTTTTTTAATTGATATCCTCTTCATATCCAAAGCTGAAACTAAGGAAAGCTGAGACATACACTTGTACACAACTGTTAGACCTGCTCTTGGTAAAAGTTTGCTGAGCACTCCCAGTGTTTGATAGCATCTATCATAACGCCTACTAACTACAAAAAGCATTTCATAATAAATGGAGCATATAAGCCTCAAGGACATATTTGCAATCAACTCCACACAAATATGCTTTGTTAGATGAGATTCTTTTGAATAGTACTTGTTTTTTTAAATTGTGTTTGCATTGTCATAGAAAACTTCACAATTCACCATACAACAAGAAAGGCCCCAAGCAAGACTTCATAACCTAAATAAGATTTATAAGTAACCAACTTTCAGAAGGAACAGAGAACCTTCAGTGCTCTGATCACCAAAAAAATTCACCCAGCAAAACAAATGACTGCTAATATTTTCTTATACTTCTGCATCATAGCAACAGTCCTAATGAACAACCAAGTTAGTTTACAACCTCTTTTTTTGGTCACATCACAGATATTTTATAACTTCTTTTGTGAAAACAATTTGTTTTGTTGAAGATTTTCTAGATGAACAAATATGACACTCTGAACTTGTCTTTAAATCCTAAGAAAATCAGTGTTCAGTACCAGTTTGTCTACTAGAGAGCCTGTGGCAAAAAACTGGCTTAACAGACAGCAGTACCACAAACTCACTGTGGCTGTTGGAGGTTATGTACCTTATCTAACAGCCATCAGCTATGGCTTAAAAAAAAATAAAAATACTAAACACCTCCCCAAAAGCATAGTCAAATCCTTTTTTAAAAGATTTGTTATATTGCTAGCTTGTTTGAAAATGAAAGGCTAATTGTAAGCCAAGGCAGATGAATAAGAGGAACCAGAAAAACATACATTGCAACTTAGTGTGTAGTTAGCCAAGGGAAAGCTTCATCTACTTCAGAACCAATTTATAAGTTTGAGCCCTGGGAGCATGCATGCTGTTTCAATCATATGCAAAAGAAAATG
>JAODKT010001744.1:49104638-49114970 GCA_027576195.1 Cossypha heuglini
CCCCCCCCCCCCCACAGCAAATCAACAGTGACATAAAGACACAACATACACTAAGAGAAAATGAGAAGAGAACCATTTATATCACTGCCTAACACATGTCAACAAGGAAGCAAAAATGAAAACAGCAACTTCCCAACAATTATCAAGGCAAGAGACAGCTTAGTAGATCACTCTTACCACAAAACAAAACCTTTGAGAACAAATTCATCTAGAGAAAATGTTACCAATTACTACAGGTATACTTCCATTTTGCCTCAAGAAACTACAACAATGGCAGCCCACAATGGGTAGAGATGAAAGTGATCCTAAGGAACTGCAGCAGCACATTTCCTGAATGGGCTGCTGAATAGGATCCTCCTCCCACAACTAAAACATCTCCCAAGGAAGAAAAGCAGTATATAACATGCAATAATGGTCACGAAAAGGTACTAAGACAAGAGGAAGCATAGCTCCCTAAATCTAAAATGTTCCATTTATTACTTTCTAAGAATAAAGGATTCTCCTATTATTTTATGGCAGCAGACTAGTCTGATTGGCTTATATGATGTTAAATGTTCATTCATAAATGTGCTTCTGAGTAATGACAAGGACAGAAGAAAAAGCTGCCTACTCTGTCCCTGAAAGCTCAGAGCAAAACTCCTTTTTCATGAACCTATAGATGAAAAATATTGAAAACTGCAGTTGTTCTCCCATGACAGCAGGAGCCAATCTAAATCAAAACACTGTTCTTACAATTGCTTGTCACAAAAGGCTTCCTTTAACATGAAAAGAAAAATCCAGCCAGGCAAGTACAATTCCAGTCCTCAAGATATTAAATTAAATTCATGCCAGAAATCACAGTGTTAAACAAACTTCTCTAAATGATTTATGCATCACCACAAAACAGGTAGCTGAAAAAGGCCAAAAGCTGAAAAACAGTGGTTACTGGTACCTGTTGACCTGCTTCCTCACTAACAGCATTCACATGAAGCAAACTCCTCACCACTAAAACTTCTCACCACTGTAAAAGAGCTCTTACTGGCACACATGCACTTTCTCATCCTCATCTCCAAACTGGAGAAATATGGATTTGAGGGATGGACTATGTGGTGAATAAAGAATTGACTAGATGGACACAGCCACAGAGGTCAATGGCTCTATGTCCAGGTGGAGACTGGTAATGAATGGTTCTAAGGGTCTGTCCGTAGTTTCTCTGATCTGCCCCACGATCATCATCAGAGACTGAGACCCCAGGACTCCACTGCTCACTCTGGACCCAAGTTCTGGCCTGGCCGAGGTGGATGCATGCCAAGGGACTGTTTGTAGGTGTGCTTGCTGCTGCCATGGTACACTGCTCTTGGCAAGGTACTGGCTGTTGTGCCCTATTCCTGCACCTACTTGTTGATCACCACAACAATAGTCCATACATCTTCTTTCCACCTTTTGACCAGAGGCCACTCACTTTGGAAAAGGACTATAAAAAGTGACTTTCTTAAAGAGACTCTCTTTCTCCCCGACGGATTGAAGACACGTCTATCGTCGGATGACCACAAGGATGCGTCCCGTCTCTTGGTAGCTTTATCCCCATCCTTTCTCTCTCTCTCTCTCCCCTTTTACTTCGTTTCCTTTACCTCTCTCTCTCTCTCTTCTATCACAAAACTGAATTGTTGGCAAGCAATAAACTGCATTGCTACTTGCTGCTGAGTAAAACTTGAGTCTCTTGCTTTTTGTCTTTTGCATCCTGGGGTTGAACGAACCATCACAACTCCCACTCGGGTTGAGCGGATCATGACATTAAATTGGCGTCATCCTGTCATGGACAGGATGTGTCCCTCAGGGCTCTGTCTTGGGACCCCTGCTCTTGAATACCTTCATCAGTTACACAGACAGTGGGATTAAGTGCACCCTCAGCACAGAGGAGGGGATGCCAGACAAGGAGAACCGGACAAACTCAACAAATGGGCTCAAGACCTCTCCATCTACTCTGCTACTGTAGACCCCACCTGGAGCGCTGAATCCAGCTCTGGGGTCCTTGGCACAGGAAAGATGTGAATCTACTGGGTTAACACCAGAGGAGGGCCACAAAGATGATCAGGGGGCTGAAGCACCTCTCCTATGAAGTTAATCTGAGGGAGATGGGGTTGTTCAGCATGGAGATGACAAGGCTCTAGAACACCTTACTGTAGCCTTTCCAGGCTTAGAGGGTTTATAAAACAGAAAGATAGATTTATAGATGGGCAGACAGTGATAAGACCAGGGGAAACATTTTTTAATTACAAGAGAGAATTGTATTAGATGTTAGGCAGAAATTCTTTACTCCAAGAGTAGTGACGCACAGGAACAGAGGGGCTGGAACTAGATGATCTATAAAGCCCTTTCCAACTCAAATGGTTCTGTGTAGCCCTCTCCATCACCTTGGTCATGTCCATTCCTGTCTCTGGCTAAAGACCTGCAAAGATTACTTTACTCAAATTGTACCAGATCAGTTCTCCTACTATAATGCCAAAAACTTTAGGAACAACTGGTTTGCAGAACTGGGTAGGCTTTTATTAATTACTATTTTGGTCTTAAATGATTGCTTGTAGGCACTATAAAGATGCATTACCATCATGTCCAATGATAATTATTATCCTAGCAAATTAAAGACTATCATAATCCTGTACTGGAGGTGTGTGCCTGAAAACAGACATTTCATCACAAATTTGGGGAAAATTTCCTTCAAATTTAGCCTAAAGGTAAGATGTATCTTTACAGGAGGAGCAGCAAGGCCACTGATGGAACCAGTCAGCCACATGACAAAGTACAACAGTTTCTCAATCTACACGCAAAAAGGTTCTACAAACTGGGGAATAAAATTCTTCTTAGAGAATAAAAATCAGTGCCATTCAGAATTAAAAACCACTCTAGGAAAAGAATGTCCAAAGCTGTCCGTAGTTTTTCTTATACCAAGCAGCATGGCTGCTTCAAAAAAAGCATGTATCTTACCAGTATTACACAGATTTCACACTGGAAAGGAATGAATCCAGTGTTTCAGTTGAAGAAAACGTTGAAAATAAATCAGTACTATTTTCTAAGATTCTCCATATCAAAAGTGACCAGAAAGGGATACAGAAGTAACAGAATAAAGTTTGTAGAAGCTTCTATGATGAAAGAAAAGTTCACCAAAATAACATCTATACACCTTAAACTTCAGGTGGTACAAATTCTGGGAAGCAAGGAAAATTTGATTTAAGGATTGTGACTTGATGAACCTAACTACCAACTCCCTCAATTGAAGAAATGGAAAAAACAAGAGAGAGAAAAAGTAGACCCAGAAGTTATCCAAAAGACTTTAGATGCAATACTGCAGCTCGGGAGCTGAAACAATAGTAGTAGTAGAAGTACGAGAAACAATACAATTCTTATACTGCATATTAGCACAATTGTCCTGGCTTCAGCTGGGATGGATTAATTTTATTCTCAATAGCTGGTACAGTGCTGTATTTTCAATTCAGTATGAGAATAATGCTGATTATATCAATGAAACTAACGTTTTAAGTGTTGCTAAATAGTGCTTTTAGTTTAAAACAAAGACTTCTTAGTATCATGTGCTCTGCAAGCAAACAGGTGCACAAAAAGCCAGGACAGAGCACCACTGGGACAGCTGACCTGAATGAACTAGCCAAAGGAATATTCCACACAACAGAACACCCTTCTCAATATATAAATGTGGGGTTGTTGACTGGAAGCTGCCAATCACTCTTCCAGGATGAGCTGGGCATAGGTCAGCAGGCAGTGACCAAATGTAGTATGCATCACCTGTGAAATTTCTGGAGTTTATTCCTCTTTCTCCTCTTTTCATTACAATAATATTATAATCAGTATTGCTTATTTTACTTTGTTTTAATTATTAAGTGGTTTTTTATCTTAACCCACAGGGTTTATTCCCCCCACCCCCTCAACTGTCCTCACTACTGGGGAGCAAGAAGTGAGTGAGTGGCTGCATAGTACTTAGCTGCCAGCTGGGCTTAGTCTAAGACAATGAAATGCTTGTACTTACAATTTTAGTCTGGAAATATGGCCAGTACTTATTATGCTTTAACAAGTTTTTGCTCAGGAACTACAACAGCTATGCCAGCCTAGGTGGAGTGAGAACATATGAAAAGAACAACCCTGCAGAGACACCAAGGTCAGTGGGGAAGGGGCAGGAGGTGCTCCAGGTGATGGAGCTGAGATTCCCCTGCAGCCTGTGATGCAGACCATGGTGAGGCAGCTGTGCCCCTGCAGCCATGGGGATCCACAAGGATGCAGAGATCCATCTACAGCCCATGGAGGAGCCTCACACCAGATGTGTGAGGGGGATGCCTGAAGGGAGGCTGTGACCCCATGGGAGACCTGTGAAGAGAAGAGCCCTGCTCCTGTGCTACAGCAGCCTGACCTTGAAGAACTGCACCCCATGGAAAAGTGACCCACACTGTGGCAGTCTGAGGGGTGCCACTGCCCATGGGATGGACTTATGTTGCAGCTCTCAGGGAGCTGCTGCTTGTGACATGGCCTCATGCTGGAGAAGTTCATGGAGAACTCTTAACTCTTTTCAGCGGGAGGGACCCAACCCAGAGCAGAAGGAGCCTGAGGTGATGAACTGACCGTAACTCCCTTTTATTCCCTGGGTCCTGGCACCATTGGGGTAGGAGGAACAGAGTAGGTGGGGAGGGTGTATAGGGAAGGTGTTTTTAAGGTCTATTTTTATTTCTCATTATCTTGCTCTGATCTAGTTAATGATAAACTCCATATCTCTAATTCAAGTTGGTTTTGCTGTGATGGTATTTGGTGAGTGATCTCTCCCCATCCTTATCTCAACCGATTAACCCCTCATTTTACTTTCTCACCCCTGTCCAGCTGTGGAGGGGAGTGATAGAGAGGCTTTGGTGGGTGCCTGGCATCCAGTCAGACTCAGCCCAACACAAGAAGATACAAGAAAACAACCACACGAGTTAAAACCGAGTTACATCCACCATCTGCCTTTCTTCAGATGCTAAGGTACAATTACTTGTCTTAGCACCAGCCAAATCTAGGTTGCAACCTCAACCTGACCAAAGAAGAAAAACACCAAAATCCCAACAAAATCAACAGAAACAAGCTTGTCAAACTTCACAGTTTAATTTTTTCTCAACTTTTCTACTTTCAGTCACTTGGTTCAATTCCAAAAGAAAGAAAGTATAATTTTATGCTACAAGGTTGCAAAAAAATTAGTTTACCAGATGTAATCCTCCTTTTAAAGTTTCTGATTCATAAGGGAAGCATACAAAATTTATTTTGCTAATGAACATCTGGCAGAAGAGAATGTGACTTCATACTTTTGAAGATACCGTTCATGATCTATTACCACCTGGTTATGAAATTGCCCCTAGCATCAGGCTATGCTTACACCTACACTCTGTTTCATTAACAACTCCATGGCTGCATTATCTTAGTGAATCACACCTCAAAGAAAGTATTAACTTTTGCTGCTATTAGGTGACACGAATTATTTACCATTCATCAACACATTACGGATGCTATGGAAAAAAGGAAGATGAAAAAATCTGCCTAGCCCAAACACACCAGGAATCTTTTTCATAAAAAGTCTAGGCCCATTTCTCTTGTCTGCAAGACGCAGAGTAATGCACCACTAAATATAGCTAACACTGTGATTTAAGATTTAAGATGTCCAACAAACCCTAAGAATAGTATATAAGGACATTATCTTATGCTGTCTAGGAGCTGTGCCAAACAATAATACTTAAAAGGGAACTTGGGCATTAGGTCAGCTCAGGCTGCTTCATGAATTTACAGGTATGTTCTCTCAGGAGGTAGCTCAGTTCTTCAAGTTTTTTCCAGAGGCATTTAATTTCTTCGGTAGTATTTCCAATCTTCTCTACACAAACCTATGACAGCTTTTACAGGTTTTACCCTCTGAGATAATTTACTACATTTCCTAAGGATCTTTGAGCTGCTTTGGTTTTTTCCCCCATTCTAATCAATAGTGAGCCATGCAACCTGACATGCAGCTGACCCACAGTACCTGAAAAAACAGGTATCAACAGTAACTAAAGACTATCTTTACAGCTGGCAAAATGACAACTGTTCTAAGAAAAGTAAAATCACCTATTATTTCTGCACTACTACCATTTTATGTATTCTTATTTCCTTCTTGACACGTTCCAGTGGGATTTCATAACATGGCACAATGGGTTAATGAATATTGTTACAAAGTCAAAATCACTTTTCCGTCACATAATGGAAGTCTCTTTGGATGACACCAGCTACAGAAATTTAGTAATTGCAAAATTTCCCTTTTAGTCTATACATAATGAAAAAACTCAATACATTGTATAACTGTACTTTAGTTTGTGCAACAGAACCTTGACTTAGCATGACTTATGAAAATGGTAAAACCCTCTGTACAAATACTGAGCACTCAAACATCAAGTGTCAGACCAATCTTTGTTGGCAAAGATATAACTAGATAAAAATCACTTTGATACAGTGCTGAGTAGCATCAAATGCCATTTTCCTGTCAATCAAACTGAAAAAATAGATTTTTATCTTCAGCTTGAGTAAACAGACTTCCTACTACACAGAGCTTTTTAAAACGGTTTCAGAGCTGATAAATGAAATAAAAAATTGGATTTGTTGAAGTACAAAACAAGCACATTAAGATATCCATTTGAACAAACTGGTATGAATTCAGCTGTTCACGAGTTAGGTTAAGAAAGCTGCCTCTGCCTTCTGCCTCACCCCAAGAAGTAGTTTATACATTGAAGTTGTACTCCAGCTACAACTATCAAGCATGAGAATAAAACTGTTAAATGGACAATTCACACACAGCAATTAAAGCTGCAACTACCCTACATCCCTGAAACAATGCATTGGTTATATCTACAGATTACTCAATTAGTTCAAGAACCCTAAGCAACTTCTGTTGATGTTTCCAAATCACATATTCTCCCTTCCCCCACAACCTCACTCCTCTGTAGAAAGGAATTTATTAAGCACCCTTCTCCAAATACAACAAGCCATTTTGACTGCCATGAGTCAGCTGGAATTGTTCTCCTAGATAATACATCGAATCCCAATAGTTTGACTTCAAAACTGAACACCTTGCCCTAATATGATTTTAGAGTGCCTCACTTTTAAAAACAAATGTTAGGGATCTAAAAATACCCTCATAAGTGTCAATTCTTTTACTAAAAATTAACATATTTTAAATCTGTTCTGGAAGTAGTTCCTTTTTCTTGATTCTGATGAGACAGTACTCAAAAGCATCTTAAATGCATTTCTTAAGACCACCACCATAAGAGGAAACGGCTACTCAGAAAGTAAACAAACCCTCCACTGTGTTAAGTCACTGGTTATGCCCAGTGTCACTCTGAGAACATACCTGGCTCAGTCTCTGTTTTCGGTGTTAATTCTTCCTCTCTTGAAATGCTCATTTCTGTCATTTGCTGTGTTACAGGCAAAGCGGCAACAGGCACGTTTCTGTTTAAGCACAGTGAAACACATTACTTACATCAGTTTTACACTCATAGTAAGAGCTTGAGCTAATGAACTAATGAACTACTGGTTCAGTCACTACTGTCACGCTTTCCTGAGCTATGCTTCTACTATCTTCAAAACACACTTCTTTATTCTATTCTAGTTTCCCCAGAAGGAAACAGGCAAGCCTGTAACAGCCTGCAACAAATTAGTTCTGTGGATAAACAAAGAACATTCTTTTTACTGCAGCACTACAACACCAAATATTTGAATGATTTTTCAATTTGCATGGATTCACAGAGCCCTGTCACACCTGTCAGGTCCTTTTTCCTCTGCAGACAGTCACTGCAACAGGGCAGGATTGCTGCAGGCCTTCCTGCACACACACACAGCTCATTCAACTGTCACAATACAACCTTAATCTTACCTTGTTTTTTCAGATGTGCTGCCAGCAGCACCTTCACAGTTGTTTAAGCTAGTGTCTGCTCTCTGTACAGATGCAGAGTCTGAGGTAGGACTGTTTGAACCACTGGTTGTTCCTATGCAACAAGAATTTGACAAGTTATGAACAAATTGCAGAAAACACGTTAATCAGTCTCCTATACAGTTATGAACTGCCTGCATACAATTTTCAATGCTACTGCTTACTACTTTTTACTTAAATACACTTTTTACTTAATAATCAAAATGCAGATTGCATAAAAAATGCTAACAGAAGTGGGAAAGCAAGTTATGGTTGAATGCCAAGCAAATCAGAACATATTACATAGAAATTATTTTTATCTTTACTGTGCTTTAAAGTAGTATTCTCTTTGAACATTCATTCTTTCAGTTCAGCTTTCAGAAGTTCTCCTAAATATGTTATAGTATTCCTTGTAATCCTCTGTATATTTTAATTCAAAAGAAATAAAGAAACCCCCAACAACTCCCCACACGCTTACCCATTGGGCTGATTCTACCACTATTCTGCTGTCGCTGAAGATGTTCTTTGTAGCAAACAGAACACATCCCATTTGTCCTAGGATTTCCATAAAATCCACATCCTGTACTACACAGCATAGGCCCCGGGGTCTGGTTTGTCTCCTGAGTCATCTCGATGCTGTAAATAAAACCAAAAACTGTATTAGGATCCAGCTTGTCATCAAAATCAATTTCAGGGTTAAAAGTATTAAGAATGAAAATAATTACGTCTGCTCACCCTCCCCCACCAAGTGATATTCCTAAAGAGGGTTATTTGAACGTTAATATACCATTCAAGACCGCAATTTATTGCTAAGTAACATCATTATGAACCTTTAAGACAAGAAAAAGTGTCATCATACTAATACTGAGAAATAATATACTTGATGAGCACTGAACTGCATGTGCAATTTAATTTGACAGCCAGAAAAACCACCCTAAGTACCAGCTTCTGAGCACTAATAGTAATACGCAGAATAAGACTAAGTTCATAGCCACAAAACAGTTCAGGCAAATAACTTAGCTTATTTTTGCTGGACTCCAGCAGAGCCAAGAGACTCCAGCAGAAAAGCCCTGCTTTTTCAGTGCTGATCTCACATCATTTTGAGGCTAATTCCACAATTAGCAATACTTACTCTCACAACACTCTTCCAAGGGGGAGATAACACTAACAATTCCAAACTGTTGAGTGTGTTCTATTACATAGCTTATATATTTACAAAAGAAAAAAACTTCTCTAATCGAGTTGTGCCAATACTTCTAAGCCTCTCAGAAGCAGACAGTGCTAAGCATGTTAGAAATAAGGTTTTCACCTTCACTGCCTGTTAACCTCTGAAAAGCAAGGTGAGTAGAAAACTGCACAGCAGCCAAATCCTTGCTTCCCAAGGGCAATAAAACTGGAACACAGTAATCAGGCACTTGCTACAAATTGGGGACATGTAATAATATTGCACTAAAATTTAAATTTAGTAGAAGTTGTACATATGGCATGTGAAGACATTTTAGTATAAACTTTGGATAGCTGTTTTCCTATTCAGGAACTGTCGCAGTAAGAAATATTTGACAGCTGACACTTAGTAGAAGTCAAAAATCCAAAAGTGACTTTGTTACAGTATAAAGAAAAATGCTTCTAATTAAGAGAGCTCACACTACAAATAGTAAACTTGTTTCCCTGCTACCACAACTGCAATTTACAGGTGTCTGTAGCTAAACTAAACTTCTGGGATCACAGTAAACCAAAACCAGGAGAAAGTAAACAAGTAAAATTAATCTTGTCTGTTGGTGGTCACAGGACCTAATTTTCCAGATATAAACAGCTGTACTATTTATAGCTTTATAACACCTTCCAGGTATAAATAGCGTCCTTTCTGGCTACAACACGGCTTCACACTTATTCTAATACAGTTTTACAGCCAAACACATCAGTCAAGGGAGCTAGTAAAAAGCCTGGCCCACCCAGAGGAAATTTTAAAAAACCTTGTCATCTTGGACAAGATGTAGACCTATGCCTATATAATGGAAAAAACCACTACTTCTGCCCTCTTGTTACTAACCAGGTAACATCAGCATGCCACTATTAAACGCACTGCAACAGACCTGCTAAATTTCCAAGTTCGTGTGCTAAAACAAATTTCACCACCTATTAAACGTTGCTTTAGGTGCCAACTCTAATAATCTAGTACAAACTAGACACTCAGCAGCTCCTTCGATCTGCAGAGTCTCCCACAACCTGAAATGCATGTCTCTAACGGAACGATCAAGTCGTTGTACCCAACGCTGAACAAGACGTGCTTTTCCAGGCTCCGGGGTTTCACCCAGGCTCAGTTTCCAGGCGCCTCCCGACAGCGGGAGCACCGCTAGGGCGCACGCACCCCGGCCGAGCGCTGAGCGCCACTC
>JAODKT010001744.1:49124257-49147473 GCA_027576195.1 Cossypha heuglini
TTTTTTTTGGTTTTTTTTTTGACTGGTAGCTTTATATTTGGGAAATTTTTACTCTTCCAGTCCACAGAAAGGCATACACACAGCTGGTGGATATTTAAGTAGACAGTGTGATAATAATGTTCTTCAGGTACAACTGCTAATTTTGAGACTTCATTTCTTGGCTTCCTCTTAGCCAAATTAGGAATTAGATAACTGTGCTGCAAGTTTATGCAGCAGATATATCTTGATGATGTTATCTCTGTCTGATTCTGTGGTACCGACTCTTTTGGAGCATACACCTTTTAATGCCGAAACTATTTTTTTGTACCTGTGGTTTTGTTCATCTGTAGGAGGAACAGGAAAACACATTTATTTTACTAATGCAATGGGGTAAGTTAGGAGAAGTTCTAAAGATTATACCAGTGATATTTCTGTGCAGATCCTGAGAATGGCACAAGTGAGTTGTGACCTCTCTGTTTGGGTGTATACCAGAAACTTTTCATTGATGTTTTCATGGGATCATGGGATTTTCTAAGATGTCTGTCCCATAAACTTTACTGGAAACAGGATCATGGAAAGGCAGTGGTGAGGTACAGCATGTCTCTGTTGTCTGCTTTCACATGATGGCTGAGCCCTGCCTAGGATTCTTGCCCACTCACATGTGGTGACCAGAGCACTGGTTTCCCATTTTGTTCTTTTCTCATCTTCCCACAAAGGATGCAATCGTCCACAGTTGAGGGTCATGGTGATTCTGTCCCTATACCCCTCCTGCAGTAAGGAAATCACAACAACCCTGTCATTTAACCCACACATTTCATTCATGTTAATAGGAAGGTTCTCTACTTGGGCTTTAGAGCAGCACTGAAGCCATTGGAAAATGTATTGGAAAAATTTTTTAAAAGCCCCACCAACAAAAGATGTCATAGCTTATGGCTTTGAACCTCAGCTTGGCACATCCACTGCTTAATTGGTTTATTTTACAATTCTCTCTATAAAGAGAGAATCAGCACACACTCAGGCCCGCCTCTGATTTTTATTTTTCTCCAATTGCTTTGATGCTGCTTTCAAATATCCAGAAATCAGTGAGCATTTCTAGCTTGACTTCTTGCTGAGCAGATGAATGTGAGTGCACTGCTTTGTGCTTTCCAGCTTGCAGCTGTTTTGTAGCAGTACTAGTGTGTGCTCTAGGAAAAAAAAGCAGACAAAGAATTGGCTTGTCTGCATGCTGCTGTCTTTCCTTGTGTCCAGATTTGGGCAAGAGACTTTGGGTGGAAGGCTTTCTATGCTTTTGGCTCTCATCTCCCCTTTGTGCAAGGACTCTTCTCATTTGAACTGTAAAATTTGTCATACTTGTAAGTGCTTGTACCAAGCCAATTGGTTAGTGACTTTGGGGAGGTTACAATCATGAACCCTGGTTTTTATTAAAGGATTTGAATGGATTGCTGGCTGCTTACAGGCTCAGAACTGCAGAGAATATGTATGCAGAGCCCACTGGGCTGTATTGGTATACTTTTGTGTGACATTTTACCTGGTGCCAGTGTCTGGATATTCTGCTTGCTCCTACTCCTCTCAAAATTTCAAAGCAAGATTTTAATTTTTTTTCTTATGGTGTAGGCAGTGGATTTTATATTTTTGGATTAATTTCTCCTCGCCATATTTTAACTGTTGTTTACACTTTGGAGGAAAAGAGGAACTCTTTGCTGTCAGGTCTAAAATACCTTTTGGGAAGGTATTTTTGTGATCCCTTCCTTTTCTGCTCTTTAGCTGTGGATGTCAAGCCCCATCCGCACCCCACTGTAGTACAACTAATTATTTCTTCTTTTAACTGTGGCATGTAAAAATCCCTCTCTCGTTTCCTTCTTGTGGTCAGGGTAGTGTGAAATTATGTCACATTAACAACATATCAAAGTGCATAGGTGGGGCACAAGGGAAGCCAGCCTGTTGTAAGGTTGTTAAGGGCTGACAAAAGGTTCAAGTGGGGCTGGGGTCACACCCTGTCAATTGAAGGAGTTACCTGGCAGCTCACAGGAGCTGGTGGTAAAAATAATTCTGTGGACCATCTTTCTAGAAAACACAGCATTATAAAAATATGCCCTTAACTAAGTCCCCAAAAGCTAAAATGATAAGAACAAAACAGCTGCAAAGGTTTATATTAATCTTTGATGTACTGTCTTATTGCAACATGTGGAATATGTAAAAGTTTTCTTAAGAAAGGATGTTCTTTGATGTTTGATCTTTGTATATTTCCAAGCCTAATCAACAATAAGGGAGATTTAATCTGTGAAACAGATAGCAGCTAACAAGCAAACTCCAAATGATACCCATGTATCAGGGAAATAAATCCTTGTTTAAGTTTAGGCTTGACATGTTTCAATGATCTCAGATCTAGGGGGAGGTTTAACAAGGCTTGTGAAGAAAGGATGTCCACTTATACTGGACACAAAGAATGCAGAATTTATGTGACATCTGGTAGAACTCCCAAGATAAGGGAGAAACTAATAAAGCGAACTCAGCAACTGTGCTGAAATCAGCTCCGACTGGGTGAAAGGTAATTCCTGCTGGGGAATCTGTGACCACCAGCTCACAGAGCACCAACCCTAGAAACCCACTGAGTCAAAAGAAGAGAAAGACTGGGCATGCAGACTAATTAGCATGGGAAGGAAGAGAATCATCAACCAGTAGAAGACAGGATAATAATTAATAAGAACTATGTAACAAGTATGCAACATTGTGGCAGATGAACACTAATTCCTTTGTTTACAGTAAAAAGCTTTAATATTAGGCATGCTTGATTTGTGGAATTCCAGCAGGCATCCAGGCTTGTGCAACCTTGAAATAAACAATGTCTCTCTAGAGTGTGTAATTATTGGCTTGTTGAAAACCAGGTAGTGAATCCATTTTTCCCAGACAACAGTCTATTAGTAAATAGTCTGTCATTGCTGATTCACTGTCTGTGACTACATATCCACCAATGACTTTTTCTTCCCCTTTAAAAAATTGTTTATATTAATGATTTTCAGTATATAGCACCATTTATATTACTGAAATTAAAATTTTAGGTAAAGTCTTACAGCATGTTGTAACTTTAGGGATCACAAGACCATTAATCCACACACCATTTAATGCCTAATATAAGATGAATTCTTACTACTTAGGGGAATGAACAGGAGTTGTCTGCCAGTGTTTATCACCTGCTAAAGAATCTTAGCACCTGCTAATAGCAGCTTTGATTTTTCTGAAAATTACCTGTGCACAATATCAGTGTCCCTTTGCTCGAGGGCTCTGGTGTTACACAGATTTTTTAAATTGCTTTTTCTAAGGTTACGTGGCCACTTCCTAATTTTCAGACTTTTTCAGTTCCAGTTGATGGTGAAGCAAGAGCTGGAGACATGCCCATGAGTATATGTTTAGATGGTGTGTCACAAAGAATCTGCTGTCTTTAGATTAGCAGATTCCTTTTGCTGAGCCTTGTGCATGCTCACCCTTTCAAAAAGAAGAGGAGCCTCTGGCATTTTTAAGTGGTAGTGCCTTCATTCATCAGCTCAACAGAACTTTGCAAGGTAAGGCAAGAGGTCACAGAAGTTCGTGTACTGAAAATGCTGTGGTTCCCAAGTGGCAATGATTAGCAGTGGTCAGGTTTTCAATGTAAGAACAGGGAGTTAAGGTGTAGTTTTCTGGTAAGAAGGTTTTGTGGTTATTTTATGACTTTCAAAATTGAGAGCTAATTAGTGTACCTTTCCATGGTCACTGTAACAATAGCACTTGCTCATCTTTAGGAACAGGGAGACTTCACTGAACTTTAAACTTTGCAGAGTCATGTAAGATTTTTTTTTCTTCTTTTTTTTTCCTTCCTCTCCTCCCTCCCCCCCCACCCCCAATCAATATTCAAAATAGAATATTCGAAAAATCCATATTTTTCAAGGTTGTCTTTGAAGCCCAGGTTTTATAAAGAATTATGCTCTTCATACTGCCAGAAATAAGGCTTTCCAAAAAGCCTTAAGTGGATACTTTGTAGCCCAGAAGCTTCTGAGAGGAAACATCAACGTTGTGAAATGTTTGAAAGTCAAAGTTGTCAGCCTAGCCTTAGATCAGGCCCTTTGAGGTTAGGCATTATGCTACATTATGCTAATTAATTACATTGTTGCGTACCTTTTTTGCTACTTAAATTTTTTTCTACTGTTGTGCTAACGTTAATAAACCTTCCAGTGTTTGATTTTTTTGTTAATGGTCCCCTACCCTCCAACACTGGCTGCTCTATATCCCAGGAATTCTCACATTTACTGTTAAGCTCCCTCTGAGTGTATCAGAGACAGTGTTCCTTGGAAATTCTGCTGCCTTACCAACTGCTGCTGTCTAACGCCTTGGAATGTTATTTACATGTACTATTTGCCTGGATTAAACAATTGTATTTACTGGGCTTCTGAGGAAAATTCCAACCCAGGTCATGGCCAGGAGGAAGACTGATGGACAAGTATATCTAACCCTAAGCTGCAGTCCCAGATAAGGCTCTTTGAGCTCTGCTGGGCCACAGAAGCTGCCCCAGCACCTCCCTCCCATTGCAGCACCTCGTGGAACTCAGCAATTTTGAAGTTTACAACACTTGGGCCGCCAAAATCTGGCATTGGGCTGATACTCCCCTGCCTAAAGCTCAACCTTCACCTGGCGAGAGGTGCAAAGGCATTCAACATGAGTTGAACTTGAGGTGAATTTTTAACAGTTATATACCTCCATACATACTTCTTTGTGCTTGTATACATGCATGAATTGATTTAAATATGATTTTCCTTTGTATGTTTCATTAATGTAGTAAGTAAAACAGTGAACTTTACATTGAACTTCATTAAGTTATGCGTTTGGAAATTTATATTAAACCTTTTTAAAAAAAATGCAAAACCAACTCTGATGGTGATTCTTTATGCAACATAAATCACTCATTCATGACAGATGTGAAGAAAGCTGGAAAAGTGGGGACATAATTTCTTGGGATTTTTAAAAAGGAAGCCACGCCTCAAACTAAATAATTGTCCTTTTGAGATCTCCTGACCACTTTTCACATGGGTCTTGAACAAGGATAAAGAGTCCTGACACTTTTCTTGCTATTTAAATTAAAGGAGTGATTGGTCGTGGTAGAAGCCCGATTGACTTAATTTCCTAAAACACTAAACAGCAAATTCACAGATGTGTAATGCAGCTTGGGCTACTGGCCTCTCTTCCTTGATGACATATAGCACTCTCCTTTTCTTCTCATCTTCCAGTCTAAAAGATTGAATATTAAATGTGAAGATGCTCAAAGAAGAATCAAAATCCCAGGCCTATAGTACCGTATTATTTTTAGTTTGTTCTGCTAGCAAACACAGGTTTGTTCTTGCAGCAGCTATTCATCTGCTATAAAATGGATGAGAATTGCAATCAGCATTTTCCTCTCAGAGCTCTTTGAGCAATGCTATCTTGGACTTCCCTTATGAGGAGCTAAGCACTCACACTTTTCAGGAGATGCTCAGCTTCTCAGAGGACACAGACCATGTAGCAAATGACAAAGTATTTTCTAACGAAAAAAATATGTTGGAGGAGAAAATAAATTACTACTTAAACAAGGCCTTTGTGATTGTTCTTAGAGAAACACAGACATTGGAAAAGAGGAACAATAAGAACATACTTTTAAAATCAAAATCTCATGGAAAAAGATCTTTGTGGTTGAGGGGATGGAATACAGACTCCAGTTTCACCAGCTGTAATTGAAACCATAAACTTCTGTTGTGATCTGATTAAAAAAAACATCCAGGAATCCTTATGGAAGTCATTATTCAACCTCCTGGTGCACCACTGAAAGAGAGAAGAAAGCTCCAGTGTCACAAGTTACTCCACATGGGCAAACTCCTTTACCTTCCATGAGTTCCACTAATTTTTCTAGTTAGTAGGGTAATGTTGTTTTCCCAGATGTGAGCTCGTTACCTGATACACAGCACCAATTCACACTGAGGAGAGCTATTTCTATCCTTTATTCTAAATTTTATTCTAAATAGGGAGCTTGGTGGTAAACCATGTAAAGTTTTTTACACTATTCATACATTTTAACAATGTATAAACCAGCATTCATTGGTTACAATTACATAACTTTTTCATTTTTTAATACTCAAACCCCTATTTATTAGTTATATCTCTTGTTTCCTATGCTTCTTAGTCTGCAGGTGAAGTTCTTCCCTTCATTTGAGTCTGGGATATGTTTTAAATAGATGGACTGAGCCACTGAGTCGATGGCTATGATGGCTCATTTCTGGAATTACCTTTCCTCCCTGATGGCTCTCACCCAGACATTCACCTTGGGATTGCCATTGATTTCCCTTAAAACAAAAGATTAGCCAAGCATGCAACATTCACAGTACAATTGCTTAATCATAACTGTCTATCTATAGCTACTGATTAACAAATAAAAGTTTGATTCAAATTTTGAGTTGCTTAAATCTTGCCAGGCTGGATATCATGGTCTTAAAGGGATATAACTGGCAACTTTGGGGACTATCAGTGCTTGGCTTGGTCTCTGCTTTTTAGCTTTATCAATACAGATACATTGGCAGGATGATGGCAGCAGCACTGGAATGGGTTGATGGGTCAAGCACACAGAGGAGCTTTGCCTGGCCCAGTGCCTGCCATGTGCTGCTGTAGGGATCTGCTCCATGCATCACTCCAACGCTGTGCAACATGGCTGTGTGGGCCTTGCCACACATTCAGAGAGGTGAGGAGTGCTGGCTCTGCTCCCCAAAACTGTGCTTCAGCACAGCAGGGTCCTGGGTCTGCACCAGCCCACTGCCATTGCCATCCAGGGTGCACAGGCCCATCCTACTGCAGTGACCTGCAGCATGAAGACCTCACATATACAGACCTGCAGCATGAAAATCTCAAATATACAGACAGACAGTGTCAGACCATGAGTGCCTGCAGAGATTTCCCAGCATTTATAAAAGGATACCTCCGTATAATCTATAGGGGTCTAGCCCTTTGAATTTTGCACCTGCATAGGTAAGAGATGTGCTATGAAAAGAGTAACCTTTTGGACCATTAGAACTTTAATAATCTCTCCTTTAGCCTTCTCTTTTTTTGAAAATATGTAGGCAGATGTTGTCTCAGTAAAGAGAGAGACCAAGAGCAAAAAATGTCCAGTGAAAGGGGTTTTATTTTCTTGTCTTTCTGTCCATGAAAGAATTCATTGTTCAACCTCCACAGTTCATTGCTGCTTGTAAAGAAAGGAGCAAATTACTGAGTGCCAGCAGAGGAAAAGAATGGTATTGAACTGAGATGAACAGGGGTTTTCATCATGACAAGAACAAGACAGATAAGAAATCAGTTGATTTGTGTTTGATGGCTTATGTTATATTTTATTATTCCAGTAGTGGCTGTGCTGTCTCTGATGCCTTTTGGAAGTGTTTGTACTTTGATTTATTAGAGAATTAGAGCTTTAAAACAGATTCAGTAAGCCCCCCCAGGGGAAGAACTACTTGTCAGCTGTGATTACATTTAATTTGTGCAAGTGTAAAGTTTGTCATTTTCCCCCTTAATCTTAGCTCAGCAAGCTCTACTGAGTTTCTTTGGAGTTCCATATTCCTTTTTGGTTATCTGGGTTCTGACTTACACTATACTACCATGTTCCTGATGTCAAGTTTTGTAGCAATCCTTGTTGACACAGAAAAAGATATAAACTCAGCCAATATTAAAAAGTAATGTGACCAGGTCATAGCAGGATGGGCAACACGATAAGGAAAAATTTACTTTGTGGATGAGTATTAATTGTACCTGGGACTTTTGTGGATGTTGAACCCAAGCTGCATTGATATAGAGATCTGCATTAGGAAATGTATTCCTCTAGTTTAGCATGATTGCCAGCAGCTATTTTGCTGGGGTTTTTCGTGCTTGACTGTGCTACCAAAAAGTCTGAATAATGAGGATCAGAAAATTTACATTGAAACGACACCAGAGCTTTCCTGGAACATTGTTGCTGAACATTGCACAATATCTGACAACATGTTTGATAACCTCGGTGAGTACGATGAAATGGAGGGAAGAGGCTTGTGTTTGGAAGAGTTACACATGGAGGACAACCTGCAAAGTAGCCAAGCACACAAAATCTAGAAATTGCTGAAGAAATGAAATTGGTATATTCAGGGAACTGGAGGGGTATTGCAGAAACAGATCTTATGGTTAAATGAACTAACAAGGCATGCTTTCATGCTGCTCTTCTGCTTCTTCCACTTGGGTGCCTGATTGCCTGTACAGTAACCTGAAGTCCCATCAGCTGCAGGCCTTGAAAACCCTGTGAATGAGGAACAGCTGCCCATAAGAATCTGTGACTCAGAAACTCCAATAACACTGCCTGAAAGGGAAGAATAAATTTGGGCTGTATACAGACAGTCTTCATGGAACTGGGCACTGGGAAATGTCCAGCAAATTTAGGGCTGGTGAGGTATTTCCTGCTACTCTGCAAAGGATCTGTACAAGGGCTTGTGCTGCTGGGCAGAGAATTTCCTTTTGACAGGCATGAATTATTCTGCCTCCTCTCAGAAGCATGCCTTGAACCATTCAGCTGGTGATTCCCTTTGTAGTGAAAATGGTGTCCCATGGAAGCTGAGTTGCTTTAATCCTTCTGAAGGTGAAGATGGTGCTTTATTAACTCCTTCAGCCTCTGGAGCTCCCAGGGGGGTTCCAAGAGGTAAGAAAACTTAAGTTCAAAGATTAAGATTTTCAAACCAAGCTCTTTCTGGTATTATAGAGCCCACACTGTTTGCACAGCATGTAAGCAGTTGCAGTTTAAGAAAGAGAGAGCTATTGTTTGTGCAAATGTAATTTAATTTTCTCATTTTGTCCGTTAAACCAAATGCTATTGCCCAGAAACAGCCAGAAAATACCATTTTATAAAGAATGACGAGAAGTTCCATGGAGGGTAGTGCTTCTTTCTTTGAGCTAAAATGTTAAAATAGATGGCATGTGACTTCAATAAAGCACATGGAAGGTGAAGCAAAAGTGTGTTCTCAGAAGACCTTGGCTAGTGATTCACACCTGATGAACTAGGACACCTGACCCAACCTGCTGCTCAAGATCCTTTTTGCCAAATGGATGTCTTCATGTCTGTGTGAGATGCACCTGATATCATATCCCCAACAATTCTCCTTTGGAAGGTGGCACCTCCTAGTGCACCGAGACTTGCCTGGAAAATTGGTGTCTTTCTGCAATGCATCCTGTAGTGCTTCAGACAATACTGGAGCCAGTGCTTCAGAATTGGATTCTGGGGTTGATATTACACATCAAGGATCATGTTTTTCCCAAAAACATGCTCTGTGGTTCTGCTGCATCTGTTTTGGTGGCTGTTCCTGACATAATCAAGTCTTCATCAACTGTTGTAGATGAAAGAAGAGGAAGATTCAGAAAATGAGAAAATACACAGTAACATCCATAAAGTTGGCCAGTAGCTGTCTTGAGGACTGCTGGGGGGAAAACAGTGGCAATAATTGTAATACAAGAGATGTGCTCACCTTTGTCATGAGTTCTGCTTGTCAGGCTATCAACTCTGTATTAATTAACACCTGCAAGCACGAACTAAACATCATGAACTTCCAGGTGCTCCATGTGCTTGCAGGAGCTCTTCTATGTGCATGTCCCTGTTGCTGAAACTCACAGGTATCCTTGTCTTCTGCAGCCATGCACTGCTCTCTTCTCCCTGATGATATCTCTTTACTGCTCCCAGAACCACAATGTGCTAAATGAAGCTATTCTGTGTTGGCCTTGCTGAAGCAGGCACCTAGGCTTCTCCTTCCTTGTTCTCATGCTTGTTCTCTTCCTTGTGAAGCTGCAGAGGATACAGAGGGACCTGTGACTTCCCATGCATCCCCAATCTGCTCACCAGCATGGCAGGATGAAAATCAGAAAGATCTGTGTAAGCTCTGCCCAACAAGAACAAAAACATCACTCTATTACCAACCCTGTGTTCAACACAAATCCAAAACAACCTCCTGCCAGTGACTGTGAAGAAAATCAGCTCTACCAGAGCCAGAACCAGTGCAGGCCCCTATAGCTGCTGTCACAGCTGCTGACTAGCACAATGCTTGGCTTGCAGCCAGCTTGCAGTGACCAGTGGGTACTCACCATGGGTGTAGTGCATCTGACTATCAGACAAGTCTGGGCTGCCTTTCTGGTGGTTGTGGCTGTCGGCTGCACTGGTTGTCTGAAGGAGTCAGATATGAGATGGCAGGAGAACTTCCCGGGATTATTCTTGTGGGTTCCTAAGGTGGGACATAGCATTTTTCATCTGCTCCATTGCCTGCATCTGAGTGCTAGGAAAATGCCACTGGGAATGGAGGTCAGCACTACTATAAGCACGTGTAACCATAGGAGGAAACCTTCTTTGTCTGAAAGTATCAACTCACTGTAAAGTGAAAGGTGTTGGAGTGCTGCCATTGTGTGCCTGTTCAGATGGTATGCTTACCATGAAGTACGTAACTTGATGTAACTCAAAGAAAGCAGAAAAGTTCTAAGTAATTTTCTGTGTTTGGTTGGCTTATGTTGGTGTCACTTAAATTAATGGAGTTGCACAGTGAGATGTACAACTGCTCTAGACTACTTTTTAGAGAATTTGTTTTCTTATTTGATATGATTCCCAAACTAGAATAATTCTGCTTATGACACTAGAATTTAGCTTCTCTTTAGAAAATAATGTTATATAGGCATTCAGCAGCCTAGGTGTAGTCCTGACTTTTTGCACCAAAGCTCCACTTATAAGCTGGTGGTGAAGTCCTTTAACATTGCAAAACTATCTCAGAAAAAAAAGATTAGTTACTAATTTTAGACTAATTTTAAATTGTGTTGGCTTCCCAGTTCTGTTCCAAGTTATGCCCTAGCTACAAAATGGCAAGGTTTGTATATTGTCATGAAACGCCACAGACCAGAGTTAGAGCCATGTCAGGGTATGGAGGCTGAGCTGCCAGGCTGGCTGAACACCACTGCTTTACTCAGAGATGCTGCTAGGTCAGCAGACTGCCAATTTCCTGAACACTAATTCAGAAAGTCTGTAAGCAATTGGCTGGAAAATGCAGGATATTTATCTCACTGTTTCATTATTGCTTCACAAGTGTCACAATTCTTTTTCTTCATCAGTGGTGGTGGGCTGACCCTGGCTGGGTCACAGGCACCCACCAAAACAGCTCTCTGACTCCCCTGTGCAGGTGGACGGGGGAGAGAAAGTGTAACAAAGAATTCATGAGTGGAGATAAGGACTGGGATAGATCAATCGCCAAATACCATCATGAGCAAAACAGGCTAGATTTAGAGATATTTAACTAAATTTATTACTAACAAAAACAGAGCAAGATAATGAGAAGTAAAACAGACCTCAAAAACACCTTCCTCCCATCCCCATTCCTGCCCAGCTCTACAGCCTACCCCAGCAGCACATGGAGACAGGGAATGGGGGTTATGGTCAGTTCATCATGGGCTGCTTCTCTCACTGCTCAGGGCAAGGAGTCCTTCCCCAGCTCACCATGGCATCCTTCTCATGGGAGACAATTCTCCATGAACTTCTCAGATGTCAGTCTGTCCCACAGGCAACAGTCCCCCTCAAATTGCTGTAGTGTGGGTCACTCTTCCATGGGGTGCAGTTCTTCAAGGTCAGGCTGCTCCAGTGTGGGCTCCTCTCGCCATAGAGCTCCTCTCAGGCATCGCTTCCACTCTGGTGTGGGGCTCCTCTGGTGCCTGGAGCATCTCTTCCCCCTCCTTCTCCACTGACCTTGGTGTCTGCAGGGCTGTTCCCATCACATGTTCTCACCTCACTCTTCTCTGGCCATGATTCCAGCTGTGCAATCACTTTTTTTGTTATTTGTAATTTCTAATTGGCCCAGCCTAGGCCAGCAGCATGTTGGCCTTTGGAGCCACTTGGCATTGGCTCTGCCAGACACAGAGGAAGCTTCTGGAAGCTTCTCACAGAAGCCACCTTGGTAGCCCCCTGCTATGAAAGCTTGGGCATGCAAATCCAATACAAGTAGTTAAGTGAGGGAAATATTAATTTAAGGGCATGAAAATAAAACCAGACTGCCACTCTGGGCACTGATAGAGACAATGCTGAGATTATAGTGACAATGGGGAGCAAACTCCTTTCTTCTCTTCATGATATTCTCAGCTTCATTTCATTGTTCATCTTTCTTTGTAATGAAACCCAAAATTTAATAAAAAGCAGCTATATTTACTCAATTGGACTATGTGAGATCAAATTACTTTTTGTCTTACAGTTAGCTGCTGGTTACTTATTTGCTGTGCATTATGTAAGGCCACAATTCCAATACTCTCTCCACTGCATGAAAGAAGACTGTGTGTGCATGTGTGTGTTCAAACTGTCTTTTCTCTGTGTGTGGTGAGTGGATGCCAAGTACATTGTCTTTATTACCAAAATACAGATGAATTAAAATAATACAATATGCAATAATCTGTTTTTCATGTGCATTAAGTGTGCAGGCAAACCTGTTTGCTGCAGCTTAGTGGCCCAAGCTTTAAAGATACGCTTTGCAGTGTCCTGACACAAAGCTTTCTGTAAACTAGATTGCAGGCTGACACCTTGTTGTTTATATATATATGAAATATAAAGATTGCAAAATATAAAGATCTAAAATATAAAGACACCATGTATCTTTCTTGTGTAACTCCCTGGGTAAGAGAAAGCAGGCGTAACCACTATGATCTTGCAGTAATGAGTATGTCCATTAAAGGAATAGAGAGAAATACAGCAATTAGATACTTGCAATATCTGGCAAATAATCAACCTTAGCCCCGTATCTGAAAATGATTGTTCATTTTTAAAAATCTGAACACATTTTCAAATTTCATGGCTTTTTACTGCCCAAGGCATCACCTTGAACTGATGACATAAGAAAAGAAAACCTTGGGCAATTTTTGTCCTCCAAGGCTACTCTCTCTGTTTCTTTAGGAACCTACTACTTGCTTGGACTCTTAAAAAAAAGGTCCTAAGTATAAACAATTAAAGGTGCAGCCTAACCTATCAAATCAGCACTGTTAAACTCATGCTAATGGCTGAACATTTTTTACAGCTGTCAGTGGAGTTTTCTGTGACCCTTACCAGTACTCACAGTCCCTTAGAGAACTGTATTAAAACAAAAGCAGTACTTAACACTTGGATATGTGACAAGTCTCTGCAGAACCATAAAATTACAGGCAGTTTTGCACAAGTGTCTTTTGAAAGGCAGCAGAGTGTTCCCCCTTCTTCCATGCAAAATTGATTAAAAAATTTCTGCCCATACCTCTTCCCTGCTTTTAAACTAGAACACAATGTGGTTTTCCCTCTCTTGAGTAAAATTTATGTTAAGAGGGTGTACACATCAAGTTTGTGTGTCTGATGACTTGGAAAATACTGTACTTTGTACATTCAGAACATGTTGGAGTCCACAGAGGGGCGTACATTATGCATAATTTAGTATACATGAAAGGAGCAAAATAGGAATGTATTTGGCATATGCCTAGATGTCATTTACTGTGGTTGAGCAAAGTAAACATAAAAGGTGCCAGACTACACTTCTGACAAGTATTTTGTTAGAAAATGTGCAGTAAAAGTGTGTTGTTATCAAAGTTCTGAAGAAATCAAGCCTATTTTGCAGGCTGATATTCCTCTTAAACAAACTGAACAGGAAAATGTTTGAGTCTCATGAAGATTTCCCTATCTATATTTAAGTGGAACAGTTACAGTGTGTAATAAATATCTTTATCTCTCTTAAGTATGTGTACAATATATTTTATATTATGTATAATTCAACATAGCTGTTGAAAAATCAACAGTAACACAGTAATATTTTGAGATAGCATTCCAACACTTTTTCCCCAGGTCATTGACTTTCCTTTCTGAAAAATTTTGAAATTTTGGGTTGTTGTCCATTCAAAAGAATAAAAATATTAAAATTCTTCATAAAACTGCCACTGCACAGTACTAGTGATGACTGCTTTACTGACAGAGCTCTGGTGGCAATAACAGATCAGATATAACACTTTAGAGAAAGTGGAAGAAACTCATTTGAGGCAGTTACAAACTAGAAAATATAGCCCAGTTGCTCAGAGCAACAGGTGCTAATAATGTCAAGATTGTGGGTTTGATCCCTGTACAGGCCATTCACTGAAGAGCTGGACGTGATGATCCTTGTGGGTCCCTTCCAAGTCAGAATACTCTGTGATTCTGTAATACAGTGTTCTTGAGATTCATGACAAAAATACTGTCTTGCTTTCATATGTACAGTGGACTTGTTAGTAGAGGATAGCTTAAGACTGGACAAACAAAAAAGGCTTTCCTATCTTCTGTTTTTCTGATTCTGTGAAATTATAGCAGGCACTATTAAATAAAAGCTTTGAGTGCTCACCGTCAATTTCCAGCTCTACATTCAGTAATAGCAAAATGTGGGGCATTACTCAGGCTCAGATTGCTGCCTGGCACTAGTGGGTGTACTGTGACCTGACACTGTCAGAAAACGATCAGTCCTGATTTTGAGCCTGCCCCCAAGGCCACCATGTAATTTAGAAGGCAACTGTTGAGCAGTAAGATTTTCCTACCTTCCTTTTTTTTCAGGCGAGGCATCTTTTTTCATTAAGAAAGAGGATGGAGGCAACTGAAGATTTCAGTTAAACAAAATGCTGAATCATCTCAGGGCAAATGTTAAACCACACAAGTGCTTCTGATATCTAAGGCATTTTCACCTTTGTAGTTGAAGTAAAGAGCTTCAGGTAGGAAGGGATCAGAGTCTGGTTCTTTACACTGGGCTTCAGCATACTGAGCAACTGGCATGGTCTAAATGGGATTTGTTTTCAGGGGCATGCAATTTCATTTTGAACAACAGGTACAGATTGTAACAGAAAATACATTATACAGGAAGCGACCTGTGTACTTGAAATGAACAAATACAATTTCTCATGGATGAAACTGACATTTTAAGAATGCAGAAGACTTGTCCAGTTACACAAATCTTTCAGTTTTCATTGTAGGAAGGCACAGACAACAAGAGAAAAAGTCAAATTTTGACTTATTGAGGGTTTTTTAATACATTCTTCTTAGCATTTCATAAACAGAGTGCATGAGATGTAGCAACATTCAGGAAAACTCACTGTTCATCAGTAATGGTTTGGTCATGACTCCACTAGCAGAAGTCTGCTGCTGCACTTTTGTATAATTCTGCATTTCCTTTTTAATAGCTGTTCACCAGCAGCCATTTGGTTACACACAGAGGTGCTCTGAAAATTTTTGGGGATTCTAAAAAGTGCTGCATTTACAAATCTGCTCCTTTGCTGTGGTGTTCGACAGGAATGATGTGGCAAAAGTGGAAATAAAAGGAAAGATACTTACAAGTATACCAAGGGAAGGCCAAGATAATGCCATGAAATTAAGCAAAAGCTGCATTTTAAAAAGGGTTTTGTAGCCAGGGAAGCATCAGGCTTGTACCTTGGCAAAGAGTTGGTGGAAGTCTGAATGCACCTTTCATAAAAGGAATTGGAGATAGACAGCACATGGAATACATGTCAGGGAGTAAGACTGGCTTTGTAGCAGAAGGATGGATGAGCTAGTAGATGCTTTCTGTCTTTAATTCTCGTCATTCACACTCTATAAGTCAGCACATGATGTAGGACCGTAAACGTGGTGCAGCCAAATTGGTGCAGTTTTGCAGATGAGATTGTTTTCAGCAGTTATTTCACACCTGCTGAGAACCACTTGAGTAAAGTCCTTAACCCATCAAACATGTCTTTTCAGCCTGCAGGGCCTCATTAACACTAAGGGAAATAGAAATCCGCCTTTTTGAGAACTCATTGTTTTCCTTACTGAGGAATGGTGCTGCCCTTTGCAGGCAAAATAGTTGTGCCAGCCCTGTAGTGTTGACTTCTCGAATTTAAAAATCAAAAGACCTCTCAGCAGCAGCACAACTGTGATATACTTGGCTTCCTTGAATGTTTGTTCTCCTTTAAACTCTTTATGTTTACACTATTATTATTTTTCTTCTTCAGGAACAAAAACCTAATCTCTTTCAGAAAATCAGAGATTCCCTGTAATAAGTGCATAAACAAAGAACTAAATATCCATCATTATATCAGACATGATTCTGGGTGCACAGTTCACTTACCTGCATGAACAAAAATTTTGCTTATAGGGAAAATAAGACCTCTGGTGTACACTAGTTTTGAACATAGACCATTTCAGTCCATATTATTTTAACCTGTGCTGATGGCAAGGAACAGCATTATTCTGGATCCCCAGAGCCCACCAGGGCATTGGGAATAAAGAATTAAGTCACAGGATGCGATGAGGGTCTGCAGGAGCGTGAAGAGTTAGTTGGCACTTGTACAACAGAGAAGCCATTGTCATTCCACACTAATCTGAACAGCATCTTATGGGATCAGGAGCCTAATCACAGCTACCCAATGACTGAAATACTCGTGAGGGTCAGCTGGGCATGCAGTCTTGCTGGAGGGGACACTGTGTGACATGGCTTGGACTCTGTCTGCCTGGGTGGCTAAGGTGCAGGTCAGCCCACTATCAACAGCTTTCCTGTTGGCCTACTGCCATAAGATGCTAAAAGACAGGCAGTGTTCTTTTGAGGCAAAAGACAGCAGAGATAAGCATGTTATAATAATTGCTTTTCTCCTGTGCAATGTCATTCACTCGTATGCAGAAATTCTAGTCTGTTAATACTCAGAAAATGTGCATGTTTGAGCAGTGTTTTCTTTCTCAGGAGATCCAAGGTTCCTCCATTGCCAAATAACCTGGGTCAACAGGGTGTTTAAATGGACAAATACCAGGCAAGAAAGTAAGCAAAGCAATCAGTGTCATTAACGAGGTGATGATTCATGCTCCACCCTTCCATCAAGCTGCTGCTTTTTCAGGTTTTGAAGTAAACTTTACTCTTAGTCTTCTGTAAGCCCCAATGTTCAAATGTTATCTCTTCTGTTAATCTCAAAGCAAATATATGTGTCAAAATATTCCAGTTGTCCAGGCTGAACTGATCTTATGTTAAGAACTGATGTTAAGAATTGGAAATTATGATCCTGTTATTAAATGCATCTGGATAAAGGTGAAAATAATTGCATGAGAAAACTTTACTGCAAAAAACTTATCATTAAATTGCTAGCTGAGATCTGTGTTATTTCCTTTTCTACAAGAAAGAGAACTTTTTCCTCCCCCTTCTATCCTTCTCCTGTAGAAGTCTATCCTGCATTTTACAGTCCTGGATATGTGCTATCCATAAGAGAAGTGGAAGGCTAAGTCTTTAAACACAGCTCTGCTTGACAAATATAGAAGGCAAATTGAAGCTGATAACTCATTAATCATTTATTTCTCCCTCAACAGATATTTTTAACACAAACCATGGAGACACTGGAGAATATGGATCAACCTAGAAAATGAGCTGTCCCATTAAGGTTAGTGGGATGATTTGCATGGACAAAGTACACTCATTATACTACAGGCTGCTCTCTGTGGCACAGGTTTTGCAGCCGTGCAGTCTGAGGTCCTGCTCTGAATAGGTACTGGTTAGAATGAAGAAAAAAACCATATCTCCCCATACTACTGCAGCTCTATCCTTTTGGTTTGAACATTGAACAGAGGGATTTTGGATTTTTTTTAAGATTGTATTTTTCCTGACCTTGAAAAAACAAAACATTAGGCCAGAAAGCATTTTTTCAGCATTTTTTTCAGGGAAAATAATTATAAGGTTTGAAACATAACATATTCAGTAATTTCTTTCCAATTTTAAATTCTTCAAATTTGGAGTACTTATTTTAGAACACATCCACAACAAAAATTTGGGTTTTCAGAGGTCATTTTCAGTCAGTGCAAGTACTCTGTGAATTTCTAAATATTTTGGAAGCCTGTTCAAACCCAAAACTTTTCTGTTGAAAGTCAAAGCAAGGTTATACTACTTTAAAAAACTCTCATTAACAGTCAACAGACTCACTGCTTGGTAAGAACTATTTGCCATCTTGTGCTAGTTGTTAGACTAGCAATTTTCCTACATAAGTGGATGCAGTAAAAGTGATTGAACAAGACTGAAGCCCGGTCATGTGTGCAGGTGGTTTGAGAGCTGGGGACCCAAAGGTGCTGGTCACCTGTTTCCTGGGATGCAGCTTTGGAGCTGGAACACCTCTGCTTCTCACCATGACTTGCCTCAGCCAAGTGCAAGTCATCAGCAGAAGGAAGGTAAATTCTTTTACTGATTCTGATTCTGATTCTGATTCTGATTCTGATTCTGATTCTGATTCTGATTCTGGCAGCTCTCAGAATTCAGGAACTGTCTGCCCTGGGAATGGTAGCTGTGATTCCTCAGCCTCTTGGTTGAGGATCTCAAAACTTCTGGACTGCAAAGTCATCTGTAGATGCCAACATTTTAAAGAATCTGACTCTTTTTCACACCTATAATGCTGTCAGGAAGAGGAATGATGCTGGCTTGGGGCTGCTGCCTTCATTCAGCGCAGAATTCCTCTAAATAGAAAGTTCCAATTGTTTTGAAACAATGTTGTGAAGTGTGGCTATTTTCCCTGCAACAGATAATATAAAAACCTCCACAAACTGTTTGTGGAAGTTAAGTGGAAGGTATTTTTAAAATATTGAGTGTAATAATCTGTATCTGATTGTAATTCCTATATGATAGTGGTGTCAGAAAATAAATTGTGTCTGACCTATCACCAGGGTATGACTGGAGGGACCAGGGGTGTGCTGCATGTACGGCTTAGTAACTGCAGAGGATGACACAGCTATGCAGTGAACAAGTGTGATGTATGACATCCCTTGACCTTTATGGAATAAACACCACAAAGTGCAACTGGAGGAGCAACTGGAGCAAATGTCAAAGTCATTCATTCTGCGAACCTTGCACAGAAAGCACTGAGGAGCAACTCATCTCTTCTGGTGTAATCCTGGGCTAGAAATAGCTAAATTGTAGGCACACTTTTTTAGTTTATGCTCTAGTTTTGTAGGATGGTGAAGATACTGTAACACAAGTGAACAGCAAGTTGTTAAAAAACTCAACAAAATTCGTTCACCAAGCAGCAATATCTGAACCACCATTATCCTGAATGACAATGTTCTCTACTGAATCCATAAGGGTACTGTGCCAGGGATGGTTTAGTATGGATATCAGGAAAAGGATTTTCACACAGAGGGTGGCTGGGCACTGGAAGAGGCTCTCCAGGGAAGTGTTGACAGCACCAAGCCAGACAGAGTTCCAGAATTGTTTGGGCAATAGTCTTGGGCACATGGTGTGACTCTTGGAATGTCCTGTGCAGGACCAGAAATTGGACTTTGATGATCCTGATGGGTGCCTTCCAGCACAGGATATTCTGTGACTCTATGACTTAATTGGTACACACACTTGACAGAAGGTACTTTCAGTCTGTCTGCAAGCAAAGATGAGTAATCAGTATTGCAGATCGGACACATTCATAACAGTGTAAGTTTCATCCAATGCACACAACACACATCCACACCATGTTATGCTAACCTAGTTGTTAATCAAAACTTGTTTATGCCTTATCATATTCATCCTGAAGCAGCTCATTGAATTATTCTACATTGTAAAAATTAACCTATTATTTCTCTAATATAATCCCTTGAAATAACAATAACTAAGGTACAGTCTTGTCATGAATGTTAATTTGCAATTGATGTTGTTGAAGCACCCATTTACTGTCTGAAACATCTTTTTTTTATAGTTGGCTTTACTGCTTTTGCTGTACTGAAGCTCCTATAAGTTGATATTTGGATCTATTCAAATGTATTTACATATGAACAGCAGTTCAAACAGAACAATGTCAGTTTTGCATTTCTTCTGGAAAAAATAGGTATTTGTATTTGGAGATAATGACAATTAAACTTACATACTTAATATGTGAACATTACAGCAAGAAGTTTGGATTGGTTCTAAAAATAGCAAAGTTATTATTTTTCTCCTTCCTTTCCAGAGAGTAATGGGCATCAGGGAGCATCTCTTTCCTTCCAACACTGTACATAACTATGGCAGTAATGGAAAGGAAGCACTACCATTGTGACAGGTGTGTTTTTGTGGAAGTAAGGTTTTGCAGTGGCCTTGCTGTGAACCGCACTCACAAACTACTCTCACTTCAGCTGGCAATTATGTACAGCCTTCATCTTCCTCCTCTTAAATTTTTTGTCATGATTTTGACTATATGAATAATCTTTTCAGTCTAACAGTGAAACTGGGGAATTTTGGCATATTCTGGTTGCAAGAAAAGATCTGCCCCAGGTTACTGGAAACACATTCATTCAGCTTTTAATTTTAGATAGGTTCTGGGTTCAGTTGTAAAATGGGGCAGACATCACCAAACTGATTTTAAGTGTCTTGAGATGCAGCAGGAATAGGCCATGAGGTGGGCTTAGAGCACTACAGGAGTTTTAATTTTATGTGCTCATTACAGCTTGACTTTAGCACTTGGATTTGAAAAGTTTATTATTGCAGTGACATGTTTTCTCTTTGTTCTCATTTCTAGTATTTCCCTTCTTAAAATGAAAACTGTCAGAATACACATAACTGCAGGCGAGTAAATTTCATCAATGAAATGTATGAATATCCACCATCCAGAAGCTGACTAGAAAAAGAATCATAAAGTAGTAAGACCCCATTGTTTTAGAGATTGTTTAAAGCTTTCGTTCTAGGAGGGTGGTTTTTTTTTGGCTTGAGTTTTTTTTCGCACATTTATTCAGGGTGGTTTAACTGGTGCCCAGTGCTATTTTTTCTGCAATTTTTGCCAAAATATGTATTTCCAGCAACAAAGTGTCAACGTCATAGAATGACATGGGCAGAGAAGGAAAACAAGAGGGAGAAGAGATGCTGAGAAAAAGAAATGAAAATTCCAAAGCAGTGTGTCTCACCTTCCTTTCCTTTATTGGACCTGGGCTGCACCAAACAAGTAGTGTGTAAAAAAAGTGGATGTGCATGCTGTTTTTCAGGACCATTCCCACCTGTCACAGGGGAATGTATTTCTGAGGGGTTAAGCGTTTTTTTGTTAGGTCATTCCTGTTGCAGCTCTCAGTGGAGAGGTGTGGGAGAGCAGGTTGCTTTGTGTTAGTAACTAGGGAGTAGTAACTAGGGAGTAACCTTCACATCCTGCATCTGCCTCCAGCTCCAAGATTTTTAACCAACAGAAATGTGTACTGGGTTCACGGGGTTCAAATAAACAAGCTTCAGCACATGCACGTTGTAACAGTCAGCTATATTGAGAGAAGTTATTTACATCTAGTTCTGGCTACCTTTTGACCTCACTAGCTTTCTGCCTCCCTTCCCCAAATTCTTGATTAATTTCCAAGGTATGACTAATGCATTTCTCTAAATGCTTTGGGCTTCACACCCCAGCTCTTTTAATTCAACGTGTTTCGTCATAATCTTGTTTACTAGTGTTTCAGTAAACAAGACTTGCTTGCTCCCTGAGGGGAACACAGGAGCAACAAAGCCTAAAATTATTCCTAATCGAGTTCCAACTACTACATGATAGGAAAGATGAGAGATTTATTATTGTTAGCATAATCTTGTGGGGCATCAAATGTTTTGGTTATGGGCATGGAGAAAAAGACACAGGCACTTAAGAGAGAAGGAGGTTAAGGAATTATTATATTTAGGTTTAAAATGGAAGACTGTATCCTTCTGCCTGTGAGTGTAAATCAATTGATAGAACAGTTGAAAACATTTTCTGTTGTTGCATTTAAACTTGTCTAGGCTAGCATTTATCCAGAGACTTACAAGTGTTACACCTTCATTAAAAGTTTTATAGTGCAAGAAAAATAAAGCTAGTTAATCAGTTCTAGCCCTGGTTTAAATACCATTGGTTTCTGTCTGGTCAGCTGGTGGCAGGCAGTGCAGGAAAGCTACCCCAAGGAGACTCTGTAGAGAAGCTGCAAGCCCTGGGAAATGACCATCTATGTGTCTTCCATCTGTGTCCAACAGAAAGGGGAGGTTGGGGCCTAGTAAGGATTAATAGCTGACAGGAGGTCTTTGGGGAAGTGCAAAGGACCCCTGGAACTCCCTTTAATCCCTGGAGAGGTCCCTGTGGGTGTGGGGTGATGGGTATGAGTGTGATCTAAGCAGGAATTCAAGATCAGGGACTGGAGGCATCTCTGGGACTTTATGTTCTTCTGTGTCTACCCTCTTGTACTTGGCTGAAGTGAGAATCTTTCTCTATCCAGCATGTGCAAGACTATTTCTGTTCTTTCTGCCCTTTCGGTGTCACCCCAAGAGATACTGAGATCCTGCTGAGTTGTTTCTAGGGACATGATCATTAGCAGGATTGCATGGAGGTCCACAATGTTGTGGTCAAGATATTGTGCTCACAATATGTGGAAAAGTTAATTAATTTCAACACAAAAGAATAACATGTTGAAGTCACCTATTCATCTGAAAAAGAGGGTGGGCACAGTGGACTAAGAGGACTTCTGTGCAGTTTCTTTTAAATATTTCAATATAGGGAGATGTAATATTCCATGTAATATGGAGGATCCTACAGACGAGGGAGAGAAACTGACTTAATCTGGAGCCAGCGCAGGAAGATGGAATAAGGCCCACACTGTCTTGTGCAACCTGGCTGACAATAACAAAACGGGCAGCGTGCTGGTTTCATGTGGCGGGGGAGCCGCCTGAGAGGAGCAGCACCGGGCCCGGAAACAGGAGGGCTGTCCCCTCCCTGGGAACTTCCCCTGTGAGCTGCAGGGACCAATCAGAGGGCTGATTTAGTAGCTGACAGCCCAAGTAACCAATTAAAAAGTTATTTCGCTTTCACAAATCACATTGGTAAAGTCAACCTGTCCTCTTTTGTCTTCCGGCCGCAAGGCAGGTAGCGACCAGCATGGCCCCGGCCCCGGGCTCAGCTTGGCCCGGCCCGGCCCGGCCCCCCTGTTCCATGCGGCCTGGCCGGGCAGGGGTTGGTGGGAGAGCCCCCGAGGCTCTCCCCTCCCCCTGTTCTGAGAGGAGAGGCCCCAGCTGACCGCGTGGCGTGAAGAGGCGCAGCTGAGCTTTGGAGTTTTCGTCTAGCATTTTCCATGTGGCCCAGAGTGTTTCCAGCATGGCCTGGCCCGGCTTCTTCACTTTCTGAATGCAATTTTAAGTCTTTTAATGCCTGGATAAGACCTCAATCTTCTGAGCTCCCCTGAATGAGAAAAATAAAACAAGGAGTCTACTGAAGTCAGTGAAATGAAGATTAAGTTTCCAGATGGGAAGAGA
>JAODKT010001744.1:49171987-49188557 GCA_027576195.1 Cossypha heuglini
TGACAGAGTCAGAATACAACCTGACACCCTGTCAGTCAGGGTGTTGGTTGCAGTCTGATTAAATGGTGGCTGCAGTCATCCTGCAGTGGCAGATGTGGTTCTGTTGAAGCAGTGCTCCTGTAGAAGGGTGCAGTTTTCCTCTGAAGGCCCAGTAGTGTAGATGGGTCTGGTCTTCCTCTGGGAGCCCAGTGGAAAAAGGCTGCTTGGTTTGAATGAAACCAAGAATGGTTTCAAGCATCAGCACTTTATTATTCTCCAGTACAACCTTTTGTACCCTGTTTCTCACATGCACAACATCTGTGTACCCTTTTACTCTTTTGTGATTGATCACTGCACATCAGCATTCTGTGCTTCTTTTTCCTTCAGTGCTGTTTACCCGTCAGATACATGTGCATCCCATTAGAGATGAGGCTCGGCCCCAGCCCCATTCTGTATGTCCCATAATCTGTTCTTCTACACTTGTGGTGTTCCAAATCTCAGATTTTTATCTAGGTAGGGAATGCTTGATTCCTGCCCCTGGGTGGAACATCTCTCAATGAGGTAATGTGATTTTATCAGTTGTACAGTGAGACCCAATGGCCCATTAACAGAAGATATCTCCCTGGAGGAAGGATGGGTTGTAGAAAAGAAGGATCACTGCCCCACCTAGTTTTAACAGATGGTAATAGAATGCATACTTTTGGTTACATCTCGCATTGCAACCTAAGATACTGACCCTTCACTTCTTATGTGGATGTTGAAGACCACTGTGAGAACTTCCCTCAGTCTCCTCTTCTCCAGACTGAAGAGACCAGGCACCTCAGCCACTCGTCATATGGTTCCCCCTCCAGATCCTTCACCATTCTCGTTACCCTCGTTTGGATGTTCTCTAACACCTTAATGTCTGTTTTATATTGTGGCACCCAAAACTGTCCCCAGCACTCGAGCTGAGGCAATTGCCCCAGCTCAGAGCAGGACAATCCCCTCCTTTTCTCAACTGGTGATGCTGGGCCTGATGCCCCCAGAGCACACTTGGCCCTCCTGGCTGCCAGGGCACTGCTGGCTCATGTTCAACTCACCATTAACCAGGACCCCCAGGTCCATTTCTGCAGCACTGCTCTTCCATCTCTCATTTCCCAGTGTGTCTGTACATCCAGGGTTGCCCTGTCCCAGGTACAGAATCTGGCACTTCTCCTTGTTAAACTTGGTGTGGTTGGTGATTGCTCAGCTCTCTTATTTGTCAGGGTCTTTCTGCCCTCAAAGCAGTTGCCAGCTCTTCCAAGTAAGTGTCATCTGCACGTGCTCCTTTTAGTCCTGCACCCAAGTTGTTAATGAAGACCTTGAAGAGCACATGGCTGAGGATGGAGCCCTGCAGATCTCCACTAGTGGTGCCACTAGTGTCTGATGTTACCCTGCTACTCCAGAGTCTGTTCTCTGGAGGTTTTCCCAGCAAACTGTAATCCCGATTTCTCTCTGTTTGACACTGTTGTATATATGTATGTGTGTATGTATGGCCGAAGAGTGATGGAAAGAATAAAATAATAATTTTTCTCCACTTCTCCATAAATGAGGAGCATTAATATAATGTGTGTATGTGTAAAACTGCAATTAATGAGTGAATATTGCATCACATAATGACAATGTGTGTCAATAAAATTATGAATTTTTTTCCCAGAATTTGGCTGAGAGGCCAGGACTGTGCAACATGGCATGTTGCCCACACAAACTGGATACTTGGAGACATTAAGAAACTTCAGGAAGAAAACAAAGTTTTTTCCATTGCTCATACTCAGCTGTCTCACCTCCTCTTGGGGATAATTAGAAGGCTGAGCCAGGGCTTGGAGGACCAGGAACACCTGGTTGATTGAGGCATTTTATCACTATAGTGATGGAGATCTTTGTGCTTAGGAACATCGTTTTTCTCAAGGATTTGTGTTGCTAAATGATGAAAAAATGTTATTATGTAAAGACACAAGGACAAGAGTATTCTGAAAAAAGTCCTGTAAAATTGCCTTTGTCTTCCAGTGAATACCAAAGCTTATGTGAAGAAAAGCTCACTAGCATGTCACAATGGTGTAATTTTTGGTAAGATTTTTAGAATATTAGCTGATGTTCTGAATTTTGTCCAAATCATAGTAACTTTAAGACAGACTTTAGTGTCTATTATACTTAATGGTGGTTTTTTTTTTGTTTGTTTGTTTGTTTTTTTGTTTGTTTTTTTTTTTTTTTCCTTAGAAGATCTATGTTGCAAATAGTTCTTTCAAGTGTACTTAACTTTATATGTTTGGTTTTAAGGAGAAGGTGATTTTATGGTTTCAAGCAGATATTTCAAGCCTCAGTTTGTGTGTCCAGGGCTTGAGTACGGTAGTATTTTTCAAGTCATGGAAATAAATGTGGAGTTCCTTCACTGGGTGCAGCCACACCTAAGCAGTAAATGCAATCATTTGAGCAGTGTGCCCATTTGTCAGCATAGCAGGTGCTAGAAGCAGTCACATGGGCAGTCTTTGCTGCTGTTGTGTGCTGCTGGATAATAATAAAAAAAAGCAGGTCTATTAATGACCATTCATTCAGCCATTAATTTCACTAGAAGAAATACAAGAATATGATTCTAAGGAGAATTATTTAATTTTAAGTAGTTTAATCATTATGGCAATATATATATGCATATCTTCATATGGAATTCCCAAACATTTCCAGAAGTGGTGAAAAGAGTGAACATATGAGTCTGTAGAAACTCTGCTAAATATCTCCTTTTCTAATTAAAAAACCAAAAAAAATAGAGAGTTTTAGTGAATATTTAGGGTTTTAGAGTGGGTTTTGAGGTTTTAATAAGACATTCCAATTACTAATAGAGCAGGATATATTCACTGACCACGACCAATTTGGATAATTCTTCTAAATCATGTCATCCAAATATCTTTATTCACGTCAATTGATTAGAATTTTTTTAATGCCTTCTTTGCGAGGCTTTTGATGTTTTTTCTCTCAACCCTGTTTTTTTGCCTACCATGAGAATCTAATGAAAATTACATCCTGCTGTACTTTTAGCTTAAATTCCAGGTTTTTTTAGGAAAATGTGAAATACAGTATTTCAGAAATGTCAGAGAAATTACAAATGGCTTTAGAAACAATAATTATAAAAGTGTGTTGGCATTCCTTGCAGTTTTTCTAACTTAGTTGTTATATTTCCTTTCCACAAAGGACACAGAGATCTCTGCACAAATAAAGTTCTCTCTACAAGTAGATTTAAGCTGTTACTCCATTCTCAGTCAATATCAATGAGGCATCAGAGCAACATTGCTTGTGTTTCTGTTTATGGCATTCTCTAATCAATGTTCAACTCGTTGACTTGGGAATTAATATTCAAAAAGAATGCAAGTCAGCTTTTGGAAGTTTCTGGCATGAAATTAGTGAATCTGATTTGTCATCTGACTGTGCCTTTCACCCTTGCCCTCACCAGGGTCCCCCCAGTGCCAGTGTCACCTCCCTGCTCTGCTAGCACTGCTGCAGGCTGGTGGCCCTAGGGGGAGTTTTGCCCCCCATCCCACCTCAGCCTCTTCCTGGTACAGCCTCCTGCTGTTCATCCACTCAACTGTGAAAAGATGTGGGATAATGAGGGTGGTAGGCACAGACTTACCAGTTAATGCTGTTCAGGCTCATCTGGGTCATTTGAATGCAGAGTTAGGGAAAGATTTACATTAAGTAGTACATTAGAATGAAAAAGGAGTTTCTGACTGTTTTTGTATTTACTTCCAGAGCTCCCTGATTTTATAATGTCCTTCTGCAGGTAGAATATACATTTTGAGTGCCTTTAAACAAAATGGCATTTTAAAATTCCATCCTGAAAAGAGTAACCTTTAGCAAAGTCTGTCAGAAAATATTGCCTTATGTTTCGCATTAAGTTTAGAAACAGAGGAAAAATTCACCTTGAAACACGTAAAAATCAACATTCAGTGCATTTCATGGCTGAAGAAAGGGTTTCCAGCTGCTGTGTAGAAGAGTGAAGAAGGAAATTACAGTGGTTCTTTGTGCATGGGTTGTGGCACAGTAACTTAAAAGCTGTTTATAAGCAGATTCAGATTCAGACGCTTGCAGATTTACAGAGGTATTAATGTCTATATAAAACATGGTTAAGTCATCATTCTTTGGTGCAATTGCTGTTTTCCCTGGCTGGATTTATCTGTTTGGCAGAGGGCTATCACTTCAGCAGTATGTAGACCAACACGTTCCACTTCTTCTTATGGGTTTTCAGCTAGGTAGAGATAATTGTGTATTGCCATCTTTAGCTTTTGCCTACTATGCATGCTTCAGCTCTTGGAATATGTAATAAGTGTTTCTGACAAAGAGATGCAGATTTGAACAGAGGGAATAAAATGTGACATGTTTGCCAACAATGGAAGCTTTCACAGTGTTCAACAAACTCAGTCAGGACTAAGGCCAGTTCTCTAAATCCGTCTGCATTGGGACTATTTCAATTTTTTTAAATTTGTTAATAGCATTCTGTATTATTTTGATTTCATTGCTATGGTATAGATCTAAATTAAAGTGATTTGAGGTTTTTGTTTGTTTGTTTGCTTGCTTGGGTTTTAGTTTGTTTATTTGGTTTGGTTTGGTTTGGTTTGGTTTGGTTTGGTTTGGTTTGGTTTGATTTTTTGGGGAGTTTTGGTTTTTTTGTTTTTCAAGCCTTGTGTGCTGTAAAGAGAACCTAGTTGTAAACAAAAACTGTTCTCAATCTCTGACTAGTATTTGAACTCCCAGGATAAAGGGAAGTCTAGCATGTATGTCCTTGCTATGTTAGCTCCAGTGACAAGTCACTCTTCAAAGGTTTGCAGCCTCTTCCTGTCTCCTGACCCTGGCTGCCCTTTCCCACATCACGTCAAAATTTGACTACTTCTTTTTGTGCTAATACAATTGTTTGTGGACTGTGTTGTGATGGGATCACTGCATTAAGCTGACTTAAGAAAGTAATTATTTGCTTTGATTAGTGATCCAGTCTGCACTGCCACCCCACAGTGACATACTGCTGAGAGCAGCAAGAAGTGGAACTTCAGGAAACATTTAACTCTACTGCCACAAATATAAACTACAAACCAGACTGGAAACACTAACAAGTACTATACTGATAAAAGTAATTAATGAAATCTGATTGCTGACTGAGTCAGGAGACTTTGAGAAACACAAAAAGTGGAATGTGCAATTCATGTACATCATTGCAAATATTCACCCACAGAGAACATTCAAGCTGCATGAATAACTTTTACTTATGTATTTTTAAAAATATTGCCTTTGCATCTCTTATTTTTGTATTTTTGTTTTTTTTTTAGGGTAAGATTGATAAGTCAGCATTCAATATTTGTCCTTTTCCTTTTTGTGAGGTTAGGGACCCTCCGGTGCTCTAGGCACCAACTTCGTTGTGTTCTCTTAAATGAGCAAAGCAGTTAATAGTTGCTAGAAGGTTATTTATTACAAACCACATCAGTCTCAAAAGGCAAGCAGAAAAGAAATGGCAAAAGCAGATAGCAAAAGCAAATGGCTAAAAGCAAATGGCAAGAAGCCCTGGCAAAAGGCAGATAGCTAAAAGCAGCAACTCTCCCCAGTACATACTCTTAGATAGGATTTTCCCAACAAGTTAAGACACAAACTCAGACCACCACTCCTTAACCTATTAGAATTCTAGTTTCTTAGCATGCCAGGTCACCTGTAGACTACGCATGCGACTATCTTGTTTTTTCTGAAAAATGTAAGCAGTATTCTTACCATAGCTCTATTATGTCTAAGTCCGGTCTACAAGCATGGTCTTGGAGCCTCTACTGAAAACATCAGTGTGTTTTTCAGCCTTCACTAGAACTCACTCTGCTACTCCGGCATTTGAAACCTTTTGCTTACTAAAAGCATTAGAGCTCACACTAAAACTACTAACTTACTTCTATTTAAATGTCTACTTTATGTGTGAGTGGTTTAATATACTTCAATGCATCCAAAGGCTTGAATTCAATCCTTCCACTTTGATTCCTCCCTGAAGAATTCAGAGAGACCCCTGACTCACTGACTCCAACACCATTTTGCATATCCAGTAAAATATTTTCCAATGTGGCTAATAGATGTGAGATACTATTAACTTTAAATTCTGAAGAAGGCTTATAAGACCAGTGCTTTCATCCCAATTTAACTGCAACTACAAAATACCTCGTTAGAATTTTTTCACTGTTTCTTTTTGCAAGTACTTGCAAAAACATTGTCATTATTCTTCCCAATAAATTTTTCGTTCAGTTATTAAAGAAGTACAGAAGTCTACCAACTGAATTTTTAGAACATGATAATTACTTTTCTCAATACTTGAAACATAGTCTAACTAGGGATATTCAGAGATAATTTGAATGTTTTCCTAAATTTCTCATTTTGTATTAGAAGTCTTCCCCAAGTATATAAAAACACAGCATCTAGGATATTATGCAATGACTAATATAAGAATGCAGCAAAATGGAATAATACTAGTCGAGAAAACATATTTTATAGAACAGGAACTCTTGCAATTGTAAACCTTAATCTCTTGGGGAATATTTCAGACGTACAATGATAATGCTCTAAGAGAAAAAAGCAATATATATAGCAATATATAATAGCAATATGTTTCAAAACAAAACAAAAAAACCCCCCAGCTCTGTGCTAAAGCTTGAAAATGAAAAGGTAAGGTAGTCAGCCTCACTGGATTAATTTCCAGATAAACTTCCTTCACAAACCTGAATGGCAGCTGCAAAGAAAATAAATGGCTTTCACGGCCCCGTGTGTAAGAGGATCCAGACATCACTAAGGAGCATCTGAGAAGGCAGGCTGTTCTGCAGATGCTTACACTCTTTTTGAGCTGGGTCACACTGAAAGAATTTCAGATGAGGAGTTATGATGGAATTATCTAGTTAAATATAAATACTTACTGCAAGAATCGTATTTTGGGTTCTTTATTTGTAACATATTGTTACAGATTTTTACTTCCAAGCCTAACTTGTCCTGTAAACTACATTTTGGCTTTCTTTCAGTATTAATTTAGATCAAAGTTTTGATCTAAATTAACTCATTTACCAATTAATCTGGTAAATTTGGGGTGTAATGTCTGGATACAAAGGCAGAAGGAAGAGTCTTAACGGAACTGCAAGGAGGTGCAAATGTAAGCCAGCAGATATGTCAGAATCTGCTAAGATTTTTTTGCTAAAATTTTTAAATCAGTGTCTGGCTGTTCTATTAAAGCTATGCAAATTAAGAATGCCTATGGTAAAAGCTGACTTTTGTGACAGAAAAATAATGTATGTAATTTCCTCCACGTGCAGAACTGTAGACCTGTATACAGCATGAGAGCTTACTGGTGTGGACACTGTGCAACCTCCTTCCTCAGTAAAGCACTTAAGCACTTAAACATTAGTATTAGTCATAAGTAAGTACATTGCAGAAGAGTTTTTTCAGCAGTAATAATAAAGAAGGTGAATAGCTTCTTTGATTCTTTTAATCCTAGCATGCCAAACCTAAATAGCAAACTAAACATTCATGAAAGATTTATCACTTACGAAATTAGTATCTTCTTATATTTCAGTGAGTGAAACTTCACCAGCGCCATCCGTTCAGTGACAAGCAGGATGATATTGTGGTATGCTTCATCTTGAGCCACTCAGCTTTCAGACATTTTCCCATGTATCCAGCACCTGAAGCAGCCCTGTAAAACACCACGATGACTAAACAGGACAAGTCAACAGAAGGAAATGGTAATTATGAATATAATTATGCAACCTAAGCACATATTAATTTTCTGCATGTAGCTCATCAGTGTGAAAATTCTGTTTTCTTCTGCTTATTTTTAATATAAAATCTTGTTAGTCACAATTCATTAACTTTTGTTCAGAAATGTGTTTTATTTATGACTAGTTGTAGCATGATAATGTGGCTTTTCACTGATTAGAAAATCAAAAGATTGTGACTACAGCCTTGTTACTTTCCTTACACTTATATGTTGTAAACTACACTTATAGTTTGCAGGACAGACTAAGAAAACAGTATTACTTTGTGGCTTCTGTAAGGTGCACAAAAACAATGCCTCCTTTTCTTACTGCTTTCAATATTTATTATGAAATGTCAAAAATTCTTCACAGTAAGATTAACAGTATTTCTATACTAATGCTACACTGTTCTGGATCTAAGAAATGTTTTTGTAGGATAATAATGCCTGGTGGCTTATCCTGGCAATGTGCAAAGCAAGTCTAATACGGGAAGTGCTCTCAGTTCTCATGAGCAGTGCTACTCTTTCTAAAGCAAGGATCTCTTTGTATGCAACAAGCATGATGTTTCTTGTCTTCACCATGGAAGAAAATTCCAAGGACCTAATTCTTTAGGTCTTTCTAAGTACCAGGCCTGGTACTACTAAAAGGGCTTTCTAGATTTTTAATCCATTATAACATTCAATAGTAATAAAAAAATGTCCTATTTTAATAGATAACATCGGAAGGGACTGCTGAGCATTTTGGCAGAATATAACAGGCAGTTCATATTTAAGGTCCATCCAATTTGCTTCCTTTTATTGTCTGAGCTCCTCTTATTATTCTTCACCATTTTTTTTTTCTACAATGCTTTACTGACCAGTTTAATTTTCAAGCAGTATATGCTAATGGAACTCATTTTAGCACAAGAAAATCATGAAATTCAATGCAGGATAGGCAAAACACTTACTGGCTAAAGAATTTTTATCTCCATTAGAAACATTATGAGCATATACATATACATTTTTCTAAGCATTTATAATGAACAAATTCTAAGACTAAAAGGTTCTAAGTCTGCCATAAAAATCTACCTTTTACTTGAAAATACCTGACTGAAGTGACTTGTATTGTGATTCAGTGACTTTATTATTAATTTGAATTATAGAAGATACCATTCCCATGGCAAGCCAATACTGCACACTTTTTACCTGGAGAAGGTAAAGACTTTTGTCCCTGAATCATGATCACTCTTTGACACTTTTTTTTCCCATGAAAGTTTATGTTGTATAAATAATTTACAATAAAACCTAACAGTCTTAATGACAGTTATATGTGTATTTGGAGATGAGATCGTGTGAATAAACTTAGGACTGCGTTATGACTCCAGAACACTAGAAAAGCTGAACTTCCATTACAAATAACTATGAGACACTTCCAGAATATAGTTCTCAATCCAATTCTAACTTAAAAAGTCCAGGGGCTGGAGTTATATAGCACAGAGTTCAAGAACTAATCTAGCTGCAGTTTCTTTACAAGAGGTTTTGTATCATCACAGTCCTGAGGAATATTCTTGCAAGTTTCAAATAATGCATTTTTGCTTTTTGATACCTTTATCTCAAGTGAAGACATTCTTGATTTGGTGATTCTTCTTGTTTCACAGCATGTCTGCTTCAAAGTCTAAGGTAGTAGGAGATGTATGGTTCTTTGCTCTGAGTTCTTGAATGTGAATTCATTTTTCCCGGCATCTCATACAAGAAAAGGCAACCTAGGGCAAAAATCATCAAGAGTGGATTTTTAAAAAAGGAGCAGTTGGAAAGTGTCTGTTATGCTCTAAATATAGTAAAAAGAATATATGGTGAGCTGATCAGCTCTGATTATCAACCTTAAAGGAGCTTTCTTATGATATAGTAAAAAATACAATTGACTTCACATCCACTAAGAACCCTTCATTTTTAACTTGAATATAAACTTTTTTCTCTGTATTATCATGTGTTCTTCTCATTTTAACATCATTATTAGTGAATGAAAATGAGCTAAATAAATCCCTTTTCAGAACCAGAAAAGGCCAGATTGGTATGGTTTGAGGCAGTCTCAGACTTCTCAAGGTACACTGAACACTTAATATTCTGATCCTAATTCTTGCAGTAAAGACTGCAACAAAAATGGAAAATATCCCACCACTACCATATTGTGTGATGAAGACCAAATGCAAGTGCTGTGTTACAGCTCCCTATGTGCCCTGCAAGCTTCTCAGCTCTCTAGCCTTGGATGAGGCAAAGCAGTCCAAGGTCAGATCTTTTTAGGGCACAGGTAGGAGGACACAGGTGTATCCACAGAGATGGAGTAAGGAACAGGCCTGAAAACTTTTATGTACTTTTCCCTGAAAAATGGTGAAATACTGAGGGGCTTCTCACTGTATTGTCTTCCCCCTTACCTTTTGTAAGATTTGTAACAGTAATATCAGATTTTAGAATCCTTGCACTGAAATAATGCAATAAACAACATATTTATTCCTGAAGGGAGGATTAGCCTAGGAGAAGTCCCGACCCTTAAACTGAGAGACAGCTATCAAACCTTGCCATGTGTAAGTACAGCCGAGAAGGAAACCAGAAAGAGGAGAGAGCAATCAGATGATGTATCCCATGCTAGCTACAGTGTCAACATGACCTATGGGAGGTCAGTCTCTGTCCTTTCAGTAGAAAATCAGGAATTTTTTCTTACCAATGGAGAAGAAATGAGCTATTTATGGATGTGAATTGAACAGATTTAATTTTCTCCCTGTGGTCCCCAACTGTATTTTTCAAAAATTGATTTCAAATGTTTCAAATATTAGGTGGGCGAATTTTCTTTACTGCAGAGAGGGAAAACCCATTGCCCCAGAGACAATTTCTGGAAACAATTCAGGCATGCAGGTCTGCAGGGCACAGCAGGATTAGTAAGTCTTCCAAGACCCAGATGTCCTTATGACATTGAAGCATAAATATTTCATCCTGGTATTTATGATATTGTCAATTTAGATGGGATAAATAAGCAATAGATTAGCCAGTGAAAATAAATTTTTATTTTACGTTATAAATTCATAGCTATTGCTGGTCAGGATACTTTTTTTGAGTTGTGTGATTTTTATGCTTGTTCACTGGAAGAAAAATTTGTGGCATTTACTGGGAAAAGCAGAGGAAAAATAAAGCATAGTCTGAAAGACTGAGCATTATGGTTACTCCATAAATGTAACTTTTATCTGAGGTTTCTGTGTTTCAAGCTCTCTTCTTATGTGCCCAAGGCACATGTGTGATGTGGGCCAAGGTGGTCTTCCCAAAGTCTGGAAAGAGACTAAGTGGATCGGATCTCTAGTTAAGGTCTTGGACGTTGAAGTCTGCACTAATTCACTTTTCCAACAGAATTTCTGTGGTATCTTGATGTATTACTTCTGGTGTATTTCACAAGTGTTACTTCTAGTGTCATTTATTATTACAGAAGTGCTGTGAGATACACTCATATAACCATGATTAGAAAGAATAACATGGAAATGTATGTAAATATAAACTGAGTATTACATAACACTTCCCTTTTTTTTGACTAGTACTTGCCAGGCATTTATTGTCTAATACAATCTTGCATTTCTGACATTTCCTCTTGTTGAACACTTAGTTTATTATCTATCTAGGCTGATGTCTTTCCAGCACTGAAAAGACATAGTCCAGTTCAGAGGAAAACACAGTAATTGCTTTATTAGGCTCTGTTGGCAGATGATCCATTTCATTGGCTTGACAATTAATTAGTCAAGTAGAAATATATATTATAACATATGCAAAAAGTCAGACAGCATTTTTGATATACAGGTTACTTTGCATTCCACTGAATTCTTTGTAGCACCAAAATGCAGAATTGCTTAGCAGCAATCAGATTTACACAGTAGTAGTGGGAGCACAGATATCACAAGAATGGGCCATGTTCTATGATTTAGTTTCAGGAATTATTTTCCCTCTCACTGTGAAAGATCCATAAAACTATATCAGTATAGAATAAATTTTAAAAAAATCCAAAGCATGAAATCTGGGTAATAGCTTCTGATAAAAGGTGTACAAATGACTTGGGAAAACAAGGTAAGGGGAAAACAATTCCTATGATCTGATATATAGACACCTTATAGAACAAAGACTATGGTGTCATTCATTTTTTTTCTGCCCATAGTTTCCTCAACAGCCACCACGTCAATGTTTGGAGCCTTCTCCTAGCTGTCTGATATTCTGCCGTATGACTTGCAGATTGGCCTGAGCCCCTATTCAGGACACCTTCTTTAGGTCTTGTAGTCTTATTTATGGCTATAGTCTAAATAACACTCAGGTAAAATGATAGCTTTCTTAGATTACACTATCACTGCCCTTAATCTAGAAAGATGAGAAAGTTTCCCTTAAACTACTTGGGGAAAAAAATAAGAAAGTCATTGGATTTCCTAGACTAAAAGTTAGTTATGGGTATGAGTTATGGGCTATATTTTCAAATATATTTAATGATACATATGCTAATATACTGTCATTAGGACAAGATGATGTATCCTGGAAGGTATAGCAGTTGAGGTTTTGGTCTGGGTCACACTAACTCAAGTTATCTGAGTCAAAGGCTGCTAATAGCCCATGAATATTAATACTGGGAAGATAAGGGGTTCTATCAACCCTTTTCTGGAAAAATTAGTAATTCTAGACAGTGCTTTTGTGACACTTAGTTGTTTTTATAGGAGGATTCACTGAACTTTTGGTAAGTGGGATCACGCAATCTGTTTGAAAATTCTCAAGATTAGTATATGAATTTCCCATATAATGAGGATTTTTTCCCTGCAATGAATACTACAATTTAACTTTAACAAACCAAAGCATAAAAAAAAACATTTTGGCACCCTGTATGGTGCTAATACAGTACCTGAGAACTGCACTCTACTGTTTGTCTATGTTGTGGTTTACAGCAGAATATTGAAATTAAGTGCTAAACTGCATTTAGAGATAGTGTCATCACGAAGCGTAATTTGTGTTTGAAAATTGTTGAAATGCTTCTCCTGTAGTTCATTGAAATAGGCTTTTACACAAGCACCTGAATTGCTGCATTGTGAGCTGCCTAGCCTGTTCCTTTCCTCTTTGGAAAGTGTCACAGCGTTTGTGACCTGAAATTGCTTACTACTACTACTACTACTACTACTGCTACGACTACTACTACTACTACTACTACTACTACTACTACTAATGTTTTTCCATATGGTAAAGTTTATTTGTCTCCTATTATTCAAATGCCCAGCCAACTATTAACTGGTCTTTCAATAATAAGTGCAAAACAGACATAAATAGTTATTAATGTAGCCTGTCCGAAATACAAGTTGCCAGGGGTAGCTGCAATGTGCGGTGTGGGGTGGCTGTGCAGCTTAACTCATGTATATATGTGGTTCAGAACAGTTCTCAGGGGTGACAAAGCTTTTCCATTCCCTCTCCTCAGTGATTATTTTCTCTTCTAAGCAACACCAACTGCTACCACAGCTGCCACAATGATTAACTTTTAGCTCCATCTTAAGCTTCAGCAAAATGCTCTCTGTATGCATCTATGTAATACCCAAGGAAGAGGTCTCTTACTTTGTAGATACATCAGAATGAGAAAGACATGCCTCTAACAGTCTTCCTATTAACACACTGTATCTCCATATGAAATTCAGTTTGGAGATACAATTTTAAATCTTTGCAGACATAAATTTTGAAGGCTCACTAGTGCTTGCTGGGTATGTCTATAGTACCCACTTCTAGCTGATAATCCCATATAATCACTGGTCATGCTTTCTAGGTTTGTTTTATGGCAATAAAATGGCAAAAATATGGCAATTCGGTTTTTGTTTGATTATAGGCTTTTTATTATTTTTTTTCTAATTGTTCTTTATCACTTATGTGCCTGATAATTCGGATTAAAAAAACATTAAGATACAGAACTTAGTATTCAGACACGTTCACCCATAGCAATATTTTCAATGCTTTTTTCAAGCAGTCTGAAATCTGTAAATTAGCCTAGAATTTTATCTCAAATTTTCTGTGTAGTGAATTTGCTATCCTTATGCAACTAGAATTAAACAGACTCCAGCAGCTATCTTCTACCTTGTTTAAGTCTCTGAGTCTCACAATCCCTTGTCACTGTCTTTGTTATGTCAATATGACGTCAACTCAAGCTTGGTAGACTTCACTGGTGATGCATGTCTCATTACATATGATAAGCTTCCATTTGTTTGCTTGTTGTACGAGCTCATCAGGCTGCACTGAGGCCATTCTCTAACGAATAAAGTGCTTTTCTGGGAATTTCTGTTTTGCCAAAGGAGGTCAGCCAAAACATTTGTTTCAATAAGAGATAGTGCCCTACTGTTGCATGAGAAGTATCTCTTTAGAGGTGTCTGTCTTCAGCCTTGCAAACTTTCAATAGAAGCACAATGGTCTTTGTCAAAGGAGATCCTGTTACTGTCAGCAGCTGGAGGCATGTGTCCAGGAGGAACAACGGAGCATTTATTGTCACGTTCCAATTATAATATTGAATGACAATATTTTTGCATAGTCTTGAAAATTATGGTGCAGATCCTATAGAAGTGGTAGAAAGTGTTAATTACAATTAGAGGTTCTGCATAGGGAAGCAGGACAGTTTTAATATGCCATTTAAATTCTGGTTAATAACACGTTGCGTGTTACTGTGCATAATGAAACAAGACCCTGGACTCTTTCTTGTTTTCAGCCTGACATATTCTGCTCCTTTTCTTTGATACGAGGCAAAGCCTAGAGGTTGCCCTTCACAGTTAGCCACAGTAGTCCCTAAATAGACCAATTTGTGTATAAATTTTCATTGAGTTGCTAGTGGCTTAGTAAAATTTACAGAAGAAACTGGGGAACCAGGGAAAGTGTGAAGAAAGAATATAAACAAAATTTTAGAAATGTTAGAAATGATTGAAAAAGCAAGATACCTGCAGTTTCTCACCTGAAAAATGCAGCTATAAGGATCAGCACCTCTCAGCTGTCCAGAGGGAAACAATATCCACAGAGAATATACTGATGATATAGGAGTAGAATGACTGCTACCTACTTCTACTATTTCATGGTAATCTCTGTTAGTCTTCTTATTAATTTCCTACTACCATCTATTTCAATAAACACCACCCATATGTCTGAAGTGTTTTCTCATGCCTACAAGCTCAAAAAAACCTCAAAAGGGTCCATTAGAACGTGGCTTCTCAAATATTGCTTCTGAAGAAACTTTCCTAGGGAATATCAGTTGCAGTTTCAGAAGCAGTTTCAGATTACTTACATGTTGACTAATATGTTCATGCCAACATGTTCAAAGAACACACTAATTAGATATTACGTAGTATTTTTATTATTTAGTTTATTCTCTATAAATCTATGACTGCAGTTTCAAAGTGTACCAGGCAAATGAAGTGAATACTTTTCTGCTTAATGATAGGCAGCACAGACATTGTCTCTTATTGAACTTTTTGAAAATGAAAACTTAAACAAGGGATCCACTCCAAATCAAAGATTTTTCTAAGCAGAAACAGTACAGTCTTCTAGAAATAGACCATCCCTCTAAAGCCTTCAATGTTAAAAAAATCTCATGTGACAGAGTGATAGAATAGAAGTTGTTTGTGGTAGAGCCTACAAGTGAGTTGGATCAAGTTTTGTCCTTGTGCTTAAAGATTTGGTTGGTGGAACTGAGAGTAAGTTTGCTCTTTCTTCTGGAACTGCGCTCTTCAGCTACACTGCAGGTCTGGAGCTCTATGTGCTCCAGTCAGTCAAATCAGAAAATTATTCTTTTAGTATTTTTTAATCTCAGCCAGTTATTTATCTCTCATGTTTAAGAAAATTTCATAAAATTGTCTGAGAAGCATTTTCATCCTTGTTCTCCAAATTTTAGGGTATTTTTGGAATTCTCCTTTCCTATATATTGCTTCCATAAGAAAGAGCTCCTTCTGGTGTCCCTTTGAGACTTATTTATTTGAGTGCTGAAGGAAAGCCTAACTAGTTTTTCTGTCTTCATCTTACCTCTTGAAAAGGTGTGCTCCAAAAATGCTCCAAAAGGCTAGGTTCATAAAATGTTGTAAAGAAGTACAAAGCCATAATTGCCAAAAATTTCTTGAAACCCCCAAATTCCTAATGATTGATCTACCCTTCACATGCACTGGCCTTTTTTTTTTCATTAACAGATGGAAGTGATGACAATGAAGATGGCAGTGCAGTTGAGAATGAAGAAACTGCCAAAGGAACAGGTCAGTAATGTGGATTACTTTGAGGTCAGACACAAATGCTTTCTGATTATTAGTGAGAATGAAGGAGGAGGAAAGTTCTCCTTCTAGTACATACTCTCTTCTCATGTTTTTAAATGTTTTTTAATCAATCACAGATAAAGGGAGGAAGAGAGCAACACCAAGAACCAGAAGGGCACATGCCAGAGGGAGAGACAGGCATGGTGATGAGGAGGGTGAGGATGATGAAGATGGGACAAGGAGAACTGGACATCGCAGGCACAGAAGCCGTAGACGAGGACGAGCAGCTGGAAATGAGGCCAGTGATTCTGATATGGAACCTGCAAAAGCCAGGAAGAATCAGGCAAATCAGAAATCCAAGGAAGATGATGAGGAAGAGGAAGATGAGAAAGGGGGTAAAGGTGGAAAAGGTAAAAATGAGAAGAAAGGGGACAAAAAGCCTGATAAAAAAGGAAAAAAAGAGAAGGCCAACAAGAAGAAAAAGGACAAAAAGAAATCAGGATCAGGGTAATTAAGGTTTTTTTGTTTGGTGTTTTTTTTTTTTTTTTTTTTTTTTTTTTTTTTTTTTAAATAAAAAAAAAAA
>JAODKT010001744.1:49188657-49238291 GCA_027576195.1 Cossypha heuglini
TTTTTTTTGTTTTTTTTTTTTTTTTTTTTTTTTTTTTTTTTTTTTTTTTTTTTTTAAATAACGAAACCATAGTTATCTTACATAAAACCTGTTTTCACTTACAGCTGTGACATACCAAGAGTCAATATGAACCCCTTTCTTGTGACAGTCAAATTAGAGCTGGTCAGATATTCTTTGTCTTGCAATGGGGAAATGATAGCTGAGTGAAATGAGAACTTTCCAGAAAGTCATATCTAGTTACATCCCAAGTTTATGAGCTAGAGAAGGGGAGCGAAAATGACAGAGAAGAGAAGGAGGTAGAGGGAGGTGATAACAGGTGAGATCTGCCCTGCTTTTTTCTTTCTGCAAAAATAAAATGCCCCAAACCCCAAGCTAATAATCCTCCAAGAAAGCCAAGTTTTATTTCCAGTATAGAACTAAAATCTTGATGCTTCTTAGAAGATTCTTGTGAACCAGCTTTTGAAGATCAGTGCCAAATTTCAGCAACTCAGAACCAAAAACTGAGATGGGATTTTCAAATCTGTCTCTCACTCACTTTCTCTGAAATATCACTTTTCAACTTTCCAAAGTATCTAATGCAACCTGGGGTCTCTAGAAGTCTCCAGTGACAGGGAGCACTTCAGAAAAATATTTCTATTTCTTTGCCATCCTAGCATGCCCTTGCTCCTTGTCCCTTCTGCTTTTGAATGCTTGTTCCCTGGGACTAACATGTAAGGGAGCAAATGGAACTAGGCACACTTATCTCAGTGGAGAGGGAGAGAAACTCCCATTCCTCATTCAGCAGTTGTTACAGCTGTTTTTGTTCCCAGAGTCATTGCTGGAGAGCATAGCAGGAGTAAGAGGAAAGAAAAAAATACAGTGAAATATGCCATTATATTAATTTGTCTGTGATCACATTTCTATATGTTTCTACTTTATTTCCCTTCCCAACGAAAATGAGAATGCCTAAAATCTTTCTTTCTGATGGCTCTTCACTGTGGTGGCAATTATACTCCTGTGTGCAGTTTCCTGTATTCACATAGCAACAGTCCTGACTGTGTAAACCTATACTCCTTTGCTTATTTTTGTCTTAATTGTAAACATTTAATCAACATTAATTTTAAAAGGCCATTGAAAATAGAAAATCGAGCAATGGTACAATGTTTTTTGTTGTCTTCCAAAGTTCTTAGTATTAAAATACATAATTCTGGGTTAAATAACTTGAAATTGCTACGTGGAACAAGACTTTGTTCTTAAAGCAGTAAGCCTAACAACATTTGAGGAAAAGCTGAGGACACTCTCAAAAATAACTCAAGAATATGGTATTTGTAAACTTACAGGACCTGCTGAAAAGATTGCTGAATAATAAGAATACTTTAAAATATTTTCAAAAGGAAAAACAAAACAATGTAAGAATGAAGGATAGCAGACTGGTGATCAGTTTGGCTGTGATTGAGATAAAGGGTTTGTGAAGCTTCAGAATGGAAAATAAGGTTAGCAGCATAGAAATACAGCTTGTCTAGCAAGTCTGTGAGGATCTACCTCAACAAATGCTCTCTACTGTTTAAACATGGGCCTTGCTGATGAAGTTTTTTAATTATGAAGGTGTTTCAGCATGAAATATCATGAAAAGAGCAAAATCAGAAGTTGAGAAAGAAAGCACAGAAAACATTTCCCTAAATGAAAAGTGAAAGTATTTGACAGAGAGATCATATTGTATTTACCACTGTCATTGTGGCTTTTGTTAAACTATCAACATTGCCCATTTTGGTGAGGTCACAGTACAAGTCAGTAGAATCTGCTGCAGTTTCTCTCTTCCCCCTCTGTACATTTTGTTTAAATCAGGAAAACCTCTTCATGCACTGCTTATTCTACATAAAGGTCACAAGAGAATCTTAGAAGAACTCTGCATTGATTTATGGTTTAGTTGTTTTGGTTTTTTTCAAAACTTAATATTCCATTCTTGGTTAATTTGTGGTAGTGAGTTTCCCAGGGAAATGTCTTGGTGAAAGGAATTCTTTCTGGGTAAATTTTAAATCTGTTCTTAGATGTTAGTGGTTGTTGATGAGGCTGATTGTTAACTGTTACTGAGGGTGTGAAGAGGGCCTGCTCTACACAGTTCATAATCATCAACCCCAAAATATCAATGATGAATTTCTCCTTTAGTCTCACTGTCAGAGATGTTAATGGGTTAAAAAAAGGGTTTAGTTTTTTACTGCCTTGTTTCATTTTGTCTGATTGATTTTAGAAACTGTGCAGTCACATGAGAAAAAAAAAATAGGAATGGGATTATATTCTTCCTACTGCATAGCTCTATTTGTGAGTAAATAAACTGACTACTATTAGTTTCACTCGAGAGTATAAAACTTCTTTGAAAGCCTGGAGGTACATGGACGTTTAAGACAGTACTTCTTTTTTCTAACTGAATAGCATTAACTGACAGGCAATGCTATGGGGATTATCTGTATAAATAGAATTTGCATGAAAAACAGGAAAGAAAGATTTCAAGTTTAGTCAAATTTATTTAATTGTCATGCTATATTCTCAAAATCATACTAGTCTTATCCCGTAACATCCTAGCTCAAACAAAACATTTTCATCCTAATTTTTAATGCCATACACAGAAATAAAGAGAAAAGTATATTACATCCATAAAGAGGAGATGAAACTAAGAACAAAATAGAGATGTATAATAAGATCGTAAAATCAAACTAGAGATGAATACAATCAAGAAGCTCATTATGGGTGTAACTTGAAAAAGCCCTCGATTTCAAGAGCTCTACTGACTTAGATGTGTATTGAATTGAAGCCAAGGAGGATGGGGGCTTGATGTCAAGATGTTTATTGACACTTGATGCTTTATGCTAGCCTGCAGGTCACAATGAACCCTTCTGGCTTTCAAATGTGTGAATAAAAACCTTCTATGAAAGCCTAAGACTTTTGGTTGCAGAAGACAGAATTTTTATTTCCCGACTTGAATAACATGGTGTTCCACTGTTTGATCGAAAAGAAAAGTCTGCTGTTGCTCTACCAAGTTTGGTTGCATAATGCAAACACAACTAGATAATACTGGTTTCTTAAAGAAACTTTGAAATTTTGATTTTTAAAGTTATTGTTCTAAGCCCATATTATCCTGACTTGACGTCTTGTGTTCTGCTAAGGTTCCTTTTCTCAGTAAGCTCACTGCATTAGCACAAAGCCCTCATATTTCCCACCCTCTCACTGCAGCACTGTAACTCAGCAAATTCCAGCTTTGCATAACCCAGCAATCTTCCATCGATGGAAATGTTTAATATCAGGCACACCACCCTGCTTTGTAGAATGCAAAGCAGCTGATTGCAACAACAGATTCTGAGCTCTCCCAAATCAGACTCTTTTAACTCTTCTGTTCTTCATGAAGACATGACTCTCTTTGTGTTCTCCCTCTAAATTTCATGCACAAAGCACTTTGTTATCTTTTATCCTTTTGACTTCAGTTTTCATATTATTCTCAACTCGCTCTTCACAATACTGTTATGACAATAAATAGATATGGTGTTTAGTAGCAGTTTTTCTTTATGTAGTTTTAAGTTTTCTGTGATACTGTTTTTTGCCATGTTTTTGCCATATGAAGCCCAAAATGGTAAGACTGATGGGTACAACTTTCTAAGGTGACCATCTATTCAGTATGAGCCACAATGATGCTCAGAGGGTTGGAGCACCTCTCCTGCAGGACAGGGTGAAAGAACTGGAATTGTTCAGCCTAGAGACAAGAAGGTTCTGGGGAGATCTCTCTGTGGCTTTCAAGGGCCTTAAAGCAGCTTATGAAAAGGCGGGAGAAAGACTTTTTATATGGCCAGACAATGACAGAAGGAGAGGCAAAGGTTTTAAACTGAAAGTTCACATGTTTAGATTAGATGTTAGGAAGAAATTATTTACTCAGAGTGTGTTGTAACACTGGATCAAGTTGCTCAGAGAAGGTGTGGACGGCTCACAACTGGGGAGTGTTCAAGGCCAGGCTGGATGATGTCCTGAGCAACCTGATCTAGTGAATGGCATACTTGCATATGTCAGTGAGGGTTGGAGAGATATAATTTTTGAGGTCCCTTCCAATCCAAACCATTCTGTGATTCTGTGGCTGTGTGATAATAAATAGCATTTTAACCTTTAATAGCAGGTTGACCTACAGCTGTGGAAGCCTCTTTCTTTCATTTGCTAACTTTTCTGTGTGTGAAAGTTTTCATCTCTTCCCCTAATCTTCTGCTATAATTAAAGTGAATGAGGACTATAGGTAGATGACCAATAAGAAATTTATATTTTTCTGCATTTCAGAAAGTATTTTGCTTTTATTTTGTTTGTTTGTTTAAAACCCTATAAAATATTCTTGCTGGTAAACTCTTGTGTCATTTATATAATTTTGATCTCTAAAAAGACCTCTTTCATCTGTTTTAGTAGAAGAAAAGTTTAATAATTTTTAAATTATTCAGGAGATAGAACCTATGCATTAAGTAATGAATCATTCAGCTCTCAGATTTTTGATATCAGACTCCCCGAAAGGTGAAGCATGAGCAAAAAAGTCTGACAACTACTTGCTTGATAAAGTCAGAATGATTTTTCTCCAATCAAGCCAGAAAACCATTAAAAAACCCCAAACAAACTGTCAGTACAGTTTTAAACATTCAGAAGACAAATAAACAAGCAAGTAAATAAACAAAAGAAGCTAAAGAGAGCACAACAAGAACAGATAGAAATGCATCAAAGTACTATCACCAAGAGGTCACTGAGTGGTAGTTGTCACTGTCAGCTTTTTAGGGCAGAAAGTCAGTCTATTGATTTCCTTTTTATCATTTTCCTGTTCACAGCTATAAAAAGAGGAAACACCTGTTGCTAATGAATTGCTACATGCCATTATATGAGATGCAAGATTGCTCACAGAAAAGGGTATCTATGCAGATTTTAGGAAACTGAATATTGTTTTAATCAGAAATTCTTTGCAGAGATACTGCAAACTGATGTATGGATAGTAAGTTCAGATCACAGACACAACATACCTGGAGATACCATTACAATTGCACCTTCGTTCCTTGAGTGCTTGCTGCTTTCTTGTGGTCTTGCTGCAATATGGCGTTGAATTTTTCCCATCTATGAAATGTTAATGCCTTGGTAAGTGCACAGGCTGTCATTTGGTGTTTAAATTTGTCTTAACTGAGGCTATGGTGTCTCTTCTCTCTACTGTGACACACTAAGTTGGAGGAGTACGCTTTCATGGCTGCAGTTATAGCATCCTCACTTGACCTTTGTGAGTTTGAGTTGGACTCTTAGGAGGCTGATTACAGCTGCAGGAATAATAAGATACTGTCAGATTTTACCCCAAGAGTGCTGTTGACTGTCCCTGCAATGTTGAAGGTGTAGTGCTAGTTCACCTGCAGCTCTGCACTTTGCGTGCAGGCTTTGCCTTTCAAACTAAAGTTAGTAAGTCTAAATGAAGTGTGTCCCTCCTTCTGTGCAAGTGTGAAGTCATTTATCTAGTCTCAAATTTAACAGAAATTAACACAAAGTGTACTCTTCTGTGAAAACTTCTGTCCTATCTGAGTTTTGGTGATATTTTTTGTTCCTGCTTTTGTTTGAAGCTCTGATTCTGAATCTGAGGAGGAGCCAATTACAGAGGAGGAGTTGGCCAAGCTGAAAGAAGAAGTAGAAGAAAAAAAGAAACTCATTGCCACACTACGAAACAAGCCATGGAAGATGAAAAAGAAGTTATCTGTCCTGAAGTATGGTTTGATTTCCATAATGAATATCTGCTGTCCTGCTTTGCACTGTTTTTCTGAATTTTCACTTTAGTTCTGCACCTACTCACAAAATTAACTTCAGACCACCTCTAATCTCTCTTCCCTAGGAGGTATTCTCACAGTAAGTAGAGGTAAATGGTCTTGCAGATCAGTGCTTTCTTGTCCCAGTAGAGCTGAAATCAAATATGGAAAGCTAATATCTTTTTGTATTCATTTACATTTAAATTTCCACCAAGCATAGGAACTGGGTAAATAGAGAGAACTTTATTTTTTTGATAAAACCGCTATACTCCCCTGCTTTAGATAACTCATTCACTGCAGCAATGCCAAGTGCCAAGCAACACCCACAAAACATTTGTCAGATAAAGGATGGTCTGTCCTGCAGAGAGTTTTTAATATGAACAGAAAACACACACATGAAATATGGTGCAGAAATTCTATAGATTTGTTCTTTTAGAAGGTAAGGTAATCTTGGAAAGGGTAAACTTGCAAAGAGGTAATGAAAAGAATCAAATGTGGTAAAAGGGAATAGTATCTAGAAGATGTGGAGTAGAAGCACTGTGAAGGTAAGAGAAATTCCACAAAATATAAACGAGCAGATTAGATTTTGGATAGTCTACAGCTGAAGGATCCCCATGTACATAGCTTGTATGCAGTCTTCCTATGGAGAAAGCTTCTTTTACAGCCATTCTTCTATCCCATAATTCCTAGCAATTCCAAGGAATCTTCATGACCTTATATGTCCCATAGACTATTGCCCATTATTGCTTTTCCATGTGGGCAGTGATGATGCTGTAACACATAGCTCAAGGGTGATCAAGAGACACTTCTGAGTCTTGGGATATCTGGTAAGGAAAGCTGGCAGGAGGCAATTTTTCCTCTATACTTCCAGTTATGGGCAGTAATACTGGAAGAGTTTTTGTCTATTAATACAATAATTCACAGAAAAAAATCCTTTTAGACACTCTGCTAAGGCTCTTGGAAGATGAGGAGGTGATTTAATAAGCACGTCTTTACGTGAACTGCCTGAACAAACCTTCTATGAAGTTACTACATCAGGGGACCAAGGAAGGGCTGTGGATTTTGGGAGGACTTCTGTAAGGTCTTTGACACATGTACTGGGACTAGTGCTGGCCAAATGCCAGTGCACCCACTAGAATTATTTACTCATTTTCTGCTGTGAGATAAGGATTAGGAGGAGAGCAAAGCAGGCTCAAAATTTTAAAGAGTATAAAAAAGACTTTATTAACAGAATTAAAAGAAAAAGTATAAGAAATCAGAATAAACCTTCAGAACACTTCTCCTCCCCCCAGATCTTCTTTTATTTTCACACAGGCAACGTAAAAAGACAAATCTGGTATTTTCAGTCAGTTTACCACTTTCAAAATAATCTTTCTTCAGTCCACTTAGGGAGAGGAGTCTCTCCTGCCATGCCATGGAAACTTTTCCAGAAGAAAGGGTTCTCTTGTGGTTTGATTTTTCATGAATTGCATCCACCCGGAAATCTGCAGTCATGAAGTTCCAATGGTTGGGTAGTTTTCCCACAACTGCCACCATGGATCATTTCAGCTTATTGGGGTACAATTTTAAGGATGAGCTATTTTAGTATAGAAAAAAAAAGTTGCTTTCTTTTATCTCTGGGAACAGAAGTTTTCTTCTGTTCCTGGGGCAAGGTTTTCTATCTCATTTCTCTCCATTCAAGCTTCTAATTGGATCACAACTACTTCAACATCTGCTTGCTTCAACACAGGTGGCTCTGGTCAAGGCAGTCGTTAGAATGCTACACACCCACAATGCATTTCTTGAGTTGCAGGGTAAGAAAGAGTTGGATGTATCAATTGTATCTTCACCATAGCCTTACAAGACTAAGGCATCTAATCATTCTCCTCCCATCTGGGATTTTACTCCTTCTTTACTGGCCTTGGTGCCTCTGTGTTGTTTTCTTTACGTGTCTTCACCCTTTCCTTTTTTTCTCATTCAAGAGAAGATTGATGTCTGCAGGTTTCATCTGTGTACTAGAAGAGTTAATGTCTTGGCCGGGCCAGTGGATGGCCACGTAGTCTCTGCCACTCTAACTGCATGGCTGTTTTCTGGCCCCTACCACGTTCAGTTCCAGCCATGGGGCTGCTTTCTGCATGGGGCTGCAGGGCTGCCTCTGTTCTTAGCTGCATGATTTTCTGTGGTGCCAGCAGGATGCCTTGGCAGCTCATGGCCGGATCGGGGCCTGGCTCAGCTCTGCCCAAAGCCCAGCAGAGCTGGCCTGACCTACTGGTTGTAGCTGGAGCTTGGTGGTGATAGAAACTCAGCTGAGCTGTGCCATGGGCTGAGCCAGCTGGGCTGCGTGGCAGAGCAGGACCCAGCCAGGGCAGCGCTGCAGCAGAGCGGGATCTGGCCTGGGCAGCGCTGCAGCAGAGCAGGACCTGGCCTGGGCAGCGCTGCAGCAGAGCAGGACCTGACCCAGGCAGTGCTGCAGCAGAGCAGGACCTGGCCTGGGCAGCGCTGCAGCAGAGCAGGACCTGGTCTGGGCAGCGCTGCAGCAGAGCAGGACCTAGCCAGGGCAGCGCTGCAGCAGAGCGGGACCTGGCCTGGCCAATGTCCAGTCAAAGGCCGGAATCAAGAGATTTTCCTGGGCTTTGTTTGTCTTTAGATGTGTTTTCACAGAGGCGTATTAGCTTTCTTAAGTGGTTCAATAGGGTGTCGATGGTCAAAACTAGCCAGCTGTTTGGTTCTGTCAGTCCGAAAGAAGCTGCCAAGGTCCTTACAGGGAATCACTTCTGTAGCTCATGGATTTTTTCCTTAACTAAAAACTAAGCTATGTTAAACCACAAAATCCTTCTTTCCAAATTGTAAAAATATTGTTTAAATGGGTGGACTGTACGGTTACTAAAAATTGTCTGAATGGTCATACCCAGGGAATTGGTGGTCAGTAGGTCAATATCTGCTTGGACATCACTGACAAACGGTGTAATTCAGGGATTCATACTGGGACCAATGCAATTTAATGTCTTCATCAACGACATAGGTGAAGGGATCAAGTGCACTGTCAGAAAATTTGCAGATGACACCAAGCTGAGTGATGCAGTTGACACATCTGAAAGACAGGATGTCATCCAGAGGGACCTGGACAAGCTCAAGAAGTGGGCACATGGGAATTTCATTAGATTTAACAAGATCAAGTGCTCCAACTTTGTTGGGGCAACCTCCATTATCAATATAGGTGAGGGGAGGAACAGATGGAGATCAGCCCTTTGGACGACTTGGGGGTGCTGGTGGGTGGAAAGTCAAAGAAAAGTCTACAATGTGAGTTTGCAGCCCAGCAAATGAAATGTGTCCGGGACTTCATCCAAAGCAGAGTGGCCAGTTGGGGGAGGGAAGGGATTCTACTCCTTTAAACCACTCTAGTGAGACCCCACCTGGAATTCTGTGTCCAGATCTGGAGTTGTCAGTACAGGAAAGGCCACTTGAGCAGGTCCAGAGGAGGACCACAGAAATGGTCAGAAGACTGCAACAGCTTTCCTGGAGACAGGCTATGAGAGTAGGGTTGTTCAGCCTGGAGAAGAGAAGGCTCTGGAGGCACCTTGTAGCAGCCTTTCTGGACTCAAGGGGGGCTTTTAAGAAAGAGGGGAGCAAATTTTTAGAAGAGGATGCGGTAATTAGACAAGTGGTAATAAAACCTTAGATAAAAACAGTAATAAAAACTTAAAAAATTTAGATTCAGAGTGTATTTAGGGAAGATATGGTGAGGTTAGAGACACACTGGATGAAGCTGCTCAGAGAAGTTGTCCAAGGGACGTTCTGGGAGGTGTCTAAAACCAAGCTGGATGGAGCTTTGCTCAATGTGGCCTAGTAAAAGGTGTCCCTGCTCATGGCAGAGGGTCTGGAAATAAGTGATCTATAAGCCTAAACCATTTAATGCTTTTCTGATCCCAAGACATACAAACCAAGATGCAGTTATAGAGTGTGTTTTCTAGAGTCTTGCCTTTGTAATTATTTCTTTGGAGCCTAAGTTCAACTGATTACAAGACAAGACTGGAGTTTTCATGCTACTTCAAGTAAAAATTTTATCTTATAAGTGGGCATTTTATTATGATAACTGTTACAATAGTATCAGTGTATTTTAAGGTATCTCTGTTCAGTGGATTAGCAAGATTTATAACAGAATCATTAGTCTGATTGGAATTATTGGCATTGTACTTATGAAAAATAGACACATGCTGGCTGTAAGTGCCTTAAACTTTTAAATTATTAGTATGACTTTTGAATAACCTTGTGTTAGCATTTCTGGTTCTTGAAACTCTTGGTGAACCGTTGTTAGTAGCAAGTATTTCACCCTATCACCTACTTCTTTCCCTGTGAAAGATTTAGAATATCATGGGATGTGTACTGGAAAAAGCAAAACTATCTTCTTACAGGTAGAAGAGCAAATTAACCTGTTCTTTGCCTTCCAGCTTTCACAACTGAGGGATACTTCATTGGAGGTTTCTTCTCAGCATTATGATAAATGTTACATAATTATATAAGGCAACCCCCTCTTCCATGTTTGTTATGTATTGGCATCTTTTAATTCCAAGAATGGAAAAAAGTGCTATCCAGTAATAGTCCTATACGTGACAAAACAAGACCAAGAAAGTACTTTTTAAAATATTATTTTGAATGGTTAATATTAGCATTAATTAGGACTTTTCATTTTAAACATTGGCTTTTTAAAACGAAGTATTGTGAGAGCAAACAATTTTGGGGGAAGGATTTAATTTCCACTGAAATTTGTGTTTTTTAAAAAAGCAGGACATTTTAAAGAAAAGATTTTGTTTAAGCATTTTCACAGAAACATTATATCATGGCTTAAGCTGTATAGGGTGAGAAAGACGACTTATAGTTAACCAGTGATTAATTTGTAAAATGGTAAATATTTTCCTTCATTCTTTGGAAAATGCATGAATGAACAATAATTTTAGAACACAGATGTAGAACTAGTTACTCTGCAGAAAATGCTTCTGCCAAAACATGACTGAGAGTTCATTGCAGAAATTGCATTCTTAATAGAATTGCACGGGTAATTTAGATTAACTTGTAATTTACATCCCTGTTCTAAAAAGAAGCATTTCAAACAGCCCATGATTATTCTCTGAAGAACTGTGACTTGATGAGGATACTGCTCTGATATGATGTCTCTCTGTAGTTTGAAGTTGAGCTGTATTGATACTGCCAGAGTCTAAGCTCACCTTGAGACATCATGGTCAGATCTTCACAGGTCTGGAGATGTGAAAAAAGAGAGAAAGAAGATATGGAGGGGGGTGAAAAGATGTTACAACAGATGTTCCCCACTCTCCTAGGCCCTAAGCAATAGACTTGCTTGGTTGGGTGCTGAGGACACACTGGTCTGTGCTACTGAATATATGAGTGTGCCTCGAGTCCAGACTTTTTATCATTTCTAAGACAAATATTCTCCTTCAGAAGAGTTTTCTTGTTTTAGTAATTTTCCCTCTACTTGCTTGCTTTAATGGTTTGTGAATAGTGTTGCTTTGTTTTTTTTCATGGGAGATGAGAACTTGTGACATTTCTTCTTGTAATTGCCTACTCAGGTCAGCACAAAGTTATCTGAAAAGCCACTGAGTGATAATGACAATTAATTATTATTTGCAAGACTGAGATTTAGAGTGGGGAGTAAATTGATTGATCGATCGATTGATTGATTGATTGATTAATTGATTGATTGACAGAGACGCTTGGGAGTTGGTCCTAAAGTGAGGAGGAGTCCAGGATGGCTAGATGTGCTTTAAAAACAAAATTGTTAAATATTCAGGAACAGGCTGTCCCCATGTGCAGGAAGAAAAGTCATTAGGGAAAAAGGCCAGCCGGGTTAAACAGGGATATTTGGCTTGATTTCAGGAAAAAAAGATAATCTATTGTTTCTGGAAGGAGGCACAGGTAACTTGGAAGAGCTACCAGGATGTCGCAAGTTCACGTAGGGAGAAGATTAGAATGGCCAAAACCCTACTAGAACCTGATTGGCCTCTTTTAAAGACAGGAAAAGGTTTCTGTAAATACATTTTCAGTAAATGGAAGGCCAAAGAGTGTCTCCGTCGCGTGTTGAATGTGTAGTGACAGGGAATGAGAGAAAGGAAGAGATGCTTAATGCCTTCCTTGTCTCAGTCATCAATATCAAGACCAGTTGTCCTTATGATACCCTTTATGATTCCTTGAGCAAGAAGTTGGTGATGGGGAAATGAGTGAAGCCCCCACAATCCAGGAGGAGACGGTTAGTATCCTGCTATGCAAATTAGGCATGCACAAGTCTACATGTCCTAGTGGATTCCACCCCACAGGAATAAGGGAACTGGTGAAAGAACTAAAACACTCTCAATCATCTGCCAGTAGTCCTGGTTAACTGGAGAAGTTCCAACTGACTAGAAATTAGCACATATAACACTTGTCTACAAGAAGGAACAGAAGGATGATCTGGGATGATCTCTTCCAGGCAATTTATGGAATATGTTATCCTGAGTGCCATTATGCAGGACAATCAGGAGATCAAGCCCAGCCAACACGAATTGAAGAAAGGCAGGTTGTGTTGGCCAAATTTATTACTTTCTGTGACAAAGTGACCTGCTTAGTACATGAAGGGAAGGCTGTGGATGTCATCTATCTAGACTTCAGTAGACCATTTGACACAGTCTCCCAAAGCATCTTTCCAGAAAAACTGGCTTGGATGGGTGCACTCTCCAATGGGTAAAAACTAGCTGTTGTCTGGGCCCTGAGAATGGTGGCGAATGAAGCTAAATCCAGCTGATGGCTAGTCACTTATGATGCCCTCCACAGCTCGGTTTTGGGGTCAGTATTGTCTAACATTATTACTGATGATCTGGGCATGGGAATTGAGTGTACCCTCATTGAATTTGCAGATATTACCAAGTTGGGTGGGAGTGTTGGTCTGCTTGAGGGCAGGAGGGCTCTGCAGAGTGACAGGCTTAATCAGTGGGCTGAGGACAACTTCAGGAGGTTCAACAAGGCCAAGTGCTGTGCCTTGCACTGGGGTTACAGCAGCTCCTGTGCAGTGTTACAGTCTTGGGGGCAGGTGGCTCTAGAACTGTTCTTCAGAGAGGAACTTGGGGGTTGCTGTTTGAACGTAAACCAGCTCTGTGCCCAGGTGGCTAAAAAGCTGAAGTGGCATCCTGGCCTGTGTCAAGAACAGCGTGGCCACCAGGACGAAGGCAGTGATCGTGCCATTGTACTGGGCATGGAGGAGGCCTCACCTCAAGTCTGTGCTCAGTTCTGGGCCCCTCACTTTAAAAGGGACATTGAGGGGCTGGAGCCTGTCCAGAGAAGGACAATGAGACTCCTGAAAGGAGTAAAGAACCTGTCTCATGAGGGACAGCTGAGGGAACTGGGGTTGTTTAGTCTCAAGTAAGGGAGGCTCAGGGGGACCTCATCGCTTTTTGCAGCTCCCTGAAAGGAAGCTGTGGGGAGTCAGGAGCCCGTATCCACTACAGTGCCTGTAGTGAAGGGACAAGAGGAAGTGGCCTGAAGAGTCAGTTTAGATACTGGAAAATATTGTCACTGTTAGGGTGATCATGCGCTAGAATAGGGTGCTCAGGGAGGTGGTGGGGTCACCATGTCTGGAGGTGTCCAAGAGGCATCTGGATCCAGTGTTTGGGGGTGTGGATTAGGGGTTTTGAGGTTAGAGTGGTAGTGCTGGGTTGATGGTTGCACATAGTCTCTTAAAGGTCTCTCGCAACCTTGACCATCCTATCATTCTGTTATTTTTGGATTACAAGAAGGTACAAAACACCCAGAAAACTGATGGGCCAGAGCCTCAGCTGTTGCAAACTGGAAAACCTTCATGGAAAGCTATCCCAGTTTAAGTCTGAGGGTTGGATTTTGGGAACTGCATCACTGTTTTGCGTTTTCTTGCCTGAGTTTTGCCCTAATATGAAGAAAAAGGAAGGGTTTAAAAGTTGTGTTACTGTGTTTGCCTCTGGTATACTCGTCTCATTTTCCTTAATGGTGCTTTATATTAGTGTTTATATCCAACAGCAATGCTTATTATGGTACCATATAGAGAATTGAACATAAGAATCCAGAGATGTGCCAAGGGTGTTCTCTAAAGTTATACCATGAGACAGTTAGTACACTACTAAAACATGTGAAATAACAAGTTATACAAAAAAAGACTGTAAAATATCAAGTTTAGGCTTTTTGAAGGACTTCCAATTAAGCGCACACCATAAGGAGAAATGTGCAAGCTTTATTTTTTCGCCTAAGAAAATCAGAACAGTGCAGAATCTGTTCTTCACTTAGAACCATAGAATGATTAGGGTTGGAAGGGCCCTTAAAATTAAATTTATTCCAACTCACCAGCCATTGGAAGGGACACCTTTCACTAGAACAGGTTGCTCAGAGCCCCATCCAGCCTGGCCTCGAACACTTACAGGGATAGGGTAACCACAACTTCTCTGGATAGCCTGTGTCAGCACTTTACCACCTCCACAGTAAATAATTTCTTCCTAATATATGATACAAACTTATTATATCTCAGTTGGAAGCCATTCCCCCATGACCTGCCACTATATCCTCTTGTAAGAAGTCCCTCGCCTTTTCTTGCAGGCCCCCTTCAAGTGCTGGAAGGCTGTAATTGAGTCACCTTGAAACTTTTTCTTTTCCAGGCTGTGCAATCCCAGCTCATTCAGGCTTTCCACATGGGAAGCTCTCTTCATCCTTCTAATCAAGTTACTCTAAGAGCAACTTGCTTGTTCTTGTTTGGGTTAGCTCCAACAGGTTGATGCGCTTCCCTTTTCCACTGAGATGGTCACTCCACTATAGCAGATCACATGCTAGGGACAGAATATATCATGGTGATTTTTTCAGTATTTTTGTAGCACAATTCATTTCATTACAGGACTTAGACTGCCCATCAAGAAAAATTAATTGGAAATAAGATATTTTCTAAGCACACAAACCGAAAGATGTGTAAGATGCTTGTGTGGGATGATGGAAATTTCTCATCTTTTGTTGCGCTCCTTGTACTCCCATCAATCAGTATTTCATCTCTCTTGCTGTGGGTATACTGACAGTCCCAGAGGCCAGACTGATTGTCTTGGAGGCCAGCTGGGTATTAAATAGCACTATAATTTGCCTACTATTATTGCTGAGCTGCTTTTCAAATGAGCTGTGCCTGATTATATTTGTTTTGTCAGCCAGTCTTCTAAGACTTACAAAATTCCTGGAAGATCAACAAAAGCTTTATATTGAGCTTTTAGTTTTTAGAGTCTGAAACCTACCTGAACTGTTACTGAAAAATGTGATCAATGCACTCAAGTCGTATTCATTAGCAACAAGCTCTAAGATCTGTAATGCATCCTCTCTGCAGCACAGAAGTGCCTGAGGTACCATACACCTAGCACTTTGGAAGCTGTAACCCCACACCTTGCTTTAATAATTAACTCAGGCTTCTCTGGGACAATAATTCCTGGCCCTCTGAAACATTTATTAGTTCTTGCATCTGTAATTCAATTAATAAGCTTTCTCTAAAGCTTCTTTAAATTCACAGTTAGCTAGTGGGGCACACTTTGGCTTATCTTGTGATACAGATAATTTACCTCTAACACATGATACCAGTGATTACAAAGCTTGTTTTTGTTGGTCTGTGTCGTTTTTGACACATCCTCATGTTTGTGAAGTCTCATTACTTCCAAGCGGGCATGAATATGCATATATGTAGTTTTGGTTCATGTTGTATTGTTGTAAAGTATTTGTAAGACTTGCTCATTCCTCCTGTTATCACATTTTATTTATAGCACAAAAGAAATTGAGAAAAGGACAAAGTTTGACAGAAGTCTTCAGGGATGTACAAATAGAGGTCTTTCATTTAGATAGTTTAGACATCAAGGTAGAAACCTTATCTAAGTAATGTCTTGAACTATATTTAACATGTGCCACAGACATGGAAAGGACATGGCAAGCCTGGTCCCTGACTGAATGGTGCCAAGTTGATTCTGAACTTTTGAGGCCAGGAGGTTTCAGTAACTTACAAACCACAGAGGTCAGGAGTAAGTACTCAGTGGAATAATTAGTCAGTGGACTAATATGCTGCAGAGCTGATGGGAGAAGAAAAGAATACAAGAGAATGAATATATATTCTGTTTGATGACTCCAGCATCATAAGCAATATGAAAATGTTATTTAGAATGTTATTGGGAAATTGCCAAAATGTAAGAACATTAAAGCTAATTTGGTTTCTTCTGTTCCAACAGTGAAAGAATACTTCCAGTTTTTTTTCACAAAGTAATTTGCTTTTTTTTTTTTTTTTTTAAATAATTTATTTCAATTGCATAACAATAATACAAAACAATTTAGATTGGAAAAGAACCTTATGATCTTCGAGTCCAGCCATTAACACAACACTGTCGAGGCCATCTCTAATCCAAGTCCCTCATCATGACATTTACACTTCTTTTTGAAACCTTCAGGGATGGTGATTCAGCCACTTCCTTGGGCAGTCTGTTCCAATGCTTGACAAATTTTTGGCGAAAAAATTTTTGTAACACCCAATCTAAACCTTCCCCGAATAAATTGAGACTTTCTTGTTCTGTCCCTTGTACCTGGGAGAAGAGATTCCCCCTTCGCTACAACCTCCTTTGAGGAGGCAAACCGGCTAAAGTGTGCCCTTGACACCCTCCTCCAGATCATCAATAAAGCAGTTTTGTCCTCAGTACAGAGCCCTGGGGAATGCCACTGAGACTGGATGACAGATGGATTTAACTCTGTTCACCACCACTCTTTTGGCTTATAGCATGGGCTACTCTTTTATTAATTATATGGTGATTATTAACTATGGGATGATTTTGGCTATTGTGGCACAAAAACTGGAAATATTATTGCCACAATTTTTAATGCATGCTTGAAACATCTTGTCATGGTCAGTGTAGATTAATGGTCAATGCACTAATGCCAGCAATTCTGTTAATTGAAAAAAAGTGTGCTGTTATTACACCGGATTAAAATTCAGTGTAAATGAAAATGAAAATAATACTGCAATTCCACCATTTGGACTTAGCTGATTTCTTTCAGGATTTATACAGCAAACTTTTAAGTATGGGAAAGCAATTTATTATGAAAGTGAAAGGAGTTGCTTCATGCTTCTTTGATGAGACATGAAAATAACTTCATAAATATTGTGTACATATGGGTCCAACAGTTTTTTTGGTCCAGTCTTTCTTGTGCAGCTCAGTTGACTGCACTTGTAACCACTCAGTTAGAAACGGTTGCTCGTGGTGCAATGATGAACTTAGTCCAATGCAGGGAAACAAAATGAAAATCAGTGAAATATAGATTATAAAACATTTAGGGAAGAAGAGGTCCAAGAAGAGAGGAAATTTCAGCCACCAGCAAAGCAGAATCCAGGGAAGCATTCAGGAGCATCAGCAGCATAAAATCTGTAGGTCCAGATCACCAACTTCAAAAAGCAATTCTTTGGTTTGTCCTGGAGAAAAAGCCTAAATACAATAACACTTGAAAAATTGCTTGATGGGGGTCTAGGAGGCAGATGAGGATAAGAAAAACTTGTTTTAGTGGGAAACCTTGCAAAATAAATTTAAAACAAATAAAACAAAGGATTTAAGATAAATAGTTTTTAGGAATTCAATAGAAAAAAAATGGTAAATGGAAAATTTGTTCCTGTTTTGGCTTTATTTTATATCAGAAAAGGTTTGTGGAGAGCTTGAGAGTTTCACCTATAGATGCTAAATGTTCTCCTATATGCTATCAAGGATTTAAAAATGAATTTATTGCTCCTTTCATATTATGTCCTTAAATTTCTAACTTACTGCTCCACTCTGAAAAAAACTCAACTTAAAATTTGAAAACTTCATATTCTGCAGCATAACAGAATGGACTGAAAACAGAAGTTTTCTATTCTGTAGGTTTTGACTTCAGAAAATTTTCATGAGCAAGCCTGAATTACCCAGTGATAGAAGTGGTAGTAGAATACAGTATTCTGACCTGGGAGATTGATAGGTGTGCAGTTTATTGAGTCTGTGTGCTTTTATGGCACTGTTCCAGCACTGACTGCTGAATTTAAGCAGAAGCTGCCATCTGCTGTCAGACTCCCTTATATCTGTTGACAGAGCAGCAAGATTTTGGATCCTGTGGCTTGTGTATAAAGGAGACCCTTGGACACAGGTTTCCTGAGGCCGAACCAATATATTTCCTCTGACTTTCTTGAGAGGGCTGGAATTTAATTGTAGATTTTTCTGGGAATCAAAATGAAAAAATTTTTTGTGAGCAGTGTGCTGTAAAATCTCTGGAGGACTCAGAGTGGCTTGGAAAATAAAGAAACCCCAGTCAGTATCAGTGTTCGCTAAATACAGAAAGATCAGACTTAAAAATCCAGAATACAAATGTGATCCAGAAGCACAGGATTGGAAATAAAGGACATACACCCTTAAAAGGACACTGACTTGATCCTCAAGGAATACTTTTGAGGTGATGAGTATGTGCACTCTGTAGCTGTGGGGGTGGCTGGGTACTTTTATCTTTCCTAATCTGAATCTTTGCTTCCCTTGTGCTATAGAGAGAGAGGAAAAAAAAGTGATTAGATTAACATTCATGATTTCAGATGTTGGGAAAAGGTATGCAGAAGTCCTGAGAAGGTCAGGTGAACTTGCCCTGGCCCTGATGTTTCACCAGCTGGGTTTGGGTGAAAGCACTTCGGAAAGAGAGTGTTCAGAGGGTTCTCAAATAAGGAAATCTCTCAATGACTGAAAATTAAATTCATTAACTCAATTTTGCACTTTTGTGCACTTATTTGGATCCTTGGTACAGCAAGCTCAAGCAGTTGTTGCCGTGGGTGTCTAAGTTGTGAAAGGCTTCAATAGAACTTCAGACTGAAGATCACTCCAAGCATTTGCAGTTACTAAAAACCACACGATTACTTTCATAGATGTTGAGATTTTTAGCCATTAAATTAGAAAAGTTATGACACACCTTCTCATGTAATTTTAATTCTCCTTTATTTCAACCACACTGCTATATACTGTCATTAACGCTATCAGATTAGCACTATCTTTTTCCTCCCTTGTATAAAATATATGAGCAGAAAATATAAGCATGATAATTAACTTCACTTGGTAAGCTTATCTGCAGCAGTTCTGGGAAGAAAGAAATGCGCATTGCGATCAATATGCATCAAGATTAGTATTTTCCTGATAGTTTACCTTTTTCCAGGTGCTTTTTGCAATACAATATAATAAAAATAAACACAATATAGAGTGTTTTGAAGTTATCCAGTGTGACAACAAAACAGTTTACAGCATTGTGCATACACTGACAGTTAAGAATCCTTAGTCTGTTTTTCAGTGGTTTAGGATATTTAGCGTTTAGGGCACATTTTGTCAGGAGAGACATAATGGAAAGTCATAAATGGAAATCAGATTAAATGAAGAAAAAGTCAGCATGCACTTGATCTCATCTCTTTGTTGTTTTAATCTATGGATTTTATGCATTTTAGAAAGAGTTTAAAAGTCTTCTTTTCATCTTTATATTATTTAACTTATGTATCTCTAGAGGCAAAATTTTAGCCTTTTGGGGACCAGTGAAGCTGCATTTTGAAGAAATTACTCTGGGAATGATACAGGTAGAGAAGAAGCATGCAAAATTTCAGAAGAGCTAAATTAAATGTAGTATTGAGAAGGCTGGGCACAAGGAAACTAAAGCCCTTATCTACACATATCTCTCCCAACCTGGGAATGCATCCTAAGCTGGGAACACAGAGGGGTGAATTTTGAATGTCTCCAGAGCAAGACTAAGACACAAATGAGGTCAAATATTGGTAATCAAAATGATAATTCACTTTTATTCACTATCAATGAAGAGAGCAAAGAAAAAATTAGAAGAGTAGGAAAGAACAAAGGATTACAGAAAGCAGGAAATGTGATCACCACCAAGAATCCAAAGCATCCCATGACGATCCTTCTTTCTTCTGTCAAAGTAACAGGAATAAGTGTTTGTGCAGTAGATGAACTATAAAAGTCAGTTTACTGACTTACTGTGACTTAAAGTACTAGGTAACCTTGACTGGACATAGGCAGATCTCTGAGCTCCAAATATGTTTGTATTAGATCAAGCTGCTGAAGTTGCTTGTATTTTGCATTACGTATATATTAGGTATGTAATCTTCTGCAAAATACAGAATCTCAGAGCTTTCCTTTCCAAACATTGCTTAGGGAACAAGATTTTATAAAGCTCTGTGAGGAGTACAAAATTACGTTAATATAATGGAGACTATATAAAATTTACTATAACATAAATATATAAATAAGGCATAAATATAAATATAACATCTATATGTCTCTTTTGCCCTCATTTTCCAGGGAAGCACAGCTTTTTGTTGAAAAGTTTGAAGGTGCTCTTGGAAAAGGAAAAGGAAAAAAATTCTATGCATACAAAGTGATGATGACCAAGGTAAATTGATTGTTTCACTAACTTCCTGTAAAGCTAATGGGAAGCCTTCTAGAGCTTATTGCCATGGGTACTTATCTTCCACAATAGTGTTCCTTGTTTTTCTATGGATTTTAAGTTTTTATTTTCACTGTTCTTGCATGAAAATATTTCTAATGAAAGCTTATGGTTTGATTTTTGAAACTTGTCACCAAAACAAAACTAAGCTGCTTTACAGGAATTTGCAAAAGTTCAGTATCTTGTAAAAGTTAATTTCTCTTGGTGTAGATTGGGTATTTGTGTGGACTGAATCCAAAGTTCAGGTTTTGCCTTGAGACAGCCCTCTGTAAAAGATGAAGAAAAGAAGGAAGAGAAAAAGAAAAAGAAGAAGAAAAAGAGAAAGAAGACAAAAAAGAAAAAGAAAAAGAGGGAAAAAAAGAAAGAAAGAAAAATAGAAAAAAAGATTGGCATGAAAGGAAGTGATTAGCTAATAATTTTTCTTGTGGTAGAAATAGGATCTTCACACAAATCCAGTAGAAAACAGACAAAAGGAAATGGTTCTTCACAGACAATTACTTTGTAGACCCTGCCAATGGATTTTGTGGATGATTAAGGGATTACATTAGCTCAAGGAAGAACTGAGCATCTGGGCACTGAGATTATGGTGGGTTTTTTTGTTGGTTTTTTTTTTTTTTAAATTTTTTTTTTTTTCTGTGATTCTTTTCAGAAATGGATGAAATTTCAAAGAGATTTTGAAAATTTTAAAACAGCCTGCATACCCTGGGAAATGAAAATTAAGGAGATTGAAAGTAAGTAAGTAAGAATAGGATCTAGTATCATATTTCTGATGTCTGCCAAAGTGATAAATTTCTTTAGAATATCTGTCTGTATTCAATGCATAGTTTAACATCAGTGAGTATTTATTTTTTCACTGATATTTGTTGAACTTGATAATATAACTAGTTGGATATTTTCTTCAGAGTATCACTTTATAGATAAAAATTGTTATTTTACAGGTTTGCAGTTAAAGAGTCAGTGTTGAAAATAATCCTAGAGAAGTGTAATTGGGGTTTAGCCATTCACTTTATTCACCTTCACTTTATTTTGTCTGTATTTATTTATTCGGATTATACAGTGTGGGCTATACTGCAATTATTTCTACCACATTTTTCATTGTCTTGAGCTTCATGTAAGTTGTATTTCTCTCATTGTCAACCACATAATAAAACACAGAGAGAACAGTATTGGTTTTGGATGCCCCATATATAAATGAGGCAGTGTAGTTAGTACTGTGGGTGTATTTGAGAGTAGGGGTCTGTCACAAGTCAGCTCTGTCTTGCAGTTCCATGACAAATTTAAACTGCAGCTCTTTATTTGGAGGACATTTGGATACCTGAGTGATGGTCTGCAACTTAAATTCCCTTTACAACAAATGCTTCCCACTACAACATAAAGAGCCTTTCTCAGTTCAGTCTAACTCTTCCTCCAGCTATCTAGAAAGACCAAGTAAGAGTTTGAAGCACTAGGCTATCTCAGGTAGGCTCCCTTCTTCAAGATGAGAGTCCTTCTAGCACAGGAAGACTGTCTTCAGAACAAAAGGCATCAAGCTCTGCTGTGCTGCATCCCCATGCGTAGGTGCACCTGATGCTGGGGCTTTGATGTTTAAAACAGAAGTTGACAAACACATGAATTATTTATTTTAGAAAATAGATCCTCCTTTTCCTTACAGAACAGATATTTATTATTATCTATGCAAAGGACTTTTATCGCACAGACCTGCGTTGTGTCAGGCTGACTCCTATTCCACTGACGAAATCTATAAAATGCACACCAATCTTCATGCCAACACCTAGTGTGGTGAGGTGCATGCAGGAAAAGATGGCTGAAGTCTACTTTAAACTATTTCATTCATACGCAGAACATGTTGCATCTCAGAGTGGATTCAAAATACTGGTGAAACTTGGATTGGTTTTGTTCACAGCTAGTGCAGTCCATTTGTGACATTTTCTGTGTTCACTGCTGAAGGTCACTGTTTGGACCTGCCCACTCTGAAAATGAAGCTGAGGGCAGTCATGGATAAATTACCCTCATCCTTAGTTAAGCTTTTTGCTTGCCAGAGGTGTCTGTTCTTGCCTGGTCGGTGAAAAAGAGTAAAACTCATGAGTGCAAGCATTGGCTTGCAATAGCTATACTGATGCAGGTAATTCCAATGCATTACCTCACTGCAGATGTTCCAGAGGGATGCATAGCAGAGGTTTCATCCGGATAGCTGATACAAGAACTGTAACTCAGTGCATGAAAAGATGGTATTCCAATTACAATGAGGATACTAGGATTTGAGCAAAAGAAGTAATGGGGCATGGAGAAGTCTACAAAAGCAACCTGAAATCAGAAATATACATTATTTCCTGCTCTGTATTTTTTGAGTCCATAGCATCCCCAAAAGGCTGTAGTTTGGTTATAACTGGGTAATCAGCATCTCGCAACCAGATAGACTAACTCAAAGTCTCTTGATTTATACCTCTCCCCAGACTTCCCAGTATGTCGATCACTGCTAAGATTGGCCACGTCACACAAAATTTCAAAGTGATGGTTTAATTCTGAACTGCTAATAAAGCAAACTCAAAATGCTGAAATCCTTGACAGAATGGCTTGTTCCTCCCTTTGCACAGCTGTGATAAATGTGTCTTAGTTGGCCTCTTTTTATACTTCTGGATTATACCTCTTAAAGTGTATTAAATTTTCTACTGATTGAGATATTACAGTAAAATATTAATATATGTGTCCCAAATAACACAAGATATATTAACTTCGTATTACAGACTGAAATAATGTGTTACATGTCTTCAAAAATGTTTGGAAATAACAATATAAAAAAGTCTCTCTGACCAGATATTTACTTTTCATTTGCTGTCAGTGTGCTCCAGGCTCCCAAGTTAGACTGTGTGAAAAACCTATTTTCTCATTTTTCCCCTGCAAATGAATGGTAATGGTACTGAAATCTGAGACTTTTTAACTGACAGCTCTCCTATAGTCAGCAGAACTGTGCTTAAGCAAGATGGAGTTGAATTTGAGCTTTTATTTTTGTTTGCCCTGGCTTGCAGAGCATGGGTCAAATCAGGCCCTTGGTTCTCAGTGTTTTCCTTGTGCACGGGTCTGCGTCAGGGGTCTGGAGTGTGTGAGGTGAAATCCTACACCTAGAGATGGGACTGCCTGCACACCTGGCCACAGATAGAGCACATAAACAGAAAAGTAAGAAAAAGAAAGGGTACAAACACTTGCAGATAATGTTTTTCATCTCTTGTGAGAAAATCTGGTGAGCACTCTTATAACACGTGTTTTATCATTCTGGAAAGACTGGCTAATTCTGCACTGAGCTGGTTCAGGCTTAGCATGACAAGAATGCTTAAAATCCACCTCAGACAGAAAAAATATAAAAATAATTGAAACATACTTCCAGAGATTAATAATAGCAAGCATCACAGCTTTTATATGACCCTAAATACTCCATTTAACTAATACTTTCATATTTTTGTTTCTCTTTTTTCAGCCAAATCAAGACATACTAATATGCAATATGCAAAAAGTTATTAGATTTATGATAATAAAAAATTAAAATTAAAATTAATTAGATTTGGAATTCATTAGAATTTAAAATTAATTAAAATTGGAATCAACCAAATGTGTAAAAACCTCTCCTGATTTTACTTATTTTAAATAAATTTTGTGAATCCTTAGATAAAATAATATCAAAGGACTAGCTTATCTGCCTTTTTATCACATCTCATGTTTTCACAGGTCACTTTGGCTCATCAGTAGCATCCTATTTCATATTCTTGCGTTGGATGTATGGAATAAACATGATTCTCTTTGGATTGACCTTTGGTCTTGTAATGGTGCCTGAGGTGGGATTCTTTTAAATTATCTTTGAGGATTGCTGTGTGGATTTCTGTATTTGCAGTGAGATTTCATAAGACTAGAGCTTTAAACAGTTTTTAGTCTCTTTATTCTCCAGTTGCAAGTAATAGACTGTACTAAGCCTGCAAGGAAGGACTTCCTTTGTGAACAGCTATCTCTACAGAAGATGTCTTGAATTAGACAGGACAAGAACATGTAAAATATATTTAGGGTTGTCTTCTGAAATGGTTTTTGAAGTCTGGGATGACATGGGGTGGAGGGTTGGTTGTTTTTTTTGGCTGGGGAGTGGTATGTTTCTTTGGTTTTTGTTTTTGATGGTTCTCTGCGTAACAAAGTGGAGGAATTGAGACTAAGAAAAAGCCAGGGAGACTATCTCGACTAAATGTGCAGTGCAATAGAAAGACGCATCCTGGAGCTCAGAGGATTCTTTCAGATGCAATACTCACATGCTAAAAAGGTGTAACAGGATTGTAAAGTCAAAAGAGACCTCTCATATTTTGCACTGTGCAACATCTCTCTTGAGAGTGGTACTTAGAGCAGATATTGGACTACTCAGACATGAATTGCTTCTATGAAATATAATAATTCCTGAGTTTCTTCAGCCACCATATTGGCCTTCTAAAAGCAGGGCTTTTATGGAATTAAAATTATTGTGCCATCTCTCTGGTTTCAATATTCCATATTCCTCTTATCTTTCTCATTTTGTAGTAAGCAGATTAGAAAGAGTCAGGTAGGAATTTCCAACGACTTCCCAGCCCAGCATTTCAGTAGCATGATCCCTCCAGCTGGATCCCTACAAATCTATAGGGTTTGATGGGATTCATCATTTGATGTCGCTGCTAAAACTTCTCAATGACTTTTGAGTGATCTTGGCAATTAGGAGATATCCCAGCTGACCGGAAGCTGGCAAGTATTGTTCTGATTTTCAAGAAAGGCAAGAAGAACACCTAAAACTACAGGCCTGTCAGTCTCACTTCAGTGTCTGGTAAAGTTAAGGGGAAGATTTTTCTGTGAGGTATTGAAAAACCCTTGAAGAACAATGCAGTGGTTCACTGCCACCATGGCTTCATAAGAGGAAAGTCCTGCTCATCAAACCTGTGATCCTATTATGACAAAGTAACCCAACCAGTTGATCTAGGAAAGCCAGCGGATGCACTCTACACCTGAGATGGGGACAACCCTGGAGGGATGGACAGTCTGGGGAATGAGATGTTGGAAAACAGCATCATGAAAAGAGACCTGGGTGCCCTGGTCAGTGGCAGGATGAACATGAGCCATCAGTGCCCTGGCAGCCAGGAGGGCCAAGCGTGTCCTGGGGGGCAGCAGGCCCAGCATCACCAGCTGGGAAAGGGAGGGGATTGTCCTGCTCTGCTCTGAGCTGGGGCAGCCTCACCTCCAGTGCTGGGGGCAGTTTTGGGTGCCACAATATAAAACAGACATGAAGCTGTTAGAGAACATCCAAAGGATCATGAAGGCCCTCGAGGGGGAGCCGTATGAGAAGCAGCTGAGCTCTCTTGTTCTGCTCAGCCTGAAGAAGAAGAGACTGAGGAGATACCTCATCACAGTCTACAACTTCCTAATGAGGAGAAGAGGCAGGCATTGATCTCTTTCTGTGGTGACTGCGACAGGAACCAAGGGAAAGGGCTGAAGTTGTGTTAGGAGAGGTTTAGGTTATATATCAGGAAAAGGTTTTTCACCCAGAGGATGGCCGGGCACTGGAACAGGCTTCACAGGGAAGTGGTCACAGTGCCAAGTCTCACAGCATTCAAGAAGTTTTCGGACAATACTTTCAGGCACATGGTGTGAGTCTTGGAGATGATCTTTTGCAGGGCCGGGAGCTGGACTTGATAGTCTTTGTGGGTCTCTTTCAACTTTTTGTCATTCTGTGATCTTCCTTAGAAGCCATAACAGAATCAATGTCCAACTGTTTTCAGGGTGAGCCTGAAAAGGATCCGTGAGGAGATGTACTGTGCCTGAACAAGCATCTTGCCAGCAGCAGGGGAACTGTCAGAATCCAAAAACTCATTCCCTAGCATCTTCCCATACGTTTCATTTAAAATATCCCAATAAAATCTGTAATGCAAGAAAATATAATATTTGTTTGTCTTTGTAAGATAAACACCACTCATTAGAGAAATATGGATGGACTTCTGTGTTACCTTTGAATGTAAGAGGCACAGTTTGGCACTTTAAATGCATATGCTAAGCACAGTTTCAATCAGCATTGCGCAGGAGCAGTGAATTGTAGAAGTAGGTGTTTCTCATTGAGGAGTTTAGGAGCATAAAGCCAGTCTTTTAAAGAAATGATGGATCACTGTCCATTTTGTCCTTTGCTGCTATTTTGCTTTAAAATATAAATCACTCTCATTTTTTGGTTTCAGGCTTTGATGGGTAAGCCATATGGCTCTTTGCCTAGAAAAACTGTCCCGAGAGCTGAAGAAGCAACTGCTATGAATTTTGCTACTCTCTGGGATTTTAGTGTAAGTGCATAATCTTGCAATATTGCATATCCACATGACTTTTATTCACAATCACATCAATATTTATTGTTCAGTTATTTAATACAAAGTATTTCAGGACATAACTCACAAGAGAATGAATTTGCGTATTTTTTTTCCACAGGCTGTCTGTATAGATGTTTTTTCAGATAAAACACATACTGAAGCTTGATATTCACAAGCATGTCTCAGTATATGTAGTAATCCAAAGACTCATGGGGAAATATCTCAAAGCTGGTTTGCCGTTCTGGGGTACTGGATTTCCATTTCTTAAGTGTGAATTTGGTCTTCTGCTTTTATATGACTAAGATTCTGAATTTTAAATGCAGTATGAATTAGGAAAAAAAGAGAAGAAAATATGTAAAAAAACCCAATGAGCTCCATACATTTTATCCCTTTGATTACAAACAATGCCAGTGATGGATTCTCCTTGGATAAAAAAAGGATTGGAAGATCTTTTTAAAAACATGTGTACGTAACATTTTGCAGTGACTGTATAATGAAATTATATTGCATCTAGTGCATCAGAAATTGTATATTTTAATGACAGTAAGAATAAATTTAAACATGTGGCTGGAAAGTTAGATAATGATTATGAAATTATAAGATGAGAAATAAAAGGAATTATAGTAACTTGAAGATTTTATAAAGAGAACAGGCTAGAAGAGCTTTATACAGAAGATCAGAAAAGAGCTTGTAAAATAAATGTATTTGAGAGAAGATGGAAGAAGGCACTGATGGATGAAGGAAAGACAGGAAAAGTTTTTGATAATTGTCAGAAATAGAAACTGACAGGTGTGAAGAAGAAAGTACAATAAGTAACAAAGTAGCAGTTAACAGGAGGAGCAAATGCAAACATAATAAAATAGAATAAGGCAACGAAAGGGTATGAATCCCCTGAAATATTGGGGGGAAAAAAATCTCGAGGCATGTCAAATTGGCAAATATTCCCTCAAGACGATGACATCTCTGTTTAAACAGCACATTAAATAATTCTTTTCATCTGCTAGCAATATTTGTCTGCTACCAGGTAAGTCAGAAATAAATGATCACAAATCGCCAATCAATATTTTATCCTAGACAAAACCCCAACAAAACCCAAAGAACTCCAAACCCTATGAAAGAATGTAAAAAATGCAGCAGGAAACACTGTCCCCATAAAATAAGCCAACATAATGAAACCAGAGATAAGCACAGATGTTGCAGTAGGAAGGAGTTTGTTTCAAGCTTAAAAGGGGTGAAGGCTTGGTAAGCATCTGGACAAAAATTCCTACTATGGCAAACAGTGAGAAAGGGAGCAAGTGCTTATCCACATGCCATCCCAAGTCACAGGAACCTCATGGATACCTGGAGTTTGGACTGTTTAAAGGTGATAACATGGGATAATGTCTTGGGACCCCACCACTGAGAAGACCAGGGTGAAAAAGGACTAGCAGGATGCCACATGAATCCATGTGGTGATAGTGGTATCCTTCTGTTTAAGTAATAACTTTCTGCTTAATCTCTCTGTCTCTGTTTCTCCACCTCTTTTTCCCTCTCTCTCGGTAACTTACACCCCCTCACTCCGACTTCTTTCTGTCTCTCTGTCTCTCTCCCCCTCACACTGTTAAATAAAATCTGTACTGTTGAATTCAGTGTATGGTCACCTTATTTTGAGCAAAGACATCTCTTTATAAATGGATCATAATAGCCCACTTTCCTCTAAGACAAGTAAAGAAAAGATGAACTCAGCGTGTCTATTCTGCCTTCTTTTGTTCTTGAAATTTTATTCACAATACCGACATGGAAAAGGGAAGTATATTTGGATTTTGATATATTCTACTTGAAATTCAGTTTTAACATACAGTTTTCAGATTATAATCCAGTCATAAAATATTAGAGTCTCAAGTCTTGTTATAACACCTTCAATAAACAGTCTTTTATTTTAGGCTTAGAAAGGAGTGAAAGAGATCTTCCATGCACACCTACCTTTATGTGATCTTATGGTGATGTGATGTGGAATCAGCAAACTGAATGATACACAGTGCAGGAATTATCCCTGACTTGCAGAACACAGATACTAAAAAGGCATTTTAATAATTTTGGGGACCCAAAAGGCTCTCCAAAGCTGCATCAGACTGTATTGAAACCTGGGTAAAAATGGAATTATAGGATGCTTTAGTGACAAAAAATATGCAATATGCATGCTATTGAATTTGAATGTGTCCTGACTGGTGTAGTAGTTTTACTAGTACTTAGCAAGAAATGTGCTCTGTTAGAATACTTGCCTTATTAGAGATGAGCATATTTTTATCTCTTATGCATCAAATCTAGTCAGAGATGAAGAAAAATGAGATATGTGGATCAAGATATTTTGAATAATATTTATGTGTGCAGTATATCAAAATCTGATTTTCAGCTTAGAATTATGAATTAATTAATTGTGTTTTTCAAATAAGCCTGTGACTCATTTCATGCATAGTAGAAGCTTCAATAAATCAAGTTCTTGTTTTAAAAAATAAATAAGAGAAAGATGTTACTAATTGTAAGGAAACTGGGTGACTGAATAACAGAAGGGAAGCAAATGGTTTTTTAATTCACCAACCCTTCATCTTGTGGTATTAGTGTCAAAATTATGCATGGTCTATCCTCCAATTATGTGGTCAAATACTACATATTGTACTTGGAATTCTTACATCCAGATGGAGGGTTGTCACTGCTGCGCTTGCATTGAGCTGTCCTGGTAAAGGCTCTGGCTTTTTTTCTCTTTTAGGAGGTAAGTTCTTGCACTAACCTGAGGATTACCACGAAGTTTTAGTTATTTGATCCCTGTAGGTGCCAGCAATTTCTTAGTTAATGAGGTACTAGGAAACAATTTTGAAAAATCATCTATCAAACCAGTGGAAGAGAGAGTAACTAATATTAGGATATTTAGAATAGAAGATGGACTTTGAACTGATGAGAAAGATAGTGAACTTACATAGCACTTTAGATAGTCTTGGAGTCAAGTCTGTATGTACAGAAGATCTACGTACTGATTATTCAAAATAAAAAGTCCCTACCTGTTGGTTATAACATATACTGAATGATCACCCAATGAACAGCAGACAACTGTTATTACACAAAGAAAGCAAATGAGATTTTCATATCAAATTAATGCAAATAAATTTTTGAAAGATGAAAATTAAGTTAAAAATATGGGATTTTATCTGCCAGTAATTTGAAAAATAAATTTTGTACACTCATATGTTTCTTTCTTTACAAGAAGTATGTTGATGAAGAAGTTTTGACTCATTAAGTTATAGACAGTTAATGAACAGTTTAAAAAGATTTTAAAGTTGCCATGAAATATTCTATATCTTTTTAAAATAAAGGGACATATTTTCTATTCTGTCATTTTTGTTATTAGTGAGATTTGACTTCATTAAAATGAATGTTTTAATACATTGTTATTGATACATTTACTGATTATGTGCATAATAAAGAAAAGTAACATGATAATTTTTTCTGACTTTTCAGGGTCTTGCACAGTATTCTGTACTCTTCTATGGTTATTACAATAACCAGAGGACAATTGGGTGGCTCAAGTTCAGGATGCCTCTTTCATATTTCCTTGTTGGAGTTGGGTCTATTGGCTATAGCTTTATGGTTGTCACTCGAACGTAAGTTCTGCTTGGCTCTGTAAAAATGTACATTCAAAAAGGCAAATAATTCCACTGCTGACCCTGGAGACTGTCTTTTTAAAAATGCACTAATTCTAAGTACACAACAATGCAAGATCAAGTGCAAGGTCAAAGTTATATAAGACTCCTTCAACCTGTATTTATTTGTCTGTCCTTCTGCACCAGAAGTTGTGTTACATTGTTGTGAAAGTGAGAATAAATCTCTACCGAAATAGCAAAACACTTCTCTCCTGAACTTCAAAAATAAAAATGAATGCTTAAAGTGAGGAAGAGATCTGTCAACCCATCTTCTCTTAGTACTTGGCATCCAGTAGATCTTCAGCTAAAATCCAGGAAATTCAATAATTTACCTTTAGTGGTACTTTGTGTGAGTTAAACTCTTTTATGAAGGAAGAACACAATAAGGAAGCATATGGCTAATAATTCTGCATGTAGCTCACAGTCCACAGTAAATGCTGCCAGTTAATATAATCTTTAATACCCTTGGTTCAAGCAAGATGACCAACTAACACATTAGTAGCCAGCTCCAGCAGTGGTTTTGTAAAAAGCCCACAGTGAAAAAAATTACGAGCTTGCAGTTCAGGATTTAAAGACATTTTTAAGTATAGACAAATGCAGTTAGTGCATTTCCATTATTTTCTTCTAATGTCAGTATTTTTCACTTGCATGAGCACTAGATTAATTCATGTTCTGTTTTCTAATTGGCTTCCTGTACAAATCAAGAATCACTTGAGGGAAAAAAAAAGTCTTCAGTCACATACATGTATTTTTGGAGACAAAACAAACTAGTACAAATAGTAGCAATTTATTTAATTCAAAACTATATTTTAAAATATTTTTGATAAAACAACTGCCAAGATTAGAAAAGCCTTAGTCTCAGACAATTTTATTTCAATGACTCTCTTTCAGACAAAAATATATTCCTGGTAGCATGAAAACCCTGTAGCCCAAAACAAAGAAATATAATTGGGAAAAAAATGGATTGTATATCCTAACTTTCCATCTGGCCATATGACACTAATGATGGCCAATATTTAGGTAATCATGTGAGTGTTCTTGCAGTCTTCTGCTCTTTTCTATTTCTCCAGAAAGAAGCACAGTGAGCACAGAAACTAAAAGCAATGTAATGCTGTTGGCTGAGAACTGAGTAAGGTCTATGTGAAAGAGATAGTGAGGATTATAGGCACTATTATTTTATTTAGGGGAAATATTTAGATGTAGTCCTCTCTTCAGCTCTTGCAATGCATATCATAAAATTCAAACATTTCTGATCTCAAAGAAATTATATTCTAACCACATGTATGTTAATTATTTCATTAGAAAATCTTGAGAAGGAAATGTCTCAGTCTATAAACCAGAAGCAGGGCAGACTTTACCAAGAACCTTTCGTGATCTCCGACTCTTCTGGGTATGACCAACCCTGGTATTGATTTTTGGCATCTCAGAAAGATTCTATGTATTATTTATTTAGTATTCTCATCCTAGATTTCAGAGCACGTATTTTATTGGACTTTTAAAAATGTGATACGTAGAATGCATTAATATTAATAACATAACTCTACTGCATTATTGAGATTTAAAATAAGTGTCGCCTTTTCCTAGCCAGAAATACTGAAGACTATCACATAAAGTACGTGATTTGTACCTTATCAGAACACTCTTTCCTTGAGTTTAATGATTTGAATTAGGCAACAAAGTTTGCAAAGCAATGCCATGCTTATTGCATGAATGAAACAGAGAACTTTGAGGACAAGATTAAGTTTAATCTGAAGAAATACTTTTCTGAAGAAATAATCTTCTCTTTCTGGACAGTGTAATAAATCTCTTTGTATGTTCATAGGAAATGATAGGGAAGATAGCTGTATGAGTGCTATTTTATATATTGCAACCATGCTTTCTTCTGACTTCTTGTTTTATAGTATTCCCTATATTCTTTGTTATATTTATTTTGTTTTGTTTTATTTATGTATTTGTTTTGTTTATTGTTATTTTAGAATATTTTGCCTATTGGATTTTTTTCTTTTTTCTCTATTTGTGAACTCTCTGATAAAGTCTATTGTAGTTCAGGATGTTCTGCACTTTTCTATTTAAGAGATGTTCTCAGTATTGTTTTTCTATTAAGCTTCTTATCCAGCAGAGTTTCTCTGAGAGGTTAATGAAATACATTCATTCTTTCTCATCAGAATGTCTGTGGTGAGCTCATAAACTGTCTAAATATGAAAATCTCCATCTTGTTTCAGAAAAAAAGATTTAATAAAGCATAACTGACAGAAAGAAAGATGTAGAGTTTTTCTGAAAAGAAGTTAGAATTTAGGAACCATTTAAAAGTCATGCCCACAAAACAGAACTTTTTGGTAACAGTCTTCCTGTGTCTTTGTGGTTTTTGTAGAATGGCAAAGAATGCAAATGACGACGGTGGTGGGGATGACACTAGTTTTAATTTCAGCTGGAAAATGTTCACAAGCTGGGACTACTTGATTGGAAATCCTGAGACAGCAGATAATAAGTTTGCCTCCATCACAACAAGCTTTAAGGTAAAACAGAGTTTACTAAGGAGAGGCAACATGATTTGGCTTTCACACTGGAGTGAAGATGCAATAAAGGTCAAGAGTTAGGTGTGCTGAGGCTCAGAAATGTATACTCAAATTGGCATCTGTATACCCTTCTAGGTCTCTCTGTCTTGCCATCAGATTTTTTTTTCTTTTTAATTGTGAAATAAATAAAATTAGCATCTTTTATATCTTCTGTGCTGACAGCATCCGTTTAAGAAAACGGATTCTATTGTAAAAATAATATTTTCCTTTCTCATCTGTGATGGCTTCCTGTTTCTATGGTGTTTGTTTGAAAAACTTTTTTAAAAATATTGCTCCCCTCTTGCCAACCTCTTGTTGTCAACTTCTCTTGTTACAGAGAAGGGATATCATAAGACAAAGTAATAGAATAATCCATATAGGGCTAGTGATCAGAACTGCCTCAGAATTTAGAGTTTATACTTGCTTTTCAGTAAGAAAATGTTTCTCTTTTCAAATTAATTACAAAATATAGCCCTATTTCCAAAGTTCTTAGGCAATGTTCTTAGGCCTCTTTCCAGCACTTAGGGTATGCTGATTTCAAGAGTAATTGTGTGAGGAATCTGGGGTAAGATGTAAGATGCAGGGCTGTGAAAACAGTGGGAGGTATATATTCTATATGTTGAATGTTAAAGAGTGTGTTTGTGCTGTAGGGTGGCTGGGACACACTAGTGCAGCATGAAAAGGAAGATTTAATTTTCAAAGCAATAATGTACAGGGAATACACAGGTGAATACGCAGGAACACACAGTGTTGTGAGACAATGAAGAGGATGCTGGGCTTGCAGTCACTGTGTGACACCACGGCAGCTGGAGCCCCGAGCACGGGCTGCTCTGCTCAGTTCCACCTCTCCTGTCCACAGCAGCCACCACACCCCCTCACTTTGCCTGTCTCCTCAGCTGCAGGAGTAACAGAGAACTGCCCTCCAGTGTAAGGCATCAAGAGAAGATTACAAGAAAGCAAATACCAGAGAAATACTGATTGAAGGCACTGCATCTGTATGAGCTTCCCTGCCTGCCTATGAAGAGCAGATGCTGAAAGCTATTTGAGAAAGATTACAAATCAGTTGAGAAAAAGGCTTAATTTTGAGAAATATGGGGCAAACATGTTGTTCTGCACTCTGAAGCTCTACACTGTCCAATTTTTTGGGGAATTTCTACATCTCAACTATCTTTTAGTTCTTTCTGTGTTGCTGACTTTCAGAGTAAAACGTTTTCCTCTTTTCACACAAATTTTTAAAGCATGGCATTTCCTTTTCTGACAGACAGTCACACATTTATCCTGCTGTATCACCCAACCTTCTATCACTTTTCAAGCTGAAAGAATGTGCTGGGTTTTTTGGACACATGAGTACAAGTATAACAAGACTCATTGGGGACACATAAAACAAGGGCAAAGGAAGCCCGGGGAGCCAAAACCCCAGAATCTGCCAGAACCTGAACAAGTTTTTATGAGATAATATACATTAATCTCAAAACATGAACCCCAGATGTCCATTTGAATCTTTGTAATTTATTTAGCTGACTTCTAACAATTGAGAAAGCAATGTGGTGCCTTGATCATTAAAGTATTCATAATACTCTTTTCTTTCTAACAAGTGCAGGAAGCAATCGTGGAGGAGCAGGAGAGTCGAAAAGAAGAAAATATTCATTTGACTCGATTCCTACGGGTTCTTGCTAACTTCTTAGCCCTATGCACTCTTGCTGGAAGTGGCTACCTCATCTTTTTTGTTGTCAGAAGGTCCCAGCAATTTGCCTTGGAAGGTCTGGAGAACTACGGGTGGTGGGAAAGAAATGAAGTTCGTGCTATTTCTATAATAGATGTGGTTTGAAACTGTGTTCCTCTGCTTTGCATGTTGTCTTTTTCCCCTTGGTAATTTAAATATTCTGAGTGTGGGTGGGAAATGTCTAACAAAACTATTACTTATGTGTCTCTGCTTCTTCATCAAATTTTTTCTTTGCTTCTTTCAAATATCCCTTAGTATTTTACTTTCATTTGAGGCCGTTACATTTCTTTCTCTGTGCTCTTAGGACTGTTTTCCAGAAACTCTATGGGATCTCCTCAAGGAACTTGCTCTCTTGCTTTTCTCCTGAGACTAGCCCAAGCAGAGTGATTGATCTGTGGGCACAGAGAAGGTTATTTGGGACCTCATAGACACAACTCTGTCATGTAGCAGCAGGTTGAAATGGATGCCTTCCAGTTCCACTTGTGCTGTCCAAAAGTCACATACCATTTTTTTTTTGTGCTTAATCTGTGCCTAATACTTTCCTCAAAAGCAGATGCAGCCTGCCTGATAGAGGTGTATAGTGAAGATGGTGATTTGTTTGCTACGACAGTGTGCAGTATGTCAGTGTGCCGTATGAAAACCTGGGAAGGTTTCACTTTCTTAGCAAAAATGCTACTGTGCATGTTGTAAAACTAGTTTGTTACTTCAAGTTTATCTTCTGAGCTGGAGTGTAAAGTTCATACCTGGCATCAAGTAAGGCAGAAAGGTGTTGGCCTCACAAAGCTGATGAGATGGGAGATGATGGAACAAGGAAAATCAATCCACAATTCTCAACACCAAAGCCTGACTGAGAGAGTAACATTAAAATATGAAATAATCCAACTCTGGAATCCAGAGAAATAGGGCTGTTGAGAGCAGATTGTTATCACATTTTACTTTGATGGGAAAGGAAAAATAGTGTACTAAACTTTTGGATTTAAAGCAGCACAAGCTCTGAGATGACAGAGCTTGGAGGAATTCAGCTTTTTCTCAGTTTAAAGGTGTGGTAACAGATTTGTACTAGCACTAACTGGGCTACCATCCGGAAAGTAGGTAACGTTTGTCTTAATGCTCACAGTTTTACAGTTATAAAAAATAAAAATATACTTCTAAGGCAGCTGAGTTAAGATCTGGAGCAGGTGTATCTCTAAAGGTGTGGATAAAGCAACACTGACATTATTTGGCTAAAAGTTTTCATATAGACAGAATATTTGTGAATACAAAATATTGCTTGATTGGATATTAATATTTAATTGCATAAATATATTTGCCTTCTGAGTGAAATTCACATATTTTTCGTATTTTATAGATAAAATTTTCCTATGCTTGCATCATTTGCATATGAATTGAGGATTTGACCAGACAAAAAATCCCAGCACCTAATGTACAACTTAGAGTAAACAAAAGTGCAGCTCCCACATACCAGGCAAGAAACCGTATCTAAAAAATTTACATTCTTCAGAGAAGTATTAAGCAGCATTTGTAGAAAATTTTATTACACTGGATTCATTAAGGGAGTGAGCACTGTTTACACGCAATTATGCAATAGAGAAATCCATTGTAAATATATTTTTTGTCATCTGTTTCTGAAGTGCACAGCACAATAAAGGGCTGCTGATGACTTTGTGGAAAAGACTTTTTTTTCCTCTCTTAATGTTGTAAATTTTTTATCTCCCTCTCCATATCAGCAGTACCTAGCTCTGTCAGAGCACAGTTCAGATACGATTGTCTAGCTTGTCATGCAGAAGAAGAAATTAGTCAAACGAGACAGACTGGGATGGTGTGTGGATTTCATCAACTTGTGATAATCAGAGTGGATTTTGGTTTTTATTAAAACCCAAATAAAAAGTAGTAATGGAAATGTATTCCTCACCCAGATCACTAATAAAAGAAGAATTTATTTCTAACATTTCACTGTTAAGTTTTTCCCCTCTCTCCTCAGGTGAACACAGTTATGTCACTTTTAGGAATGTTCTGTCCAACTTTATTTGATGTAATCAGTTCTCTGGAAAATTATCACCCTCGAATAGCTCTAAGATGGCAGCTGGGAAGAATCTTTGCTCTTTTTCTTGGCAATCTCTACACTTTCATTATTGCCCTAATGGATGAAATCAACCTCAAGGCAAGATATTTACTTTCCTTTACTATGTTTGACTTGTAGCTGGGCAACATTGACGACCTTCAGTCAGTCACAGACATATAAGAGAAAGACATTCTTTTCTTTCTGTGCTGTAAATTACATCCAGGCCTAAGCTAGCAATGGGAATTTTGGAATAGACATGCTTGAGGGTTGATAACAAGCTCATGTTGATTTTTTTTCCCCTCCAATTTATTTCTATACTTAGTTGGAAGAAGAAAAGATAGTCAAATATAACATGACAATATGGGAAGCCAGTCTGTACAATGGTACTATTCCAGAGAATTCAACTGCTCCTCCAATACAGGTGGATCCTGCTGATGTCCCCAGAGGGCCATGCTGGGAAACAATGGTAGGACAGGTAATGTAGCTGCTTGGAGCTCATATTTGAAACTAGGTCATACAGTGTCTTACAGGACATGATATCTAAATCTTCTTTATTTTGGCTAACAAGTGTCATTTACATGAGAAAATGTGAGGAGAAGCATATGGGAGACTTTTTCTTGAACTACAAGTTTTATAAAAATGATTTTATTTTCTTTGAATCTTATCTTACTGGAAATTCTTTCCTCTGTAAGTTGATAGAATTGAAAGCAATTTTTTTCCGTCTCCTTTCCACCATCCTCCTAATTTATCATCCACTTCCTGATGCCATCTTTGCCTTGCTTGTCTAACAATTTTGTAAAAATAAAGGAGTAGCTCAAAAGGGACATGGATGTAAGACAGCTCTTACAGCAGTATGCTTCTGAGAAGGCATCTCTGTCTTTAGCCAAGCAAAATGATACAAAAAACCAATAAAATTTTAGTGAAAATCTGCTCACATTTTTATTTTATTCAGTTGAATATTTATTCTTATTGATCCCCTAGTATAAAGTGTGTGCTTTTTTTATTCTTTTTTTTCTTTTCTTTTTAAAATAATCTTCTCAAAATCAAAGCGATCAAAAGCTGTTTAAGATATCAGCTCAGATTTCTGTTATAGCAGTGATCTTGGCTAGAGGCCTTTCCTGGTTTAACCATACCCTGGAAGTCTCATCTGACTGTATGAGCACAAGTTAAAGCAAAGGATACCTCTAGAAATGAGGGGCAGTACTTCTGGCACATTACAGAATCATTACAGAATTACTGAACGTAGAAAGATTACGAGTTTTGTCCATGTTGAAGCAGGACAAGCACAATTGCAGAATTAGTACAGTATTTAATTATTATTGTAACTATTAATTGCTTAAATGTATTCTTAATGGATAATATTGCTCTAACAGGAATTTGTGCGCCTGACAGTCTCCGACATGATGACAACATACATCACAATTCTAATCGGCGACTTTTTGAGAGCCGTCTTTGTCAGGTTTTTCAATTACTGCTGGTGCTGGGACTTAGAGTATGGATTTGTAAGTACCTGATTTTAAATGCCTTTTCTATACATTGCTTCAGAAATAGGCAACAAAGTTCATTTTCATTTCAATGATACGGAGTAAACTTTTGGTTAGACACACCAACTTCAAAATCCCTGAACTAATTGTGTTAGTTTTTCTTGTTTTTTCTTATGTCTTGATATTTGTCTTCTTCTTTGGACTTCGGCAACTTTAGGAATCTTAAAATTTGTTTTATTTTGCAAGAGCAAATTTTATTTTGTTTTAAGAACACGTATTTTTCACATATTTACTATGTGAACATTTCACAGAATATGATCTCAGTGATTGAATAGGGTCTTCTAGCACATAGTTCTAGATATTGTTCTAGAAGTTCATACATTTATATTTATATTTATATTTATATTTATATTTAGATTTAGATTTAGATTTAGATTTAGATTTAGATTTATTTATAACAAGGGACCATGTCCTGATCCTTCTTTTTTGAAGATGACTTGATGCACTGCCTGATCAGTTTACTTGAGTTTCTTGGCCTGTCACTGTTCTTCTGGTCATCACCAATCTCTGTGGTTCATTTAATATCATAACCTAATGCATAGGACCAGAAAAATATCCCCAAGGACACAAGTCTACACTTCTTCTATCACTAGCAACATCCTTAGATAATTTTCTCCACAAACTCTATAAGCTCTACCTTAAAAATAAGGCTTTTTCAGTTATTGCACTGATTGAAAAGTTATTCCAAGCCCCTGATGCTTTGAGTTTAGAAATTTTCCTCTGATTACCTTCTTAGCCATAAAAACACATTTTATTTTCTGCAACTTTGTCTATTACATTAAATTGTTCTCTTTCCCTGTCTGCACTTCCTGTTTAGAAACAGTGATGATATTTCATTGCAATGCCAATTTACCAACCTAAATATCCCAATTTTGATTAGTCTTTCCTCATATGAAACACTTTACATTCTCCTGATCAGATTTTAGGGATTTATATTTTTTAAAAAAGGAATAGAAATTGCAATGATTCCCCCAAACACACAATTAGGCCGAAAGAGTCGAATGATACCATCTCCAGTCTATGAAATAATAACATAAAACCACTTCAGCATTTTGATTATATAAGATATTAGGGTTTATGGAGTAGCTATTTCAGAGAGTTATAAATGATCATGTTTTTATGATGTAATTTAACTTGACAACTTTAATGAAAAGGGAGATGATGGGTTCATAGCACTCTTTATTAAGCAGCTTTCACATAATTAACACAGAAATTAATAAATTTTGAGCATTACCTTATGGATTAGTTGCTTCTTAATACAGTGATATAATTAATAGCATTGAAAATAATTTTGTCAGATACTTTCTCGCAAATTAGCTAAATCAACTGTTGTTGGAGCCTGACTCACATGGGATCTTCACAAGTATGTCTTGACCAGTAAGAATATCTACTACATTTTGGTTGCCATCTTAACATCAGCTTGAAAAATTACAGTTACAGGTAAAACTTTACTGAAAATCTGAAATTATGGAAACATGAATTAATCTAGAAACTGGAAGTACCCATCCATAAACCAGACAGAATCAGATGCAAGAATAACCTTTCAGCATGAGATATCAGCCAAAAGCCCAGGCAGTTTGCCCTAGACATCAGGCAAAGCTGGTTTGACACCTTATTGCTACAAAGCTATGGTATGTGGCACCAGAGGACTCAGTGACATCACCTCAGCTGGACTCCAGGTGTCAAAGCACACAGCCAGCTTTCATCCAGCTGAGTGAGACACCAGCTGCCATCAGCCCATGCTAGAAGTCTACATGGCAACAAAGGCTGAGGTGTGAGCAGTGCCTGTCTCCTCTTGGATGGCACCTTCTCATGATGCCGAAACAAAGACTCTCCAACCAGTTAAACTTAGAAAGTGATATGTTTATCATAGTGTTTATCAACACTATTTCCAAGAAAAATCCAAAACAGTTCCAGCAGCTACTATGAAGAACCTTAAATCTGTGCCAGGCAAAACAATACCTTGTGTGATCAACCTTCCATAAATTCTGCTGGAGTCAAAAGACATTGTTGATAAGCACATGATGTATAGTGCAAGGGAATTCTGGATTCTCAGAGGCCCAGAACCAGTGTGACTGTTATATCAGTAAGAGAACTGGAGACCTCATGTAGCAGTGATACTGCACTTGCAAAACTGGCCTTGAACCTAACAGATGAGCTGTGCTATTTTCTCACTAGCAGAGTCTTGCTGCAAACATCAACATACTGCTTGGCTGAGGAGACAAAAAGGCAGGACAAAATCTCTGCTTACATGACTTAAATGAACACACATTCACAGGGCAGCTTTAGCTGCTCTCAGGCTAACACATATTTTAGAATGTTCTCGTGCACTCTGTAGGCATTTCAAGAAAAGCCTCTGCCCTGTGTGTCTGCCCTGCTGCAGCTGTATGTGTGCTCTCTGCTGGACTGGATTTTACAGTCTCACGTGTGAAGTGCTGCATCCTGATTATCTCATACTGCTGGAAGCCTTCCAGGTTGATTTCCTAATCCCTCTCATAATATCGGTGTTACATCAGTTTTATCACTGGCAGACTTTATTCCTGCACAAAGCTAGGACTCCAATATGTAAATAGGATAGAGAGGAAATACTGGAAAGAATTAGAATGCCTTTTTTTTTTTTTTTTGTCAATGCTCTTTAAGTATCTACTCCAGATTCAAGTAGAAAAATTAATCCCAGTCTATAGATTTTCCTCATTCCTACCTCCTTCAAGGCATTTGTATCAGAGAAAAGATAAAAGGAGTCTTTAAGCAAATGTGAAGTTGTATAGATTTCATAGGCTCCATGTCTTGTTCACAGCTGGGAAACATCTCTGTAGACTTTCAAATTTATTCAAAATTTACTAATTACTAAGTAGCATTTTGGGATGCAGATAGTGAAATATTTAAAATGCATGCAATTATATTTACATGTAAAATAGGTGGCACACATGCAATAGACCTTTCCTAAGATCAACTGACACTTTTCAGAACCTACAAGCTGACTTCAGAAGATAAGTGATCTTCAAATCTGGTTTTATTCTGACTTTCAAACAATTCATTACACAGAAAGGCTCATTTTATCAGTAAGTCAAATATGCATGACTCCCACTCTCCCTTAGGCTATGGGATTTGATAGTCATAAATAACCTCTGTTGGTGGGAATAATTTCTCAACTACTGTTGTGTGAATGCAATTCTGATTTGAGAAATCATTAAAAAGGTAAAATTCTATACAGATGGGGAGGTAAAAGACCACAAGTAACAGCATTCAGCATAGACTGAATAGCTGAATAATGAATAGGAAGTTCTAACTTGTCTAGCAGAAGTGAGGAGGGGAAAAAAAAGCTGAATCATCAGACACTTAGGGACGAGCTTGAATCAAGCTTCTAGGTCTGGGATAGTAGTCCAAATTTTGTTATTCTGGATGGTTAAAAACACATTTAAATTTTGTAATATTTTATTCTCTCTATTTCTGGTGTCTAGTAGATGACCAGTTTGTCTGCTTTTAGCCTTTACCCATTCCCCCATTTATCATGGAGAAAACCCTGTAGATTACATAAATGTTCCCCCCAATGTTCTTTATCCTATAAAATCTGCTAAAATCTAGTCACAGTATCTATCAGTTCTCCATGCCAGTGAGATCTGTTTCAGCACAGCTGACCTTTACTGTGGATCAGGGATAACTCTGAAGATAACTTTGTTGAAAGATTTGTTCTGTAGAGATGGTCTGTGCTGCCTACACAGAGAAGTTCAAAATGGTGTAGAGTGTCTTCCATTGGATATTTTTGCATTTTCCTAGGTCGTTGTAAACCAAAGCAAAATGGATTCTGAAGACTCACTTAAAATTATTGCTTCCATTTCCCTCCAACACAATAAAACCCTAATTCAGTTGAGATAGACAAGATTCTTAAATAATCTTGTTCATGGATTTTACTTTTTAGTTTTAAAAAGTTGTTTTCCCAAGTGATATTTTTAGTAATTTATTTGTGCTTTTATTGAATTTTTGTTGAATAATTCAGAGAGTATCTTGGGTAAAGAATTCCTAGCTACAGAACTTTATGATTTATTTTCAGCATTCTATCTGATCTATCATATACTAACTGTTGTCACTTATTAATAGCAGAGAAAGCAGTAGATCCTAGTTTGGTAAAACAATCCATGCCCTGAATCCAAATAGGACAACTCCAAGTAGCATCCTTTCAATTGTACTGAGACCTCTTACTTTTACTGGAGAATAGCTTTGATTTATTTGCAATGGAGAGGCTGGATGAAACTCAGTCTGGCAGAGAGAAAGTACCAAGACTTTTACAGTACCATAACTCTTGTTCTGTACACTCCTAAAGGGAGATCTGTCAACTGAGCATTTAAGCAATCTTAACTCTTAACTCCTGAGTGCTGTGTGAATTCCTGCCTAGGCTTTGGTGAGCTTTTAACACAGAAGTTTTCACTGCTTACTGTGGTCTTTTCTCTGTTGTAATTTCTATGGATTTTTAAGTTGTCATGGGCAAATTTGAGTGTAGTGTTAGTCTGGTACAGCTCCTTGTGTTCATCCTCCTGTGGATAATGCTTGTGCAGAAAGCAAAGACAAAGAAAAGGAATTCTGCTATTGTCTGCAGTGTACATAGAAGAAAGGAATAAAGAATTACAGAAGACAGTGAATTTTAAACTGAATCATAAGAGGAAAACAGCTCTGCACATCATACACAGAGTCACAGTTAATGAACAAGTACATAAATCCATTTAGATCTGTGGATTTACAGAAATTTCCATGACTGTAAAATTTTGAGTTAGCCTATCTCTAGATCATCAAAAACCTTATGCTCAAGGCTGAGAAAATGGCTTCAGAAGAATTCATCTTTATATCAGTGCCTGCTTGGACACTCTAAGATATATACAGTGGAGTGATGAAATATTATGCTTTATACTTTCCATGCTTTTCATGGAGAATATTCCATTTAAGCAGGCAGTGGCAGAAAAATAATCATAAGAGACTGAAGGGATAATTATTAGTGATGGACAACAAATACAACAATTCAAGTCAAGCAAGATCCATTGCTTATGATTGTGAGACCAACATATTGAGCATGGGGCACTTTCCATTGCATAGTAACAATGGTGAAGAAGACCAGGTTTCCTCATCTTTATCACTTACTAAATTGAGTGGGAACAGTGCACCATCCTTCTAAAGACATTCTGGAAAAGTCAGAACAAATGTTGTGCAGTCATCCTTGTGGCGACATTGTAAATACGTCTACAACTGCTGCTCTTGAGGCAAACATTTGTGAGACAAAACACATACAACTGACAGATGAGGTAATTTCTGTCCTTTTGGACAGCAAGTTGCCTAAAATTGAAAAGGTGTTTTACATAATGTGCTTTAAAAAATGAGAAACATGTCTTAGCCATCTTTTCAGATCCATGATTCAAAGATACCTGTCAAGAAAACAAACTCTTATAGATAATTCTGGCAGACATAAGTCAGGCATGATTAATGAAAATAAGCATAATTTTGGCCACAGATATTAGGAGACAAATGAAGGAGAATGTAAGGAAAGAGCTAGTATTTTGTTAAGATTTGAATCAAAAATTGCTGCTGCTCTACAGCAAAGTTATCTTAATCACACTTTCTTGTCATTTGTCCAGGAATATGGTGGTGTGCTACAAAATCTGTGCACATTTATATGTCTAAAAGAATGTCACTTAATCTGTTTGGACAAGGTACTGACAAGAAAGTCAGGCCTGCCTTTTCTTCAAAGTGATGAACATATAGATCAAAACATGAGGATATTTCACAGAGACTTATATATTGCTACAAATAGAGGAACAGGAGGAGCTACAATGGAACTGCACGTTCTTCTTTCAGTCTCATCTACTTATTATACCTTTCTTCTAAAAATCTTAAGTGCAACTGGAGCCTTGCAAAACCTTCATTACATATGAAGCCTGGTCCATGTGTTGTGAAGTGCAGTGAGCCCTCATGTGCATGATTAGGTCTTTGTATATCAGAACATGAAATTTTAAGAAGAGCTATTATGAAATAAAGTGAAAATTTTCCCACTGAATGATAGCTCTGCTCAAGTACTATGAAGCCAGTACTTACCTGTATATATTTATAACCTACTGGAACAGGACTTAATATTTAAATGTCTCCAGACACTGCCTGAAGAAGACAAATGAGTTACCTCTCAGGTTAATATTCTTTTAAAGGTTCTTCCTTTCAAACTTCTCTTTATCAGTCTCTTTACCTTTCCATAGGACAAGTTTTTTACCTCCTAAATACCTTCTCTGCCTTTGAATGCTTTGAAAAGTAGGACAGGCTAGGAAGGTACTGTGAACTTGGGGGAAAGATTATTAAAGTTCAGACTGAATTATACAGGTATTTGTGTTCTGTCTTACCAGAGATGTTGATTCTTTTCAGCTTGTAGAATGACCAATAATATCTAGTTGTACCTCAAATGTTATCACTTTTGCACCCTGGAAAATCTTCAAGTACAAACAATATAGAACAAAGGTATGCTGTTATGCATTCTCCAAGCAGAAACACCATGCTGAAAGCCACTTAAATGTAAGTTCTTTATATGTTAAATAAGTGTCTACATTTCTATACAAAAAGGATGATGATATATATCACTCATTATATGCATACTCACTCAGGCAAACTGACCTCTCAACTTTTGTATGTGGGCTCGTATGGGATAATAGATGGAGATGAAATTTCTTCTGTATATAGAGTTAAAATGGTGAAAAGAAGGATTCTTTATCTGCCCTATATTAATAGTTGTCTCTAGGGCTCATTTATGTAGACAAGAGAATGCATGAAGGTTATAAATGTTGCTTTATACATTTTTAAGGGTACAGAGAATAAATTGACTTAGCTACACAGTTTAGTGTTTTTTCCTCAGCTGCCACAATGAATATAAATGTCACTATCAAGTAAGTATATATAGACTTAAGTTTCTGAATGACAAAGCCAAGATAAGCAGCACTCAGAGATTGATGGGAGACTGAGAAGATTTGAAAATGTCTCTTTCTGGGAAAAGAGCACAATAACAAACCATTTTCACATTGAAAGCAGAGCTACATTCTCCTTGATGCAAGTACTGAAGGGAATTAAGCAGTACTCCCCTGTGTCTAAGCTAGCTATAAATATTTACCATCTTATTTTAAAGCATGTTGAATCATAATATCTAAGGGTTTTTGCTGCAGAGTTTTAGTTTTGGGCATGTTTTTTTGTTTTGATTTGGGCTTTTTGGTCCTCGCTTTTTATAAATAGAAAGTATAAGTGAAGAAATTATGCAGCTGCAAGAAAGCAAAGTACTGACAGTGCCAGGTGTGGGGGTGGGAGAGAATGAAAGATTTAAAAATTAAAAAGAAGTATGCCAGGATAACTAGCTCTTATTTAACCTTGGCATTACTTTCTCTTTATATTTCCAAGTTACATAAACTCTTGAAAACCAGACTCTGAAATGGAAGCCAACTAATTCTTAAAAGCTATCAGCATCACTGCTACAGGACTGAGCATAAAGACAACACTGCAATTATTTTATTGGTGCCTTTCCATATGGAAGATTGAGGTATAAAAGATTGGCTCAGCTCCTGAAAGAAGTAACTAAATAATTTCAGGCAACATTCACATGTACTTAGTTCTGTCTGTGATAAAAACGTGAGTAATGATAATGGATTTCTTCCTCCAGGTTTGTTTCTTCCATTGATAGCTCCCAGTATGTAACTTGCCTCTTCCGTGCCAGAACTGTAGCCAGTTTCAGATCACTTCTAGCTCCACATCCTTCCCTGCTATGCTAAAGCCTGGCCATTTAGTCTCCATTTTGTATTTACTGACATTCTTCCTCTTCTTTAAATGCAGAGCTTTTCTGTTGCCTCTCTCTCTCTTCCCTTCTCCCTCCTTCTCTCTCCCTCTCCCTCCCTCTCTGCTTCTAACCTCCTCCCATTCCAGTGCATCAAGATAATTTTGAATTCTGATCCCATCCCACAGACCACCTGCCATCCGTCCTGCCTTGGAGCTGTCAGCAAATTTCATAAGCATTCGTTCCCTTCCATCATCCAGGTGGTTAATGGAAATACCAAACAGAAGCAGCTCTGGACGTATTCTCCTGGGAGTCCACTCAAGATGCCTTTTTGACAGAAACCTCTGAGAGCAGCTTTCCAAGTGACTGTGTGTCCCAGCTGGCTGTGCTTCTGCCCAGATAACAGGTCCCTGGTTTAGGGAAGGATTGCCAAGCAGAATGGTGTGGAATGTTTTGTTTAAGTTGAATTCTGCTCCCCCCTTGTCCCTCAGAGCAGTCCTTGGCACATAAAGAAGTATCTTGATTTGAACATTGCTTTTTGTTGATCACTTTTAGGAATTTTCAAATAGATTTTGTACTATTTTATTGTATAACTAAGGGGTAACTCTGGTGTCTAGTAGATGAGCGGTTTGTCTTGATTTTCAGCCTTTACTCATTTGCCCATTTAGCATGGAGAAAACCCTGTAGATTACGTATGTGTTCCCTCCAATGTTCTTTACCCTATAAAATCTGCTAAAATCTAGTCATAATACCTATCAGTTTTGCATACCAGTGAGATCTGTTTCTGCACAGCTGACCTTTATTGTGAATCAGTACTTTTCTTTTTCACATGTAAATCAATACATGCTGACATGGTTCATGAGTGAAATACAGAGAAAGCTTATGATTAAAATCAAAATCAGAACCAAATATTTGTCAATATTTTTAGAGCTTGAATATGCCTCACCTCAAAAATTGGACTTTCTCTGGAATTCAGTCTTTTTTATTAAGATTTTATCAAGAAAAAAATCTCAGCTGCAGGATGAAATTTATTCTCAGAACAAAAATGAGAATGAAGGAAAAGTCTGTTCCACCTCTGAGATTTAAAAAGTAGTTTGATTTTCAGTAGAGAATACTACTCTTATTTTTCTTTTCCATGAAGAAAAAAGAATTAATAGGTTTTTTTTTCACTTAGTTGGCAATTTAGGCTGTTGGACCACAGATTTAATACCATTCTGGCCCTGAAAAAGTATAAAAGCTATAATACATTGAAATAATTATGTTTCAAGTTACCTGCAGTTTTTTGTTAGCTCAAGATAAAAATCATGCTAACTAAAAAAAAAAACCCTGTCAAAATATATCTATCAGGAGCAGAACCAACCAGATCAGTAAAATCTAGTATATTCCATATGCAGAAAATTAATAAATCTTTGCACTGCCTGCTAGTTTTGCAACTAAATGGTAAAATGCCCTAAACAAAACACATAAGACAAACACTGTCAAGCATATTTCTTTCTTATGGAAGAAACAGAAAGCTGCAACCACATCTTCTCTGAACTTTGCATTTTGATTGAGTTTGTGCTTTAATTAGTACTATGATGGAACATTCAGTGCAGATCTGGCTGCAGGTGTTGGCTTCATACTTCTCTGTGTTGTCTCACCCTTCTGTTGATAAAACATGAAACATCTTCCAGCACCGTGTCCATGCCCAGTTAGGCAGCATCCCTTAAATCACCAAAGGACACAGCACAGCAGGATTCTGAGTTTGTGTTTGGAAACAGTTAGACTTCTAAAAAGCCAACAAACTATTTTCTGTCTTTTAAAATACAGATGCTCATTTGTCCCCAAAGGTCCTTGCTGGTGTGTTGGGAAGTGTCGAATCTGCTACATTTCACCTGTTGATGACCCCCTTTAGAGGCTTATAAATGTTTCTGAAAAGTTATTTCCTCTTCCTAGTGCTGATTAACAGAGCTAACTGAAGAGCTGTAGATTCTCTTCTGAGGCTTCACCTTGCTGATGACAGAGAGGGGACAAATTATGCCATTCCTCCCTTAGTTTTCTCTCTGCAAGGAAGAATGTTCAGCAGGCACTATTGCTCACAACAGGAGCAGAGCCTTCTGGACACGTGAGCAAGAGCTCTTTCCACTGCCTGAGTCTTTCTGCCCCTTGGAGACAAAATTGCTTTATCCAGAGGTGAGCTGCATGGAAAAAGAAAGAAACCAAAATTCTTAGTAGGAATATTCCTTTGAAAAATTGGGAAAAACAGCCTTCATAGTAGTAAGTCTCTTTTGTGATTTAGTGAGAAGGCCCACAGGCTCTGTTTTAATCCATTTCCAATAGAGTAGAGTTTATATGATACTTCACTTTTTCATTCAAGTAATACAGCTTGCTGTCTGCTTACTGCTGAGCTCTTATGAGAGGATGCAGCTAACTGCAGACTGATAAATCTTCTTTTAGCTTGGGGCCTTAAATAAAGTAATAAAATTTTAGAACTACTTTAGAACTGCAATAAAAATACCGGTTGCCCCTACTTTTTTCTGTCAGTCTCCTTGTAAAAATTTTTTAAGAATTTAGGATATCCAACAACCCTGTAATTGGAAAAAGTTTTGCTAAAAATCAGATCTCAGTATTACAGATTTTGAAAAGAGATTTGTGGGCACCATGCTTTTCTGGTCAGAGCCAGGAGCCAACATTAGCTTCCTGGAAGGAACAAAGAGCTCAACACACTACTCAACACACCTCTTCAATGTACACTGATGTGTAAATCCAGTTGAAGGGTGAGACTTTAATTTGCCCAGAAGAATCCCATAGTGCCTTACACCTGCTCTTCATCAAAGCACAGCTCCAACCAGAGGAGCATGGAGCTCTTTGGGGTAAAAAAAAGCGTGGTGCTGCAGCTGGTGGAAACTCCTCATCGCAGGCATCCACCTATGAAGGAAGATAATGAGACAACAGTATGACAGTGAGGAGAGACATGCAGTATTTGGTACAGCTCTTCAGACTACCAGCTGTGAAAAATCTTCTTGGTTCTTCTCTTGCTGGCATAGGTAGGCTTGAGACTATTTAGTTTAATCTGTTACAGAGGAATGGAGATTCTATATCAGACCATATGCAGTCCAATATTCTTTTTCTGGCAATAAAGAGATATGGAACAAACTGTACTAAGGTATGAGGAATTCTTCTCAACCTCCACATTAAGGATTTCACCCTGATGAACAATGACCTGCATTCTTTCATGTTTTATTAGCCTTTACTGCAAATGGTACAGTATGATAAATCAGGTCATAGTCCCACCCTTTTTCAACCTTCATGATCATCATTTCACTGCCTGTCCCTATGGTATAGCTGGGAAGTGAGGAAATATTTGGACCACATACATACAAGACAGATGAGAACAACTTGTTAGGTGAAGGGTGCCCTGTCCAATCCAGAAACAAATGGGCATAAATTACACTTTAGATATTCTCATCTCAGAATGAAGCATACAAATATGCAATGAGCATCTTTCAATTCAGCTCAGTTGTTGGACTGATCCAGAGCTTTCCCACACACATAACCTCAGCCTTTCTGAGGAGTGCAGCTTTTCCTTTCCATTGAGTTCATCCTTTACAGGTTATTTTTCCTCAGGTTGTATTAGTTTACATCCTCTTCTCCCAAATAGGATTTCACATTAAACATCAACTAGCATGAGCTTCAATCATGATGTTGAGAA